>JAYDZK010000107.1:2682090-2730567 GCA_034509185.1 Euphonia xanthogaster | reverse complement strand
CGACGCTCTTCCGATCTTCCTCCTGCCTGAGGATCCACACTCTGATTCTCTTAATCCTTGGGGTGAGGTTGTAAAGAAAAGGCAACTTTGCAAAATGCGCACCTGGAATCAGCATCTCCCCACAAACATTCCATGATTCAACTCACGCTCCGATCCAGCCTCAATACGTAATAAGCCAAGATCCACCAAAGTGCTTAATCATGTTTATCTTTAAACACACAAGTAGTTTAATCAACTTTTAAAGTGATTTGTTGATTGAGACCAAAATATACTGACACCAAACCACACTGCTTCTCCTTTTTATCTGAACCATTTTCTTTGGTGTTTCTCCTTCTATTTGTTTTGGCTTTTTTTCAAAGGGGAAAAATAATCAGATGGGGGGGAGGGGGGGAAGCACTAATAATATTTAAAAGTATTTTACTTCAAAAGCACTGTGTACCTTGGGATCAAATCTCCCTTGTCTTTCAGCATAGCAAGTAAATATTTTCCCCATTAAATTAGTAGCAAGATTGAACTCACAAGGGGAGTTCACAGCAGCTCAAGTACATCTCCCTTTTGAGGGTCAAAATCCTCTTTGAAGCAGAAACATGCATTTCTTTGGAGAAATGTTGTGGAAATAAAAACCCTTTCTGTGTTAAATGTCATTTTTGAGATGGAAAAGCTTTCATGGAGAAAAAGCCTTTGTATTGCACCTCTCTGGAAAATGGTCAGGGTCTGGATATTTGCTCTGTCTCGTATACTGGCTAAAGCGAATCATCAGAATTTACCAAAGCAGCTTTATATTTTTGCAGCCACAAAAGGAAAGAAAAAAGATTCCTGATGCCATTCTCTGGTTCCAGTGCTGGAGCTGCCTCAGCCAGCAGGGAATTACTTAGGATTTGGCATATGCTCCTCTTCAAAACTCCAATTAATTTACATAATTTCTAAGAATAGGTTCCAGAGAAGTGATGGCAAAGCTTTTAATTAGTATTAGACTCAAAGTGATACACTGGATAATGAACTGCTCTCTCTTCCCTTTATTCACGTTGACAGGAACGATGCCTGTTTAATAAAAGCAGCTACAAGGAAAGGACTGGAGGGGTGAGACTTTCTCCTGGTCCCCGCCAGGCTCTGCAGCTGAACAAAAGAAATGCCTGACGTGATAATGGGTGGCAGAATTCGACCCTTTGCTGCTATTTCACAGCATTCAATGCCACCAGCGAGGATGTCACCAGCCATTATTTTCTAGCAACTTCTCCAAGTGACTCAATTTCCTTTGAAATGGAGATCAACAGGCAAAATAGTTTTGACCAGCTGGAGCATTTTAAAGCCTCGTGCATGGTGGGCCTTTACTCCTGCTGGCAGTCAGTGCTTCCCAGGAGCAGCCTTGCTGACCACACAGAAGTTTGCTCTGAATATTAGGAAAAATTTCTACACTGAATGGGCTGCCAAGCAGCGGCACAGACTGCCCAGGGAAGTGTTGGAGTCACCATGCCTGGAGGGATTTTAAAGTTGTGCAGATGTGGCATTTGGGGACATGGTTTAGTGGTGGGCTTGGCAGTGCTGGGTTAATGGTCAGACTTGATCTTGGAGGTGTTTTCCAAACTAAATGAGGCAATGATTCTGTGATTCTATCATTTATACCAGCAGATTGCCTCTCCTGGGGTTCACAAGCCCTGAGAGGGCAATGGAAACACCCTCTGGCTGCTGAGGAGCAGCCAAGTGACCTGGACTGACAATCAACAAGGATTCAGAAGAGTCCCTAAGAGCAAAGTGAAAAACCATGCCACAAAACATTCAACAAATTAACGTGGCACGGGCACCACAGCTGCTCACTCCAAGGGTCACAGTCTCTAACATGATGGATTACAGCTCAGGGGTAATGAGTGGAGCACTGCAAAAGCCCTCAATGAACGTCTGTCACTCACAGTCCAAACCCACTGGCAACAGCCAGAGCTGTCACAGCTCTCACTATAATCCCAAAAAAGCAATTAAACTCAGGCCCACACTCACAGCTTCAGAGCAGGGGGTGCATTTGCAAATGCACAGGCTGTGACCCTCTGGGCTGCCTGAAAGACAGCCCTGCTTTGATACACATCTGCACCATGATTTCCATCTTTACATGGCTTGTGTTTCTGTAATTATCCTGCAAAAATTACTGATGGCCTTTGCAACAGCTCACTGCATCCAGCATCACACACAGGGCTGGGAACTGCAACATCTGGAGGTCAACTAACAAGTTAGCCACAGTGCTCGGAGCAGAAACAGGCTCCAAATTCCCAAATTGGGGAATTAATTCCCTTCCCAAATTCCCTTCTTTCTTTAGGGTCTGAGATAGCCACAAAATTTTCTCCCTCACAGCTAACAAGCCACCATCAGTGTGGATTTCAGAAATACCAGGTGACATGGCAGTCTAAACGTCACTCCAAAAGAGATCCACAAACAGATTTAGAAAAGCATTGCAACTCTTCAGGATCTGAGTAAGCCTTAGGGAAGTACCTGTGTGGATGACATGCTTAAGTCCTGATAATTAAGTCAGTAAGTTTTAGCTTTAGGTGATGGACTCAAAAAATTTCAAAATCATCACTGCCATTTGCCCAACCTGGTAGATAAATACCAGGTCAACAAATGTAATTTCTGCTAAAAAATGCCATTTGGGTGTAAATAAACTCAATTTTGTCCATGTCCCAAGAGTGGAGCTCAGGTAATTTTACAGTGCACTGGGTAAAGCTGATAGAGCAGGGGGACCTGGCTAAGCTGCTTTTGTCTGTGACACTCGGGGAAGCTGCACTCTGATAGAGCTGGCTGCTCTGTCTGTGTCCCAAAACCCAAGGAAGGACATCACTTTCAGATTGTGACATGGCCATTTTTAGCCCATTCTGCTCAAGACCACTGGAGTAATATAATTTTAAACACAGCAGCTTACACAGTGTATAGAAAAGAGCAAAAGGCTCTCATTTGGGTCTAATTTTCAAATATTCTTAAAAGTCAGGGCCCTTTAGGTCCAGGACAGTCAGATGCACACAAATTACAAAACTGCAACTTCATGCAAAATTCAGAACTAAGTCTGAATGCTGAAAATCTGCAAGGTTGAGAGGCTGATTAGAAACACTGACCACTTAATAAATTACTGACCTGAGCCTCCTTTAACTGCAACTTTAACTTTACTCTTGCCTTCAGTCCCATTTCTCCTGGTTTACCCTAATAAAGGACATAGAGGAGAAGGCCCCATCTGGTATAACTGGGAACATATTAGTTGATTTGGTTTTTATTTTCAAAGAAATCACTTCTTCTCCATCTTTTCTCTCTAATTTCTCCAAGAAACTGGCTGTTTCTAATAGCCTAATTTTAATCACAAAGCTCATGTGTGGGAACCAGTCACACACACAGTAATAGCAGTGCTTAAACTGCCTCCACAGGAATCTGGCATTTGTTTTTTTAATTGAGAAAAAAAAAAGAGGAAATAAAGAAAGAAACGCTACCCAATGCATGATTTGCAGATGAATCAGTCTTGTTTGTGATTCACCAACTTCCTCTGCTAAACACGGAACAATTTTCCCTGAAGGTGCACTCTCTGCAGGGAGACAGAAATCCCTTTAAGACGCAACATGTGCAAACTGTCCTCTTGCTCTGACAAGAGCCATCAGAAGAAGACCAAAATGTAGAGATGTGGGTTGGGATGATGAGGAAAGGGTGCTGGGAGGGACGTTTTAGAGACACCACAACCCTGAAGCAACGAGAGCCAGCTACAAACGGCACCTACTGAAGAGCCCCTTGAAAAACTGCAGATGCTTCTGCCGAGGATTGGATTTAGCCCTACAGATTTTAAGCGCCTCTTGTTGAATAAAAAATAGTTACCATAGAAACAGCAACATTGCAGAGTAGCCAGTTGAAATCCAAGCACACCTTCTCCGTATGGCTCGGGCCAACGCAGATGGCATTAGGGCAAAGATCCCCTCCCACACAGCGCCTGCTTGGCTCTGCCTGGCCACTGGAAGCTTGGGCAGAAGTAAAAGAGATGCATATTCATCCACTTGGAATTTTTTTTGTGTGTTTGTATCCTAGAGTGATGTTAAGATGCTTGTATCCCCATTTGTGTGTTCTGTTTATGCTGGATATTGTGTTCTGTGCCTTCAAGGCTGGCTCTGAAGAGCGAATGTTTTGTTTTGTTATCAGCTGCTCCCCCACAGCTGGCGGGACACAGAGGCAGGGCAGTACATAGTGCTGCTTTTGCTTTTTGCTGGGCTTTTGCTGTGCTCTTGCTCCTGCTTTGCTCCTGCTTTGCTCTTGCTTTTGCTTCTGCTCGTTAGTTAGTTTAGCTAAGCAGTCTGAATTTTCCCTGGACTGTTTTTCCTTTCCCTTTAGAGGAACCACTCGAAGCTGCTCCGGACTGGGACCTGAGAAACACCAAGAGTTTGCACCTTGTGGCTGCAGCAGCCATCCCCAGCACCAGAGAGACTGATAACAGAGCAACCACCCCAAGAGAGACTTTCTGAATTTGTCATCTTTTTCAGAGTGGTGTCACCCAGTATTGTTCATTTTCTGTGCTGGGGGTGCTGTGCCTGTTAAATAAACAGGTTACTTCCACTTCTCTCTGAGGAATCCTTCCCAAACTGGTTGGGGGGAGGGTCTGTGTGGGTTTGCTTTCTGGAGGGGCCCCCTTTGGAGGTTTTCTCCCAAATTTGCCCTAAACCAGGATAGTTTGGTTTGGGTTTTTTAGCACCTCAGAGCCCCAGCGCTTCACAAGCATCAGTGAGACCTGGCTGTGTTACACGCCCAGGTCCCATTTCATGGAGGGTAAAGTCACACAGAAAGGGTGGCACAGGTGGGAACAGCTACTTGAGTGCTCAGAGTGAAACCAGCAGTGTCTCTGCTCACACCCCCTCAACACGCACGCCCTCGACTGTGAGGAGGGACTGAGGCTGCCCACAGTAACATCATGGCAGGAATCGTTACTGAGAAATCAACAGCAATTTGTGAGAGCAGAGAGGATCAGGAGCCCATTCAATGCACACTGTGAACTGCAACCACCCTGAAAAAACAGCCACAGACCACAGCTGCTTTTGCTTTCTCTGAGGACATTAATTCATCTTTAGATCATACAACAGTAAACTCATGGAATGGTTTGGGGTGCAATCATCATCTCATTCCAAAGCCTCTGCCATGAACAGGGACACCTTCCGCTATCCCAGGTTGTTCCAAGCCCCAGCCAACCTGGCCTTGGACACTTCCAGGGATGGGGCAGTCACAACTTCTGGGCAACCTGTGCCAAGACTTCACCAACCCTACAGGGAAGAATTTCTTCTTAATATCTGACCTAAACCTTCCCTTTTTCAGTTTTAAGCCCTACCACTACATGCCCCTGCAAAATGCCCTAAAATGGGTGACTTGTAGGTATCACCTATGCATGGGAGCAGATGCTGCTGTAGGTGCACATCAGCCCCTCTCAGTGGAAAACACTGCCCAGGGATGTGGTAGGCAGGAGCTCAGGATGTCACAAGCTCCCTCACACCAAGGCTGGATGCAGTGATTCAACTAAACCAGGCTCTTTTGCTGACCCCTCCCCATCCTGAGAGACCCCAGCATGTAATGAAGAAAACTACACTTGCCAGAGAGATGAAAAGGCTGAGGGACCTGCTTCTCACTCATCCCATCTGCTTGGCTTGAACTGCCTCTAGCATTTCTCTCCCCACCCTGACTTTCATATGGTGCTGCCAAACAGACCCTGGGGGCACCTCAGACAGGGCTTGGCTTCACCCACCTCCTTGGATTTCTCTCCCAACCCCAATCCTTGCACACCCTTGGACAGTCAGGAGGGGGCTGGAGAGGGTTAGAGCTGTTCACTGCTCACAGAGGTACCACCAGCCTGCATCTCACCCTCTCGTATCAGACACATCCTGACCCCCTCTGTGGTGTCCCCTGGTTCTTACAAAGATAAATGCTGAGGCAGGAGTGGATCAAAAGGCAGCAGAAAAACAGAGGGATTGGGAAGCCATGTGAACTGGATTGCCAAGCAAATTGTATTCCATTTGCCATCTGTATGGCAGTTGTCTCCTGTTCAGTGGGCAATTTTCCTTATCTCTTCCACAGCCACTCCTCCCTCTGGGGAGACATCTGCTGATAACAGGCTATTGAATGTCACTGCATGACTGATAAGAACTACAGCATCCCTTTGAGAGATGCTCCGCCCAGAGGGAGGAGCCAGGCATTCCTACCTGGATATAATCTGGAGATTCTGGAACACCAGCACGGCTTCTCCACTGGATTTCCCAGAGGAACAGCAGCTGCCTCTTCCCCTGGATCTTCAGAGGGAGACTGCACCCTTCTACAGGATCCCTGCTCCAGCAGAGCCAGCCCTGGCACTGCAGGAGGGCTGCAGCCACAATTCCCATGGGACTGCTGCCAGCCCTGACCCACAGGGTGTCAGGCTGTGCTCTGGCTCTGGCAGTGCTGGTTTAGTTCACTGCATCGTTTATTTTATCTTTCTATTTTCTTCCCCATTAAAGAACTGTTATTCCTGCTCCCGTATTTTTTGCCTGAGAGCCCCTGAATCTAAAATTTATAGCAATTCAGAGGGAGGGGGTTTACACTTTCCATTTCAGGGGAGGCTCCTGCCTTCCTTAGCAGGCACCTGGCTTTCCAAACCAAGACATTCTCTATCAGTTTCCCTGGGTCTGGATTGAAGGCACTTGAGGGGATGGTTCATGATCAGACTCAGGTGCTCATTGTTTCTTGTCAGTGTTACAGTCTCACAGCTGGAGTTCTGCACTCTCATTAGCAGGCACAAAATGGCCAACTATCTCTTGCTACAAGGTCTTTTAAGGCTGTATTGTTCAATTAAGAAATGACACCTAAATTATTTTCCCTTTTAACCCAATAACTGATCCCAAAGAACCCACAGTGTGGACTTTTCTGTCCAATTACAAAATACCACCCAAACCCATGGAGAAGAAGATGAAGAACAACCTGTCTCTGCCCTAAAACCTCCATCTTGCTTCATATTTGTTTCTATATTCTAACACCCCAAACTCTAAGTTTCCCACCCTGTGACATTACACACTTCTAGCCAGCTCCACACCCACAATCCCAGTGCTATCAATCCATTTTGGAAGCTTTCTCCACAGCCTCAGGTCAAACACTCCCTGGTGAGTCTGTGCCTTTCAGCACAGAAAGTTTAAAATTCTCAGTATCCGGGGTTCCAACACTAGATAAGCTTTCCCATTAATTGGTCTGAGGGAGCTGGAGAGAAAGAATTAAAACAATCTGCAGGTTGTGTTTTGTAATGAGTTGTTTTCCTCATAAGATGTTTACCAAAAGGGTGGTTTCTTAATTAGGCAATAGTGATGTATTTTAATTAAAGGACCAATCAGGTCCACCTGTAGCAAACCGGAGTGTAAAAAGGAATGGGGTTTTTAATAAAGTGGTTATTAGCCTTCTCACCTAGAGTCTGTGGCCCTTATTACCCTTCCTGACTCAATGGTGACACTCTCCAAAAGCTGATAGGCCAAGAAACACTTACAGTGTATTGTAATTAGGAAATAGTTAACTGCTGATTGTGCTGGTGTGAATTATAACATCTGTACTTTCTCACCCTTCTCATGAGACTGAAAATGGAATAAAAGGTTTTAAAACACCTCTCAGTTGCCCCATCTCTGGGTCAGAAAAGAGCATAATCTGACCCTCTTCTAAAGGAGGAGTGGCTTTTTTAGGAGCTCAGTCACTTTTTGTACTGGCTGTCCCAGACTAGGAGATTGCAGGTGACTGATATCAAACAAGTCTCAGCTCAAATATTCAATTTCCCAATGTCAACTTTCTGCTGCAGCTAGGACAGGTTTGGTTCCAAAGCTTTTCCAGAATTTAAAACATCCATAATTTCATTTTCCCTGTCAAACACCTGGTGTGTAATGAGCTGTCAGCTTATGACAGGCTAAGTTTAATTCTCTTCAAGAATTAGGCAAACTACAGAAGACAAACTCTCTGAAAAACAAACTTTGTTTTTATGGAATTACATAATTTGCTGGTACCATTCTCTCAAGCCACTCAGAGTTTTTTAAGTTTCTCACACTTCCTTATCTGATGAATCACGTATAAAGCAGTCCAACTTTGAAAATGATCAGCCAGATTACCCTCTAAAATACAGAAATTTGCTACATTCTCTGAGAAAAACATTGTCTCTGCCACTTAGAAAAACAGAATAAAATTCAAAGCACAACTGGATACAATAAAATTCAAAGCACAAAGGAACTGATGCTGCTGGTCCAAAGGAAACTCCAATTCTGCACACACTAAATGTGAAAAGAGGAACTGTCGGCACACCAAACTTCTCACACATTCACAAGATGTTCTCAGCAAGATCACAGGGAAAGAGCTAAAATGTCACTTCTTAGCACTTATTTCAATTTGCTCATTTTATCAACTCCTTAGTAGAGATCTGCTAATGGGAAAACATTTTTCCACAGAAACTTTTCCACAGGAAGTACCTTGTGTGTCACTCTGCTCGTGTGACAGGATTTCACTCCGTTCTTCCAGGATTTGTACAAGTGCAGCCTGCAGTTTGTGGGGCAGGATCTCATCCTCATCTGATACCTACAGCCAAGGAAGGACTTCTGTGTTATTCCCATCAGCAGGAGAACCAGGGGGTAGATTAGAAATATTCATATCATGCCTAAAGCAGTTAGAGAGGAGTTATTCTGTGATATATCTTAAGGGAGACAATGTATTTATCTTGCAGCCACAGAAATTAAACACATTTGCTCAGCATGCCCCAAGATTTGATTAGAGTCACACACACAACTGGCCACCACACAGACTCAGGCTTAATTCACCAGTAAATCACACAAAACCAAGAAAAGTCTTTTGAGAAAACACAACAGGTCTCAATCATATGGTTTTAAAAATCCCCCATTCCTTTAATACCTTTCTCCAGTTGCAGGCTGCAATGCAAAACAGAACAGTGAGGCAAGGAAAAGGAGAAGCAAATATCCTGAGCTAGTAATGAAATCCCCAGCATTCTTACAGCTGCTTGTCTGGGGTTGCAGAAGCACTTTTGGAGAAGTTCAGCAGAGAAGCCCAAGTGAACTGTGATAATTTGTTCCCTAGACTGTCACTCCTGGGAAAAACAAGAACCCAAACCAGCAAACACTCCCCAGCTGGAGGAGAGAGGAGAAAGTGCTGTACAGAACAGAGAGAGACAGACAAAAAGCAGCAGAGAATCTTAGGGACCCCTTCACATAAGAAACCATATAACAGATTTTAAACTCAGCTCAGATAAGCAGCATCTTTGGCTTTGCAGAGCTCTCCACCTCAGGCAACCTCAACCTTGCAATAAGGATTTGTAAGCCTGTTCCCTTCTCTGGCAGTTCAAAAGGATTACAAGGTATTTCTTCAGCCACTGGAGTCTCCATATGAACACCAGCTTCTCCCGATTTCTTTTCATTATTTTTTTTCATCAATGCCTTTTTCCTGGCATAAACCCACAAGTTGCTGGTACTGCTTTTTCACTCACCTCTTGCAAGAACTTGTCAGCACAAAGATCAACAATCAGAACCTGGGGAGACAGAAAACACACTGACTCATAACCAGGTATGTTGCTGTGTAGAAAAAAGCCCAGGTTTTAATTTGTTTTTTAGATGTGGGATGTTTTTTAAATAGGGCTGTCACACACAAACCACAAGTTTTGCATGGGTGCAGCCTGAGAACAGTCTCTGAGAACAGTAACTATTATTTATTTTTGACAATGCTGGAACATCCTGACATTTATCTGGCAAATTCACCAAGCAGCTCAGAGAACTTTGAGAGTTTATACTCAGACAGAATCCAGAGATTATTCCAGAGAGGTCAGCCTCATCCCACTGACACTGTCTGTGTCTCACATATCCTCACCTCTTCTATGGGCAGGTCCCAGAGCTGTGGCAGGGAGCAGGAGAGGATGCCAATGAGGAATGGGGTTGGAGAGCACACGATGTCGATCATGGAAGCTGGCAGGACAGGGATGTAGGTGTGCTGCCAGGTGAAGGGGTAAAGTGTTGCCACTGCAGCGTGCCCACATTTAGACAGAGTGCTGGAGAGGTGGGAGAAGCACAGGGAGGGTGAGTCAGTGTCTCCTTCAGGGCAGGTGTCACTCGTGTACAGTCTGTGCATCAGCAGAGGCCCCAAGCACCCACTTCTGAACTCAGTTATGGGGAGCTAAAACCACCAGCAAGCCAAGCTAAAGAGGCAAAAAGGAAACATTCCCTTATCTCCTCCTGTGTAAACAGCATAATCCAAATTCTAGGCATGCACATGCTGTGTGGGGAGTGCAGAAGGTTTTCAAATGGAACCAACTGCAAAACTAGACAAGCTTGGACATGGGACAGGTCCAAACAATACCATCCAGTGACAGCTCCCCTCAGCAGGAGCTACTCAGACTCATCTCTTACCTTAAGTTGTCAGCCACAAAGATGACCCTCCTTTCCAGCAGGAGAGAGGCAAACACCCGGATGGTGTGGGACACACTCAGACACTGCAAGAGGCACTCAAAGTCCACGTGCTCCAGCCTGGAGTCCAAGGGGCGGCACAGCTCCATCACCTGGGAGCACACAGACACGGGGAGAGCTGGGGAGCAGCCCAGAGCAGGGACCTCAGCCTGAGGCAGAGCTCAGCAGCTCCTCCTGAGGGGCAGGACCAGGGAAGGGCTGGAGCCACACCAGGGAAGTTATGGTGGGGTATCAAGGAAAGGTTCTTCCCCCACCAGAGGGTGCTGGGCACTGCCCAGGCTCCCCAGGGAATGGGCACAGCCCTGAGGCTGCCAGAGCTCCAGGAGAGTTTGGAGAAAGCTCTCAGGGATGGGATTGCTGGGGTGCCACGAGTTGGACTCAGTGATCCTTGTGGGTCTCTTCCAGCTCAGGATTTTCTCTGAATCCATGATTCCACATAGAATCCCATGGCCCAGACAGCTGGCAAGGGGCAGCACAGAAGAGTGCAGCACAGAAGAGAGCCCCAGAAGATCTTCACTAAGAAGCAGGGAATCACCTCCATGGCAGATGATTCCACAGCAAACACATCTCTGGGACAGCCTCCCTTCCAACTCCAGGATGCTTTCTTCACACTAATTATTTCCAGGCACCACTGTGCAGTTTGCAAAGAGCCTCTGTGCCCCAGAGACCGCAGAGGGAGCAGGAGCTCAGTGTTACCTCATCTCCTGCTCCTGGCAGGAAGCTCCTGACGGTGATGGTGCGGCCCGGGGCGGGGAACGGCGCCTCCATCACGCTGCGCATGAACGGGTGCACCAGGGCTGGCGACATCTCCCTCCTCTTCTCCACCTCATCCAGGATCTGCAGGGAAACACACAGAGCCTGGGGTCACTGCTGCTGCTTGTGGCATTCACATTCTCTGGAAAAATCCCTTCGCCCAGGATTCTGCTCCTGGGAAGCTGAGAAGCCTCAGAGAAAAGGGAAACAATTCTTATCTCATTTGCTTCTCCTGTGTTTTGCTCGTCTGGAATGTGTTTGGAGATTGTTTCCTTGGATTCTGCTGTGAGTTGTTTTCACTCTTTGGCCAATCAGGGCCAAGCTGTGTCGAGACTCTGGAAAGAGTCAGGAGTTTTCATTGTTCTTTCTAGCATTCAGTAAGTATCCTTTCTGTATTCTTTAGTATAGTATAGTATTCTTTAATATAATATAGTATTAGAAAGTAATAAATCAGCCTTCTGAGAACATGGAGTCAGATCCATCATTCCTGCCTTCTTTGGGGCATTCCCAGCAAATACAATAGCTGCTGAGCAGAGGAGAGAATCCATCAGAGCATTCCCATGGAGAAGGCTCCAGCACAGACCCACTGCCCTCTCCCACCTCGCTTGGGACCCCTGTGAAATTCATCTCAAATGTCTGAACAGTCAAACAGGAACAGCTTCCTGTGAGCACAACTCTCCAGTCTCCTGCTACTGGAAGGAAATGTCTTGTATGTAGTAATCAAATTCTCATTATTTAGAGAAGTTAGGAGGAGGAACACCCATCCCCCTCGCCAAGAAACCTCCCTGAAATGTTGTTCTAGAAACTCTGTGCTCCAACGAATCAGAACCATCTTTCATCAAAGCTTGTCCCTGGACTCTGCTGCAATAACTGCCCTTTATCTGCAGCAGCTTCCCCCAGTCCTCACCTCCTTATCTCCCCTCCTCATGGTGCTACAAAAAGCCAGGGGCACCCTCAGTAACACCAAGAATTAGAAGGCCCTTCCTGGCAGTAATTGCTGAAGGATTTGTGCATTGGCTGACAAGGCTCAGCACTGGGATTTGATTTCCCTGCTCAAAGCAAAGACGGAGAGGAAGCAGCACTCCCCTGGGGTGAGCTGCAATCACTAAGCCTGACAGAAGCACCCAGTCACTCTGTGGAGCCTGCAGGCTGTCAGAGCTCAAGGAACAGGCTGTGCCAGCTCACCTTGGAGAAGAGGTTGAAGCAGCCCAGGCGGCTCACGATGCAGTATACCTCAGGCAGGCGCTTCCCTTTCCCTTCTGGCTGAAAGGCAAGGGCAACAGCTCTGCTGAGAACAGAGGGGCAAGGAACAACCCAGCACCCACACTGCAGTGATCTGCAGAACTCCTCCTGCTGCAGCCCCCCCTACACTTATGACTATGAAGGTTCTCAAGCAACACACAGTTCCAGGAGCTGGTTCATGCCCAGAGCCCATTTTGCTATTTCTGGGCACCATCGTGACCCTTCCCGCTGCATCCCAAGGGCTGGCACCACCACAGCAGCACAGGACGGGCAACCCACGTGGGAAAGCAGCCCTGAGTCATGTCCTGACAGTGCCCAGACAGTGCTGCCTCCCAGAGATGCTCACCAGGAGCTTCCTGCAGTACCCGAACCAGCGGCTGCCGTCCTCCCCCGTCAGCACGAAGGAAAAGGTTTCACTGGGGAACAAGGCAGAGTCAGGGTTAAATGCACCACACAGCTCAGGGGACAGACTGACAAAGCACACAGACTCCTTCTGGTCATGCTGACAAGGGCCAAGGCATGATTACAAGGACTTTGGGATCTGTTCAGGGTAAAAACTTGCACCCCATGAGCTTTTCCATCTCCCCTCCTTCCCAGCTGCTCCTCACTTGAGCTTTTCCATCTCCCCTCCTTCCCAGCGCCTCTCACTGAGCTTTTCCAGCTCTCCTCCTTCCCAGCTGCTCCTCACTTGAGCTTTTCCATCTCCCCTCCTTCCCAGCTTCTCTCACTGAGCTTTTCCAGCTCTTCTCCTTCCCAGCTGCTCCTCACTTGAGCTTTTCCATCTCCCCTCCTTCCCAGCTCCTCTCACTGAGCTTTTCCAGCTCTCCTCCTTCCCAGCTGCTTCCCCATTCAGCCAAGGAGCAGCAGAAGCACTTCCAGCCCCAGCAGCTGGCCTTGGACAAATTCTTCCTCCTTACAGGGAAGGCAGCAGCTGCTCTCTAGCCCAGCTCCACACCTCATCCTCCCTCCCACCACAGGGATTTCCTGGATCCTTTCCCCTTTTCCCCTGCTCTGGCTGCAGCTCCTCTGGCACAGTCCAAAGCTTTCAGCATTGCCTGTCTCAGTCACAAGTATTCAAAACCAAGTCTTTACCTTTTAAGGTCTGATGAAGGGAACCAGTCTTTGGGATCTGGAAAGCAGAATTTGGGAATGACCTTTAGCCTCTCTTCAGTATCCTTTGATGGTCTGAAGGGATGTTCAGGCTGGAGGAGTAACAGATGCATTTGAAGTCACTGAAGTTGGTGCACAGCTGCAGCATTTAAAATACAGAAAGCATCTTCCTGACACTTCCAAAGGCTGATCCATCACATAGCTACTGCACAGGTACAGGAGAACACGTTCTGAGCATTAGCAGATTCCCAGTTCCCTCTTGCATTTTTCCTACTGATTAGACCTTTGTAAAATGGCCCAGCTTGGTAAGGATGGAGTAAGGATCGACAAGCATGGCTAAGTTTATTGGAGAATGAATGTAGAAATGAGCTCCCAAATGATGGCTGGGTCAGCCTGCCTTGGTTCTACCCCTGGGAGATTTAAAAATACTCAAATAGGAACAGAAATGTGTTCAGCTTTTGAGGTGCAGATCACTCATAACTGAAATGCAAAAACTGTCCCTGAATCACGTTTTAGCCACACCACATGTGGGTTCAAATCAAATCCCTCAAGGACTCCAAGACACTTTCCATGATCAAAACTGACCAGAAAGGGCAAAAAAAAACGTGTTCAGATAAGAGGCTCCATAAGAAATGTAAAGAAATTTTACACATTTAAGTAGGAAATGCCCCTGAGAAGGGGAAAGTTTATTGCATGAAGTTGATTTTAGGCACTCAGCACATCCAGGCTATTCCAGTGTCCCAACTGTGACAGCACAAAGTGTTAGGAAAGCAGAACAGCATTTTCACAGAGTAACAGTTGTACAAAAGCTTAGATGTCCTTGGGCACACAGCCCAAAGCAGAGGGTGACAGCAGATTACTTGGAAGCAAAGCTAATATTAGAAGGGAGACACCCAATCTGACCCACTGTCCCATCTAAGTCACTCACCAAAACACTTTCCCTTGAGCAGAAGATAAATTAATCTGAGAAAATAGTTTTTTGTGTCAGTGCCTTTATAAAAGCCAGCAGAGAGCAGGAGGGGAACCCTGCAGTGCTCTTCCCAAAGGCAATGGACAGACTGAGAGGGTGCACCAGGGAAATCCCAAATCTGCTGCACTCCCTTCTTCCCCCCAACACCCCAAAGTTTGCACTTTTAGCAGATATTATTTGGGTGTGTTCAGTCTTACCCACTAAACTAACACTGGGCACTCTTTCTGGCTGCAGTTCCTAATTCATCTTGTAAACCCAAGGCATTTACACACTTACGACACTGGAGTTATTTGCACACAAATCCTTTAGGCAGCAGGAACTGGGACACAGTGGGACCTGCTGGGGTCCCACACAACCTCCCTGAGTGGATCTGACATCTCCTTTGTGTGGATGACATGCAGATTCCTCAAGCATCCCTGGCTTTCTGATGGCACAGCCAGAATTGCTGGTCTGTTCTGTTTTTAGTGGAAGGCAGCAGGTATGAGCCCACACACTGACAACTGAATATTCATCTCAATCTGGTGCCACAGAAACACCAAGGATCCATCTCAGCTTCCCAACTCAGTTCACTGAGCTATAATTCAGTCACACACTGGTTTTGTCACCCATTTGGGCTGAATAGCTTATTTCAAAGGGCTTGGTTTAGCTTCAACTTCCACAGCTCTCCTGGTTTTGGGGGCTTCTACAAACAGCTTGGCCACTTTTTTATTATTCTTTTTCAGAACAGTACAAATAAGCATAAAAGCCCTGGATTCCTGTGCAGCATCAGTGCCTCACTCCTTGTTTGTAAAGGACAGACTGCCAGGATGAGGTTCCTGCCAGCTTTGGGACAGAGCTCTGCACTCCTTCCTCTCCTTCAGCTGGTATCAAATACCCCATGGCTTCACGAAATTTAAATTAAGTAGGAAAAAAGCAGTTCAAAAAAGACAATAAACTCATTATCAAGACACACACTCAACAAGCTCCTGACACCACACACTAGGTGTGTAACAGAGCAAGGTGCCTCACATCCCAAACCCAGGTCCTGACCAGTGCAGCTCAGGAGGGGAAAGAGAGCTGAGCAGTTCCCTGGGCAGGTTCCCACACAGCTCCTACCTTGCTGGGGAACTGCTGGATGATGTGTGGTGTGTAGGTGACCTCAGATGCCTTCTTGTGCAGGGACACCACCACGAAGAGCTCGAAGAGCTGCTGCTCCTGCAGCTCGATGAGATCCCTCTCCAAGGTCTGGTAGTGCGGGTTCCTCCGGGAGGCCGAGCGCCTCAGGCACCTGTGGCGACCTGGGGAGAGCAAAAAACCCCAAAGCAGCCTGGGCTGGCACTGCCACACACCTACAGGGCACAGAAGAGGACTCAGCACTGCCATCAGAGGGGGAAAAGGGATGGGTGGATTTGCCCAACATCCAAATGCTCCCCATGGGATATGAGACCTGTGCCAGCTCCTCGTGCACAGAGCTGATCTTCCCCCAGGAACCAAGTGACAGGAGGAGAGGAAATAACCTCAGATTCCACTGGAGGAGGTTTAGATTGGATATTAGGGACAATTTCTTCACTGGGATGGTTTTTATTATTGAAGCAAGCTGCCCCCCAGGGCAGTGGTGGAATCACCATCCCTGGGGGTGTTTAAAAAATGTGTGGATGTGGCACTTGAGGATGTGGTTTAGTGGTGAGCATGGTGGTGGTGCTGGGCTGATGACTGGACTTGATGACCTTTGAGGTCTTTCCCAACCTGAACAATTCCAGGATTCTGTGATTCAGACAGGGAGCACTGGCCTGCAAATCCAGAATCCTGCAAATCTGCAGCTCTGCAAATCCCCCCTGACAGATACTGAAATTTCTCCTGCTGCCCTGATGTTCTTACACATCTCAGAGTGTACAGTGGGACACCAGGCAGTGAAGGCCAGCTGCTCCATCCAGGTCAGGAGCTGCCAGGACTCAGGGAGCCACTCCAAACACCAGGGGCACTCAGGAGAGGCAGAGGCACCCCCAGGCTGGGCTGTCCTGACAGGCAGCACAGGCTCACAAGCACAGGCACAGCCCTCTGACGTCAGGAATTCCTGTGGCCCAGGCACTGTGACACATTCTAGACACTCTCAAACAACTCTTCCATCAGGCAGTGACTCAATCTTTCTGAAGAAATCTCAATATTTCTGCTGAGGTTCTTCACTCTCCACTACTCTCATTTACATAAAGAAATGGAATTTCACTTTTCATTCCAAATTAAAGCCTTTTGAATGTTTCCCTCCAAGGAAATAAAACACCTTAAAATACAATCATAGAATAGAGTCATAGAATTCATAGAATCCTTGAATGGTTTGGGTTGAAGAGACCTCAAAGCTCATCCAGTGCCACCCCCTGCCATGGGCAGGGACACCTCCCACTGTCCCAGGCTGGTCCAAGCCCCATCCAGCCTGGCCTTGGGCATTTCCAGGGATCCAGGGGCAGCCACAGCTGCTCTGGGCACCTGTGCCAGATCTTTCTGTTTAATCTGTCTTCACATGGAAGCTAAAAGCACCTAAATCCAAGTAGGTGTTTCAGGTCTGGACTTTGGGTCTATGATCCAGCTGAGGACATTGGAAGCAGACAAATACCCAGGTGAATTCTCCCCAGAGGAAAGGACATTTCACAGCATTACATAAAACAGAACCAAGGGAAGGAATCAGGAGGGAAATAAGCTCAAGCAGCAGCAGCAAAGGTGATCAGGAACAACCTCCTACCAGCCCAAAAATGACTCTGCTTCTGCTGCCTGGCAGATTAATGGCATTAAACCTCAAAGGCTCAGGGGAAAGGGCAGAAACAGAGGTTGGTTTGTCACAGCAGCAGCAGCAGCTCCCAGACTCGGCCATGTGGCCTCAGAGAGGCTCCCTGGCCCTGTCTCAGCAGATCCCCACATGTCAGCTCATCCCACCAGGGCATCAGCCAAGGGTGCAGTGCTGTGGGACAGGACCAGCCCTGTGATTCACTCACTTTTGGGCTGATTTTCCGTATCGCTTTCATTCCCGCTGGTTTCACCTGAAACACACACAGTTTTCACTTATTAGCCACGCAGGAGGAAGACAGGCAACACCCAAAGTTGGGAAAGAGAGACAACCTGAGACTCATCAGATCAACATCCCTCAGGGCTGCCCACCAATCCTGCCCAAGGCATCAGCCAAGGGCAGCTGGAAAATGGGTTACAATAGCAAACTGCAAAAAGCAGAGCTGATTTCAAGCCAGAGGTGCCAGGGAGTGACCTGCAGCTCAGCTGAACATGGGCAGAGAACACAAACCAGCTGCTTGGTTGAGGCTGCTATAAAACTTAACAGAGCTGCTGAACAGAATAACTATAAATAAAGACCCTACACAGTCAGAACAAGGCACACATAATGAGTGCAGGAGTCACTGGTAGCTCTCATGCCAAGTGGTTTTCTGAGGAATTTTTGCTTTAATCTGCTTTTTTTTTTTTTTTGAAAAAGCACTTTTAACCAGCAGCCCAGCTCTGCAGCTCAGAATCCCCTCCTTGTAACAGTGTTGAATTTGAGTTAGGCAGCTGTTCCTTGAGCTGAAAGCTCAATTCCAGCCACAAGTGTGGGGGTTGCACTGCTGAGTCAGCACGAGGTGGTGGTGCCAGGCCAGGGGCAGAGGAATTGTGCCACTCAAGGTGTTCAGAGCACAGACAGTGGTGCTGGAGACCCCAGTACCTTTCACTGGAGCTGCTTCTCTCCCGGCAGGACTGAGCAGCTTCACCTTCTTCTTTCCACGCTTGGAATCAAAGATCTCCTGTATTTTTAGTACCAGCTGAAATCCAAAAGAGAAGCAGAGGTTAATGTGGGGGTCCAGAGAAGGCTCTAGGTGCCAACAGGAGGGCAGCCCAACAGCCACCACCCAGGACCTGGGGAAAGCTGCCCAAACCCTGCAGGAAGCCTGGCTCAGAGGTTCTTTCCAGCCCAGCTCAGTGCATGAAGAATGAGCACAGATTTCTGCTGCAAGAGAGAGATCCCTGTCAGCACAGCTCAAAGCTGGCACCAGATGTACAGGCACTCTGCAAACTGTCACACTTGCCTTCCCAAAGAGAAGTGACAAACTGTCTGGCATCAGATCTCCATTTTCTATGCAAAGGCACTTGCAAGAACATCTCAAACCCTGCAGCACAGAGGACTCAGAACATGCTCCCAGGCACCCCAACTCCTTCCAAGCCCAGAAAAAGCAGAGCTCTCTCACTGTAGCTTGGGGGTTGGGGTTTGGGTTTGCTGCTGTAGTTGATGTCAGCTCAAGTCTCCTAAAGCACAAGGGAGGCTGCTCCAAGCACAGGCCCTGCCCCAGGTGCTTGCTGGAATGAGAGGATGATGCACTCAGAGTACCCTGCTCCAGTGGAAGGTGTCCATGGCCATGGCAGGGGGTGGAATGAGGAGGAATTTAAGGGCCTTTCCACCCAAACCATTCTGTGATTTTGCACAAATGAAGACAGACAGTGGGACAGAACACTGGCTCTGTGCTGCAGGACCACACACCTGGTCCAGTGGAAGAAAAAGGCTGGGTGAAAGCCCAGCCCAGTGCAGACTAAGCACAGACATGAAAGAAGGGTCAGCACTTTGGCACTCTGCATTGGTGCTGGTAATCCTCCTTCCACTGGTCACAACAGCCTGAAAGCCAAACTCCTGACACCTTCTGTGTCCCTGTCACAGCCTGCTCTGTGCTTTCCCCTCACCTGCCAGTGCCCCAGGGGCTCCTGACTCCCCACATCAAAGGCGGCTTCATGGCAAGAGGGATTTACCCTAAACACAGGGAGCAGGTCAAGTTCATTCCTGCCTCAAGAATTCATTAAACTGAGCACAGGAGGGTGGGGCCCAGCCATTTGTCATCACAAATACAGCATAAAAAGAAATATATTAAAGAGAACCTGTTTGTTCAGCTCAAGTGTTTAATCCCCAGATCAGCAATCCAGGCTTAGACTCTCCTTTTCCAACGGATTTCTCCTCATTTTCTTTCTCAGCCAGCCCTCCCAGCACGAGGAGGCTGCAGGGAACAAACAGCCCACTGCAGAGAGCACTGCTCCTCCTGCCAAACCTGCCTTCTTTCCCTTTTTACCCAGCCTTACCTAGGAGATCTTCATTTCTGTCCTGATTTTCGTGCAGCTGAGTCACCACCCTGGGTGTGTTTAAGGCAGCCATGTGTTTCTTAGGCAAAAGGTTTTGCCTTTTTAGACCCCAGTCCTTTCCTCAACCTCTCAAGGAATCTTGGCTCAATTCCTCATGAGCAAAGAGAGTAAAGTGCTCTTCCTGCACGTAAATTGTTACCAGATTTTTGGAATAGGTTTGCTTTTGGAGAACATTTTATTTTCCCTCTCAAATGAGAGATACTCTCCATCACAGCATTTTTTATAATCTTGCCATCTCCTTCCTGATTTTCCAGACCTAGAATTTGTTTAAAAGCACAGACAGAAGTTACTTGATACTCCAAAGCACTTTAAAGGTTTGAAAAGTCCTTTGCAGCTGTCCAGCTCTACCTCGCAGTCTTGTGCAATCTGAGCAAATACACATGATTTTCAGAAGAAATAAAGATCTGCTGAAGTGAAATGATTTTACCACAGCAAAAATAAGTCCTTCTCACTACCACAATTGGAATTTGAGCCCCATGCACCAAGTGCCACCACAGTGGCAGCTGCAGCTGCCCTTCCACAGCACGTGGTGCCTTTTGTCACAGAGTGAAGTGAGCTGGTAAGCAACAGGAGGATCCAGAAGCCTTCCCAAGGCACCAAACTGAACAGTCCTCTGTGTGAAGGTGGATTAGAAGCCTTCCTCACCCCTCTGGCCTCAGCAGCAGAATTGTCTTTGCAGCCAGGCAGGAGGGAGAGGCCAGAAGGGACAGCTGGATGAAGGCTTTGTGAAATGCTCTCATCCCTGAGAGCTCCTCTGCACCCTTAAACTGTGAAACAGCTGTTGCTGGTGCCAGTCCAGAACTCCAGGCCAACATTCCAAGTAACCAAGGGCCCCACAACTATCCCACAGCTCGGGGCCTGCAGTGGAGCAGCAGGATCAGCCTGGGAAGTCACTGGGAGCAGGGACATGTGCACACAGAGTTACAGAGCTGCCCCTGGAGCTCTCCAAGAGCACAAACCCAGCACCAACACTCCATGGAAACACTGGGAACAAGGCTTAGGTGACAAAGCACGAGGAAGGGCTTGTGTTCACACACAGCCCTGACCTCCAGGCCAACACTGAGCACTTTGTCTGCCCACAAAAACACCACTGTGATTCCTGACCAACAAAACCACCACTGTCCCAGCTAGAACTGGCACTCAGACCCCCAAACACCAGCCCTGCCACTTGGAGAGGGAAAGGCTGGAGCAGCTGTGCCAAGCAGCAATCACCTGCCTGGCCCACAGCTCGGTGGCCACTCACAAAGCACTTGCAAAGCAGCAAGAGCTTGAAATGCCAGGCAAGAAGTGAAGTTTTACATCTGAATCTCACCCAGGGCAGGCTCTTTCTCCTGCTGGCAGCCTCCACTGCTCGGAACAGCTTCCACTCAGACAGAGTGACAGGCAGGGAGGTCTCCTTCCCCACCTTCCCTTGGAAATTTGTCTGGGAGGGCTTCAGCTCCAGTGACTTACGGCTGAGGAAGGGAGGTTTTGGAGGAGGCTGGAAAACAGAAGCAGAAGAGACAGTCAAACATGAGACCCAGCTTTGGTCCAAGGTCACAGGCAGGGGAGTCAGATTACAGCTGGTGAATCTGCTCTACCAAGCCTCCATCCCACCTCCCCACTCAAGCACCTCACCAAATCTCTCTTGTTCCTACTCTTTTGCTCCTTAGCAGCTCAATCAGCTGTCATGGCTGTTCCTTATTTACATTATATACTATTGACATTAATAACAAGCAATAAAACAATCAAGCAAACCAATTAATTGCAGTGTGGAATGTGAGGCTGAGCACAAATGAGGGCCCTTGTGGAATGATTCTGCAAACACCTGACCCTTTAATCCCCCCAGCCTACCTTGGGAGCCCTGCTGATGCTCCGGGGAGGGGGCAGCTTCCAGACAGATGGGACCTTCCACAGGGGCAAGGGCAGTGCTCTGATATCTTCATAGGGATGTTCTTTTGTAGGACCTGTAAAAAGCATTGGATGGGGATTTATGAAAGGAGATAAAGCCCTGTAATTTCAGCCAGGGATAGAAGTGGGAAGAGCGTGCCAGTAACAGGGTCTGAGAGACTTGTTTAAAGCTGGATGAGGTTCCCACCACACCCTTCTAACCCACTGCCATCAACTTGGAAACTGTATTATGGACTCAGCAGAACAAAACACTTCTTCCCCTGCAGAGCAAGCAGCCCTATTGCAAAGCAGCTCCTTTTGGCAGCGTTCACACTGATCTCTGTGCAACACTCAAGCAAAGCATTCCGAGGGCTAATAAAGAAATCCATTTAGCACAGGCCAACTCCAGTGACCTCCCATGACATCTGAAATCAGGCTGTTCACATGCAGATGTCACCAACACCAACAAAGAACCCAAGATGGGGAAGACCTTAAAAATCCCAGAGCTGGAAAGGGCCTCAATGCATCCTCACCCTCACTCCTCCCTCCCCAGCACAACTGCCACCCTTAACCACAGTGAGGAGACCCCAGGAAGCCCAGGCACATACAGATAATGTCCTCGTAGATGTTGTCCTCAGACTGAGTGCAGAGCAGCCTGGATCCTGCAGTGCCATTTGTCTCCTCCCGGGGTCTGTGGGAGCCGCCGCCCGCCGGCCGCTTGCGGAAGCCCTGGATGTCCTCAAACTCAAAAGATTTCCTAGAGGAAAACCAGGGTGACTTCTTCTAAAGGCACCTGCTGGAGTTGCTGTCTGCAGTCCACACACAGTGTGGCCCTCCTTGGGACCATCCAGCACAGGGATGCTCCACTCTGGGCTCGCATTTCCAAGGGTTGAGGTCTAACCCCAGGCAGCAGCTCAGCCCCTCACTCCCAGCCCGTGGGATGGAGGAGGGAATCAGAGGGCAAAGAGAGAAAACACATGCATGGGTCGAGATAAAGACAGTCTGGAAGGTAAAGCAAAAGCTGCACAAGCAAGGAAAAGCAAAACAAGGGATTAATTCCCCATTTCCCTTGGTGTTTGGCCATGTCCAGGGGCTCCATCATGTGCAATGGTGACTTGGGAACACAAACTCCAAATTTCCTCCCCTTTCTGCTTCTTCCCCAGTTTTTAAGGCTGAGCAGAACATCACAGGGTCTGGAACACCCCTGGGATCAGCCGTCCCCGCTGTGTTCCCTCCCAGCTCTGTGGGAGCACAGCTCTCACACTGCTGTGTTACCAATATTTTCATCACAACACCCAAACACAGCAGCACACAAGATGCCAAGAAGAAAATTATCCCAGTGAAAGCCAGCACACCAAGTGAGCCCTGCTCACTTACTCTGGGAGATTTATTAAGTGAGAAAGGGAGCTGGAGGCTCCGTGGCCAAGCACCCTCCAAGCAGGCACGGCCAGCCCCATCCTGTCAGAGGCAAGAACCCAAACCATGCTTTACAGACTTGCAGCAGCTCAGAACCAGGGCACTGCTTCCTACTGGCCTCTCCCACTGGTGCTCAAGGTGTTCATGCATTTGTGGGTAGACATTTCCATCCACTTGGCCACTATTTTGAAATTAGGGCACTGAGGTCACAGAAGAGCTGGGAGGGATTTAGCCCATCATCATCATCAAATCTGGGTTGTTGCTGCACACTCTGCCACAGTGTGGTTTCTGAAGGTTTCAGAACCTCAAGCCACATCTCTGCTGGTACTGTGCACACCATTCTAGCACAAGCAGCTCATCTCTGAGCAGGATCTGCATCAAGCCACCTCAGAAGGGTATGGGAAAGAGGGAAAACCAGCCAAACCTACTGCAAGAGAAGTACCCACAGCCTCCAGCCTTAAGCAACGAGAGAATCTTTCACTCCCAGAAAAGCCAAACACTCAGCAGCCACAGTGCCCCAAGAGAAAGCTACTCTGCCATCCCCAAATTGCAGCTGAGGGCAAGCAGCAGGCAGGTCTCTCCCTGGGGCCAGCATATTGTCACTCCACTCTGTTCTAAGGTGTGGGCTGACTTCTGCTTGGGACCTGGAGCCCTCTTTGCAAGACTGTCAGCAGCAAAAGCAGGATACTCTCACCCAGGAACATCCTTTCCCCATGAAAAGAGGCATCATCACTAGCAGCACTCCACAAGGACATCATGCCAAAGCAAGCTGCTTAAACCCATCTAGAAAGCGATTTAAGGAAATGCTTCAGACATGAGAGATGGATTATGTACCTCTGGGCTCTCCCTC
Source organism: Euphonia xanthogaster (assembly GCA_034509185.1). NCBI lineage: Eukaryota > Metazoa > Chordata > Aves > Passeriformes > Fringillidae > Euphonia > Euphonia xanthogaster. Next base: position 2,706,770 of record JAYDZK010000107.1, on the reverse strand, counting down.
TGATCCTCCTGCTGGCTATTTTCTTCTCAGGGTTGTTGGAGGATGACACCAAGTCCCTTCCACACTGCTTTTGCAGGGGAGCTTCCCTGGTGGCACTGGCAGCTCTACGACCACCAGCTCCCTTCTCTGCCAGGTAGCGGAAAGTCCTGCGGGGTTTGGGTGGTGGATCAGGAGCTGCCTCCTCCTCTTGCCCCTCAACCTCAGAGTAAATGTTCCTCAAGCTCCTCTCTGCCCTGCAGAGAGTGTCCACTCCTTTGATTTGCAGTTCTCTTTCTGTGGAGCCAGAGCTGCCTCGCTTCCTCTGGAGGTCCAAGGCAACAGGAGAGGTTCTGCCAGGCAGGGGGGCATCTGCTCTCCTCCACAGAGCTTGTGAGGTATAGAAGTTCCCTGGGGGCAGTGCCACCCCCGGGGTCAGGAAGCCTGTTTGCCCCTCTCCTTTCTCCTTGGCTGGGGAAGCTGGGCCACCACAGCCCCCGCTCTGCCAGCAGCTCCGTGCCTCTTCCCTGAAATCCAACCCCAGGCTCTTGGGATCTTTGGACCCAGCCCTTCTGCCGTTCTCTGTGCATTCTGCAGTCACTTTGGGTAGTGCATTGCAGCTGGGATCATACTTTACTCCAAAGTCCTTGGGCTGGGGCCTGTCCTTGCTGGGGCAGCCCCGTGTCCTGCCCTCCCACTGCGAGATCTTCTGCTTGATGTTGCGGCAGTGGCTGCGGGACAGGGTCTGGCTCTGCAGGGCCCCACGGGAGAAGCTGCTGTCCCCAGCCCCCACGGGGTGCATGGCAGGGCCAGAGGGCTCACACACAGCCCATGCCCAGCCCTGGCCACGTCCTGCCCTGTCCTGCACACATCAAAGCTGGCACCACGCTCCCAAGTGCCCGGCGGTGTCACAGAGTCCAGGCTGGCAGCTCCCACCTGCAGGCAAAAACAAGAGCCATCAGCTGCACTCTGTGGCAATCACAAAATTTGAGAAAAAACGGTGAAAATTTGGGAAAAAACGGTGAAAAAATGGAGAAAATCAGTGAAGAAATGGTCTAAAAATGGAGAAAATGGGGTTAGAAATGGAGAAAATGGACCCCAAACCCAGCTCCTCCACCTTCACTGCGTAGATATCACTTCCTGGGGAGAAAAATCACAAAAACGGGAAAAATGGGGAAAATTGTGAAAACTGGGTTAAAAATGGTGAAAAAAATGAGGAAAATTGGATAAGAAATGACCCAAAATTGATCCCAAACCCAACCCGAACCCAGCTCCTCCACCTTCACCATGTAGATATCACTTCCTGGGGAGAAAAACCACAAAAATGGGAAAAATGGTGAAAACATCCTCTGAACAGAGAGAGACAGAGCTCTCCCAGGATCTTCCTGGGAAGCTGTGAGGAAGCTCAGAGAAAGAATTAACCCAATTATTATCTCAATCTCTGCACCTGGCAGGCAACCTCTGTTTGCCAAAGGTGTTTCCAAGAAGGAGTTGTCCCTTCTTGACCAACAGGTGAGAGAAGATTCCTGAAGGCCAATCAGGCCTTAGGTCCACCATTGTTTCTGTAAGAACTGTGGATTTCTAATAATAAAGTGCTTTTCATGCCTTCTGATGATGGAGTCTCTGCATCACCTTTGTCCCCTTTGTTGACAGCACCCCAGCCATGCTCCCCTCCCCAAAGTCCCAGCTGCTCCTGGCAATGGCTGCAGAACATTCCTCCCCAAATCACATCCACCACATGCTCAGGACAGGCTTCCAGAGCTTGCTCCCCACAGGGGCTGTTTGTGCACACATGGAAAGGGAGCTGAGGCTTCACCGGCTTCAAAAACAAACACAGCAGGCACAGAACACCCTGAGGGATCCCAGGCATGCAAACTGAAGGAAATTATTTAATGGCAGAGGAACACAGCAGTGTGGATCTCAGCCAGCCCTCCTGCAGGAGTGCAGCTCCTCCTGATGCTCAGGCAGTAGAGACAAATCCCTGTGGCACCTGAGCTTCCCACTCAGCAGAGACACAGCAGGACACGAGGCACCAGGACAGCTCTAGGAAAAAGGAACCACATCTGCCTCTCCAGAGAGGAGCTGCTGCTCCACACAGGATGAGAAGAGCTGTGGTGGCTGGGGAAGAGCACATCCTCCTCCCAGAAGTGCTCTCTTGCTCCACAACACAAGTGAAAACCTGCCTTGTGCTCTGTTTGCCAACACCTGACCTAAATTTGCCATCCAAGAGACTGGAGGGCAGTGGTGCCCAGCCTGTGGCTTGCAGCCAGGGGAGTTTCAAAAGGCAAAAGAAACAGGTGAGTATCCATCTTCAAGTGAAAAATCACCCTGTGTTTAGATCAGCAGAGAAGGAATGCTAAAGAAACACTCTGGCTTCTCCTAGCCAAGCAGAGCCTGCACAAACAGGAGCTGTGCTCTTTGAGACTTCCCACATGTGTAATCCAGAGGATACATCACACATCCTCCAGAAAATCCAGCAAGGAATGCAGGGGCAACCACCAGGGAGAACTGGGGTGGCTGTACAGAGCCAGCACCTGCAGGTCCAGCACGGCCTCAGTACAGACATCTCATGTGTGGAATCCTCAGCCTCAGAGCCCTTTGGCTCTATCTGTAGCTCACAAGGATCCCCAATATTCCCAGATACGCCAGCACGGGTGAAAACTCATCCTGGACAGAAGACAGCAGCTCATAGGCTCTAACAAGCCCCGCTCCTCCCTTTCTCTGGGCAATTATCCCATTTCAGAAGTTCCAAGCCTCCAGCTGTATTTAACAACCTCCCTTTGCAGTAGGAGACAAGTGCTCAGCTCAGGCCAGGGGCCACACTGCCTCTGGTAACATTCCCCTGGCACTGAGAAGTCCCCCTGCAAAGGCAGGGAAACAGCAGAATTCCACACATGCCCAAAAGCAGAGGATCCCTGCAGAAAGCAGCCAGACCTGCTCCAGGTGGGACCAGGGGCGAGTCACACCAAGCCTGTGCTCAGGCTCCAGCTGCCACTGCCACCCCGGGCACGTGTCCTCCACAGCCAGTGCCACCACACCCGGCCAGCACTGAGTCACCACAGCCTGGCAGAGCGGGCAGAGCCAGGGATGGGCAGCAAACCACGCTGGGAGACACAGGAGCTTAAACCTGCCTGGCAAAGGGTCATGTCCCACTCTCCAGGCTGGGTGTGGAGAGGCCCCACCACAGCAGACCCACACCCTGCCCACTGCTGGGACCACACCTCAAATTCCAGGGCTCCGGGGTATCCCTGGAGCTGCTGATCTGCTTGGCAGAGGCATCTGCAGTGCAATTAAAAGCAAAGAACTGGCCTCGGCAGATCTCCTTGATAGCACTAGTGAGAAAGCTCACTGGTCAAGGACATCCCAGGGCTGCCAGGCAGTTCAGGCATGGTTTGGGCACACATGGCACCAAGCCTTGGTTCTGCTGCACTCTCCCCCTCTGCCAAAGCAGCACAGCTGCTGTGGGAAGCAGCTCCCTGTCTCCACAGCGTGGGTTCCTGCAGGCTGGAATGGCTCAGCCCATTGTCCCAGACAGCTGCTGGTAACTCTCCCACTCAGCAGTGAACGGGATAAACTGGGACAATCTGGGTAAGCCCCAAGCTGGGGATATTTGCTCCATCATCAGCCCTCTGTCCCTCATCAGCATTCCAGCCAGTGCTTCCGTAGCCACTGGAGACCCTCTTCCCACAGCAGCGAGGGGCCCCTGCCCTCTCCTATAAATAGGCATTGTTGCCAAAACATCCTGAGCCAGAGCAGAGCCAGAGCAGAGCCATCCTTCCTCGATGTGTGTCTGCACAGCCCTGATTAGCAGACAGGAAAGCAGCTTTCCCTCTGCTGTGCCACTCAACTGCTGCAGCTCCAGGACACGCTCAGGACCCATCTGGCAAAGGACAGGCTCTGCCTGGGGACAGGGCTCAAACAGCCTCCCCAGCAGCCCAGCTTCACACCAGGATCCTCCAGGGCCTGCCAAACCTTCTCCAAACCCAGCACTGCTGGATGCAGGGGTGGCACGGGGAGCAAAGGATCTCATGGTGTGGAGCAGGGGTTTATCCCAGCACTGACCCAGTCCAGCACCTGCACCCACACAGCCCATGCCCACAGCTGCTCTGATTCCAACAGCACTGGCTGCTTTCTCCTAAATGCTCTGGCTGTGAGCTCCTCTGGGAGCAGCCTGGCAGAGAATCATGGAACACACTTGGAAGGGAATCACAAGGATCATCCTGTCCAACTCCTCCTGGCCCTGCACAGGACAGTCCTGCAGCTCTGGCAGCCTCAGGGCTGTGCCCATTCCCTGGGGAGCCTTGGCAGTGCCCCACCACCCTCTGGGGGAAGAACCTTTCCCTGACACCCTCTGCCATCCATGGGGACAAATGACTGCTCAGAGGAGCGTGAGTAGCCCTGCACAGCTTTCCAGGTGGGTCCACCCCTGCTGTGCCCAAGCTGGGCAGCTCTGCTGGCTGCCAGCCCGCCCCACATCCTTCCTGCCATGGCTGCAACAAAAACTGCCTGTGCTGCAGCTTCCTCAGCCAGACACACAGCCAGACAGACAGACAGACAGATCCATTTCTGCTTCCTCATCTCAAGCCATGGCTGAAGTCAAGGCCTGATGCTCCTGCCCTCTCCCACTGCCCAGGTCCCTGCTCCCATGGTAAGGCACAACCAGGAGCTGAGGAACGTGGAGGAGAGGCTCAGCCTTGGCCAGCACATGGAACTCCAGAATCCCAGAATGGGTTGGGTTGGACTGGAAAGAACCTCAGAGCTCATCTCCTTCCACCCCCTGCCATGGCAGTGACACATTCCACTGTCCCAGATTGCTCCAAGCTCTGCCCAACCCAGCCTTGGACATGCAGGAATGGGATCCACAGACAGTTGAGCACAAGCCTAAAGTTCTCCCTGCTCGGTGCTGCTCCCTTGGACTGTGTCTTCCAAAATATCCATCCAAGGAAGAGAGGAATGCAGCTTTTCACCTGCCCAGGCTTGCTAGCAAGAACCAGGCATTTGTTCTCAGCTCATCACGTGAGCCCAGGCAAGGGTAGAGACTGATCTCTGGCGAAGAAAGAGCACACTGGGGTGGTGTGATCCAAGTTAAGTAACTCTTAAATGTAGTCCAGGACAGGCTAAAACACAGTTCAAGGACACAGAGCTGGCAGAGACCACCTGGGTCAGGCAGCCAGCACTTCTATCAAGCACTGTACAAATCATTCCTGACACAGAATAACCAGACTTGTGACTGCTTCCATCCTGATCTCCCCTTCCAAACTCATTCAGTGGCCCCAGTGTGCTTCCCAGTATTTCCAGAGAAGCCAAATTTATCATCCTTACTGCATCAGGACTTAGAGGAGATCAGTGTAGTTAAGAATACTGAATTATTTCACAGGAAGCAGCAGTCTGGGGGAAAATTACATAATTTCTAGACAAAACACCACCCATTTCTGCCAAAAGACTGCCTCTCTGATCCACACTGTTTGGAAGCTCCCAAAGCAGAAGAATAAGGCACGTTCCCAGCACATGACAGGTAGCCCTGACTCTTTTTCCAGCCCTGAAATCCAGAGAGCACGCTACACATTTTCCATGCAAAGCCTCAAGACAATTCCATTTCCTGAAACCACATTCCCAAGGAGAGAAAGCTGCCAGTTCTGCTGTTCCAAAATAAATCCCTGCCTAGTGCTGAGGTCAGCCCCCCCTTCCCGTGCTGCTGGAACCCCCAGCACCCAAGCACCCTGCAGCAGAGGCACTGACACAGCACCTTACCTTGTCCTGCTCCTGGGAACACAAACACTGCCTGGACCAGCCCGTGCAGCTCTGAGGCAATCTCAGTCCTTTTGTGAAAGCTGTGCAGTCCTAAACCACCCCAAGCCCGTGTCACCAAGCCTCCTGTGTTAGCAGCCAAATAAAAAGCAGTTTCTGGTCTTGTGCAGCCTAGGGAAGCTGGCAGCTCGTTCCTGGAGGGAAAGGACTCCTTCCAGAGCTCTCAGCTACTCCCATCCTGTTCCTCTCCAGAAGAACCCTGACGCTCCTCGGAACAGCTCTGCCATGCTGATGCCTCAAAGACATGGGCAGTACCAAACAAGCAGATTTTATATCAAAATAAGTAACTCTCCAGGAATGCAGAGTGCTTAGTCATTTCCATCTCGATACAAAGCTACTCTAACCATGAGGTATTAACTCCTTCCATGCTGCTGCATCTCCTGCTGAGGAGCAGTTCTGCCTCATTGGATCCATGGCCACAGCCCCTGGACACAGAAAATGTGCTGCTAATCCCAGTTACACAGCAAAAAGAGGTTAACTCTGACCCTTATGGGTCCTGAGACTTTTCTACTGACTGTCCTTTTCTGAAGTGATGAAATTCAACTTCCTGAAAGCAAGTTTTTCCTCAAGATATAAAAATACCCCAAACCAGAGCACTTCCAGCATGTAAGCCCTGAAGGCTGCTACACCAGGGTGCCCATGGACAGAACCCACAATGTACTATTTTTAAAGTCGTGGGGTTTTGACCTGACTCACAGGATCTAAATGCCCAGGGTAGCAATACTGACAACAGCAGCTGACTCAGCCCCAGGAATGCTGCAGCTGCACACCAGAAATGAGGCACAAGCTGGACATGGAGTTAAAAATCAATCACAACTTATCCTGGAGCACTTCCTTGGTGCCACCATCAGAGGTGAGGTTCCAAAGGAAAGTCACAAAGCCTGTGTGGTTTTACATGGGCCACCCCAGACAGGCTGCGTGGGGCCACAACCAACCACTCATTCCCTTGGGAATGTCTCAGCAGCACTGAGGCAGCTGCCTCAGGAGGTTCAAAGAGTGCAGACCAAGGCAGCACCAGAAAACCTCTCAGACACCATTCAGATAATGTGTTCCAGAGCTGCCCACTGAGTCATGTTCATATCAGATTATTACAACTGAGAAGACTGAGATAAAAACTTCGCCAAGTAGCAATGGACAGCACGAGGACTCAAGGTCACATCAAGTCAGATCCTCCAGCCACCAGTGCTCAAATACACATTTCCAGGGGCTGGTTTTCCTGCAACTTCTTTTCTACTTTCCTTCCATCACTCGCTGATGCCAGTTTCAGCTGCGAGGGGGAACTGCTCCAGCAGAGCCTGGGCTCTGTCACAGCCAGGTACCCTCCCAGCCAGGCCATGTCACTGGAACAGAGGGCTGTGTGCATGCAGCAAGCCGGGGAATGCAAGGGGAGACTGGTCCAGCGTGCCTAGGGAGCTCTGTACCCATCCAGCCCCACGCACCCCAGTGCAACAAAGCACAAACATCCAGCGAGCCCTAACCCCGCTCAGCCCAGCAGCGCGCACAGCTCTGTACAGAGCCACAGAATGGGAGAGACCCTCTGCAGGTGCGACCTGCTCTGCTCACACAGGGCCACCGACAGCACGATGGCTCCTGGCCATCCCCGCGGGCAGACACCCGCAGCAGCAGCCCCGGGCAGCCCGCGCTCCATCGCCCTCACGGGAGAAGCGCTCCCCGACGGCCAGCGGGGCCCTCCCGCCTGTGCCCACCACCGGACACCCCCGGCTGGGCTCCTCCGGCACCCTCCCCGCAGGCATCTGCACGAGTGAGGGAGACGAACCCGCCCCAACCCCGGCTCCCCTGGCGAGCTGCGTCTCCTCCGGGCAGCGGGATCAGCACCTGCTTCCTCCGGCCCGTCAGACCCGGGCAAGATGCTGCACCGGCCGCTGCCCGCCTGTCCGCAGCCGGGACACGGGGACCCCTCGGGGCCCGCAGCCCCGAGCCCGGCCGCGACTGCGGGAAGCCCCAAATCCCCGGGCCACCCGCTCGCCCTCCCGGCGTAGCCCCCGCCCGGTCCCGCCACCCCCTGCCCCGTCTCACCGCGGCCTCGGCCCGCTCCCGGCCCCGCTCCCGCAGGACGCTCCGGGCGCGCACGGAACCACCTCCCATTGGCTGCTGTAGCCATCACTCAAACTGTGATACCGCCTTCTCCCCGCCCCGGAGCGCCCGGAGCCGTTTGCCGTTGGTTGATACGGCCGTCACTCAGAAAGAGACCCCGCCCCCACCGCGCCCCGTCCCGTCTCTCCGCGGCCTCGGCCCGCTCCCGCAGGACACTCCCCGCGCTCACGGAGCCGCTGTCTATTGGCTGCTGTGGATGTCACTCAGATCGAGATCCCACCCTCACCCCACCCTAAGGCGCACAGAGCCATCGCCCATTGGCTGGCGTGGCTGTCACTCAGGCCACAGTCCCGCCCCCGTTCCCTCAGTCGCTCGGAGCCGCTTCACAGACGGGTTTTACTGCGCTGCCCCGGCCTCCCTCACAGTCCGGCACGGCCCCGGCCCCGCGGTCCGGCCCCCGCCTTATTCGTTCTTCAGCCCCTCGGCGATGAGGTTGAGCTCGTAGCACCAGGTCTCGTAGCGATAGGCCACGCGGATCTGGGCCACGTTCGTCTTCCGAATGTCATTGCCATCGGGCCCGTCTTCCTGGTATTTTTCACCCAGGAACTTCACTTTCTCCTGCCAGAGGCAAAGACAGCGGTACCGAGCTCAGAAGCCCCGCTGGCAGCACCCGAGGGAAGCCCTGAGCCCACGAGCGGAGCTGGTGCCATTCTCAAGCCGTGGGCAGGACTGCCCCAGAAGGACATAGACCTCGTGGGACAGCAGACACTGCAGGACCCCCCTGCGTGGGACAGGACACTTCCTTCATGGGACAGGACACCCACGATGTGGCAGAGGACACACCTCATGGGACAGGACATACTGCAGGACACACCCCTCATGGGGCAGGACACCCCTCATGGGGCAGGACATACTGCAGGACACCACTGCATGGAACAGGACACCCCTCATGGGATATGAGACACTGCAGAACACGCAGCTTGTGGGACAGGACACGCTGCAGGACACACCCCTCATGGGGCAGGACACCCCTCATGGGGCAGGACACCCCTCAGGGGACAGGACACCCACCTCGTGGGACAGGCCGCACTGCAGGACGCTGTTCCTGGCGATCTCACACATGTCACAGGTGCTGAGCTTGAACACCTGGGCAGCGATGGCGTACTCCTCCATGAGGGGCTCCTGCAGCACAGGGTTAGGGGTCAGCAGCCTCTGCCAGCACAGCCTGAGCTCTGCAGGGGCTGTCCCACAGCTCACTGAATCACTGAGGCTGGAAAAATTCTCCAGGATCAAGTCCAACCTTCAACCAACACCCCCGTGCCCACAAAACCATATCACAAAGAGCCACGTGTTCTCATTTTTTGAGAACTTCCAGGCACCACTGCCCTGGGGAGCCTGTTCAGATGCTTGACCCCTGTTTCAATGAAGAAATTTTTCCTAATATCCTACCTGGACATCTGCTGGTGGAGGGGGAGATGGCCCAGCATGTACTGGACCTTCTGCAAGTGCCACTGGCTTCCAAAAAAACCGAGGCCCACACAGTGCCAGCCCCACAGTCCCAGCCCCAGTGCTCAGCTCCCACTGTACCTTGGTGAAGTGAAACTGCATGGGGTCGTCTGTAGAAAGGGACACCATGAGCCCTTTCTGGTGGAAGTCAAGCAAGGGATTCTTGGCGTACTCCAGGAAGAGGCTGTTGTTGCTGAGTGGGGACATGGCAATGGGAATTCTGGCAAGGAAGTACAGGTACTGCAGCACTGGGCTCTGCAGAGACGAGCAGAGGTACCACATTAGGGATAAAGTTCTGCACCTTCCACCTCTCCAGGGTCACTCCTCAGATCAGGCTGGTCCCAGCCAGGGAATTGTGTGCAAGGAGAGAGGTGGGCCAGCCAGCAATCAGTGCTTCAGGCTAAGGAGCAAGCACAGGAGGCCAAGGAGCTGTCTGACATCAACTCAGCTGGCTCCAGTGATAGCAAACATATTCTGTGATGGGTCTGTGAGGCCAAACCCCCAAAATCTAATACACTGCTCAGCCACATCCCCAGACGTGCCTGGAGAAGCCCAGAGAACCATTTAACCTCTGCCTGAAGCCAGGCTGTGTCAGTGTAAAGCAGAGGCACAGGTAACTGCCAGCTACCTGAGGCAGCTGCGAGCACTTCTCCCGCTCTGCTGTGCCCGGGCTGCTCCTGGAAGCCTGCTCCACGTACCTTCTTGAGGTTGAGCCCGTGGGAGATGTTATCAGCTGTCATGAAGGCTGCCAGCAGGTGTGTGAGGGCCCCGGCCTCGCCGCAGTGCGGGCGGAACAGGAATGTGTTCATGCCACGCTGCCTGGGCACAGGGAAGGAGCACTCAGAGCAGGCAAAGAGCAGGGTTGGGTGGCTGAACCCAACTTCAGGCCCAGCTCTGCCCCTACCATGAGTCCCCAGGAATCCAGCTTGGCCTAGGAGCACATTACTCCTTCTCTTTTCTCCTCTGTGTGTGCAATAGAGGCATCTCTGCAATCCCTGAACTTTCTCCCCAGTCCATCACCCCTCCTATCGAGGGGTGTCTGGATTGCTCTGGGACGTGGTGCTCAAATACAAAGCGAGGAGAGCCCCACTTCTTCCACACCAACAATCAAAGAACTGAGGCAAGGCACGAGGCAGCCCCTTGGCAGGTCCCAGGCCTCACCTGCGCAGGTTGTTCAGCACCAGGATGTTGGCATACATGTAGTAGATGTAGTAGGTGTAGGATGGGTTCTTCTGGGAAGTCCACTCCTCTGGCTTTGGGCTTTTAGTGCTGAACATGTGTCCACTGTGCTTGGATTCATCATCCACGCTGTCAAAGCCCGTGATCTGCTTGGCAAGGGAGCAAAAAAGGTGCATCTCACACACCCCACCTCGTCACTCCCCCAGGTGGGCTCACTCTGCCCCACCACACCTCACCAGAGCCTGGCTCTGCCCCTGTGCCCCTAAGGGCAGGCTCGGGCAAGGCTGCAGACCTCGCTCCTCACACCCCCCCAAGCACTGTCCAGGACCAGGAATAAAGCTCACAGCTCCCCAGGGATGGGTGCACAGCGATTCCCAGCCCCACAGCCGCCAGCCCAGGCAGTCTGAGCCCTCCTGCACTTCTGGCCACACCCCCCCTTCCCAGAATGAGGCGGAGCGCCGTGGCCCACGGATGCCATTTCCCATGTCGGAGCCCATTTCTTGGGCACAAACAGGAATGTGACTTCTCCCCACACCTGACAGCATCACCAGGTGACACTCACGTGGCGTAGAAAGACACTGAGCTCTTTGTGGGCTTGGGGATTGATTGTTGCCTCAAACACAGGAACAAAGATGTATTCCAGCATTTTCCCAAAGTGGGGGAGGAAATTCTTAGACCTGAACACATCACTGTGGACAGAGACAGGGATTAGTTGCTACCAGAGGGACAACACGGCCCACTGTCCCCACAGCCCTTTCAGGGATGAGGGATCTATAAGGCACAGTGCTCCCTCAGCCCCACAGCACTTACTAAATCCTGGGCACTTGGATCATCCACTTCATGTTGGGGGAATAGACCCGGTGGGTGTTGAACCAGCTGGCCAGCTTGGCCCACTCTTCAGGCGACCGCCCGTAGATGGAGAGCCGGGGCTCTGTGTGCTGGTACTTGGCATCTTCCAGGTCAGAGCCAACCTCCTGCAAACCAGAGCACACCATGGCAAGGGAAGCCAGAGCAGCAGCACAGCTTCACCCTGTTCTCCTGCCCTCTCTCCATACCTTGATGATGGTAGCAAAGTACTCGCCGTGGATGGCGTTCTCTGTCTTCAGGTAGAGGTCCCTCAGCTCGCTGGCCCCCACGGGGTTGTACTTGTCATTGAACTTGTCAAAGCGCTGGAATGTCTGCCGGCCCTGCAGCAGGGAGCTCAGGCTCAAGCACTGCCCTCACAGCTTGGCAGGGAGCAGGGACTGAGCCAAACCACCCAAAACGGCATCACCAGGAGCTGCTGCACCCTGACACAAATATTAATGCACGCAACAAGTGCGGGTGCACAGGGAAGGCAAAAGCCATGGGGGGGAAGAGTGGCCCAAGAGTGATCTTATATTAAATGTCCTACCACTTACAGCATGGACATCCAGGGAATCCACTGTCAGGTCGTAGGGGTGCAGTTTGAGCTGCTGGAAAAGCTGTTTCAGGGTGAGCTGTTTGCCCTTGGCGTTATAGACCACGCGGTCGGCATCCACGCAGTAGGATCTCTTGATGAAACGCAGAAGGTGCTTCTGGTTCATGCAGGCTGCAGCATGGATGTGCGTGTCCACCTGGGGAAACAGAGGGACAGCTTCAGGCTGGGGTGCTCAGGTGCCATGCCAGGGGTGTGAACAAACCCCTCAGGTGGGTACGTTGTGTGTAAGCAGGGCTCAGCCCAGCAGGTGAACACAGCCAGAGGGCACAGCTTTGCCAAGAGCATCAAAGGCAGCACGTCCCATTCACAGGAGCAATGCTGCTGCTACACACGTGGACTCTAACATCCAGCTCCCAGGGAGGGGCAGGCACCATGACAGCTCCTCTCCAGGGTCCCTGGAGCTCTGAGCCTTGCCTTTTACCTTCCTGCAGTTGTAGAAGTCACGGTGGGGGTTGTTCTTCAGCTCCTTCATCTCCTCCATCTCATTGAGCATTTCATGCACTTGGAACTTGGACGAGAGGAACTTGAGGCGCCGGTGAGCGTAGGTCTTCCTGGTGAGAGCAAAGGGGAGAACAGTCACTGGGCTCCTCACCCCTCAGCACAGGGACACAGATTCCACCTGGGCTGGAGGAGCTCATGCTGGTCAGCCCTGCTCCCCTGAGGTTTCTCCCCTGCGTCTATCACAGAGCTCTGAAGGAAGGCTGGCCAGCTGGGAGACAACCTGCAGGTCCTGCCTCCAGCCCCCAATTGCTGCTTTGCTTAAGACCCAAGCCAAGAGGGCTGACAAGCACTGAGGACACTCGTGCAGCCAGGTGTGTCACCAGCAGGTCCCTCCCTCTTGCCAGGAAGGGGAGGGGGCTGCCCTCACCTCCCTCTGCCCACCGAGGCAGGACCTGGTGGGTTGTGCACTTACACAGGCCCCTGTGCAATCAGGACCAAGAGGAAGTTCATGTCATCGATGAAGTGCTCGAGGCTGGGGTAGGGCAGGTCCTTGGGCTCGTTTCTCTCAGCCGCTGCCTTGTCTGCGTAGACATAAACTATCCCATCCTTCATCTGCACGTGGTATCCCAGGTCCTCAGGGAGGTTCCCACTGTCGAAGGGGTCCTGCCCATCCTTCACTGGTGGGGTAAACACTGTGGCAAAAGGAGAATTCCATAAGGCTGCCAGCCCAAACCTCCCAGGCCTGCCTTGCTCCCCCACCCCACACAGCAGGCAGGGACACCCCACCACTGTGACACCAAGGAGAGGGCCTGGGCAAGTGTCTGAGCCCTGCCCTGTGTTGAGGGCACCCCCTGGGGTGCCTGGGTGTACCTGGGCCATGGTCACTGGGTTTCCAGGGCTCGCCCTCGATGGCACGCAGGTAATGTGAGGGCGTCTTGGGGAACCTCTGCAGAGACTGCTGCATGTTCTTCTCCCGGATGCACAGCGCCCGGTACAGGCCCCTGCACACCACCTCAAAGTCTTCCACTGTCACCTGCAGGAGAGGTGATGCTGAAGGCAACCACACAGCTGGAACACAGGTGTGTCCAAGAAACACACCCTGGTGCACCCAGGTGGAGGGAGATTTTGGTCACGGCAAGATAAATGTCAAAAAATGGTTTGGGCTGGAAGGGATCCTAAATCAAATCTTGCTCTAGCCCCTGCTGTGGGCAGGGACACATTCCGCTATCCCAGGGTGTTCCCAGCCCCATCCAACATGGCCTTGGACACTTCCAGGAATGGAGCAGCCACAGTTTCTCTGGGCACCCTGTGCCAGGGCCTCCCCACCCTCCTAGGGAACAATTCCTTCCCAATATCCCTTCTATCCCTGCCCTCAGGCAGTGGGAAGCCATTCCCACTTGTCCTGTCACCACATGGTATTGTAAAAAGTCCCTCTCCAACTTTCTTGTCAAGCCATATAATCACATCATTATCATATCATATAATCATATATCTCATCTATCTCACCATATCATGTATCAAATCATATTATATCAATGTCCCACTGCTCTGCCTGAGCAGGGTGAGGAAGGGATGATAGGCAGAGACCCAGGCATGAGAAAGGGAAGCTCCTGGTGGCAGAACCAGGGAATTCTGATGTCACCCCCTCTTACATTCCTCGCTGCAATCAGTAATGGACCCTGAAATGGAAGCCAGACCTGGGCAAAACATTAAAGCTATTTTTGGAGCCCAGGCTGAAACTGAAGCAGGAACAAGATACACTAACCCTGTGTGTCAATGATTTTTGATTTACTGCACAAACAAGTGTTTTGGACAGTCAGAAGAGACTGGAGTGGAGTAGGTCAGGAAACCATCACTCCCAGCTAGGACAGTCATGGCAGGGGGAATGTGCTCAGTACAGGGAGGGATTTCCAGATCCCCTCTGCTGGGCAGCCCCAGGTTGAGCAACCTTCCAGCAGGTTCTTAGAAGCAGCACAAATGTAATAGGAGGCTGAGGAAGAGAGGGAGGCAGGATTAGCATGGGATGTGATAACAGTCCTGGTCAAATGGCTCTAGGTGACCCTGCCTGTACCAGGGGCTTGGTGGCTTCCCTCAGCTGTTCTGGGATCCCTGGATGTGCACAGACCTCAGACAGAGCTGTGTGCAAGCAGAGAGGATGAGAGTGAGCACAGCCCATTCTGCCAGGCCCTCCCTGGAGAATCCCATGGGAATATTCAGCACCCCACAACTCCTGCTAAGGAATTCAGCTCTGGATCCCCAGGGATGCAGCAGGGCACCCCCAGATGCTTGTGAGGCACAGTGGGAGACACCCTCCCCACTGCAGCAGGCACAGACTCCTGTAATCGACCCTGAAACTGGGCACTGGGCACTGCTGAGGGACAGGCAGGGACCAGAGGGGTGGCCAGTGGGAAGAGAAGCCATGGCAGCACCTACCCCCGAGGCATAATCCCCAGTGATCTGCACCCGCTGGAAGTGGGGCACGGTCTGGTACTGGGGGCAGGTGGAGCTGGCCTCTTCGGTGACAGCCAGGCTGGGATCAGCCCCCGGGGCCACGGGCGGTGCCAGCACTGTCGTCTTCATGCGGATCAGCTTCTTCCTGCTGCAAGGAAAGGCTCAGGCAACCAGCCCCGTTCCACGGTCACACACAGCTGCAGGGCCAGGGGCACCTCCCCCAGCTGTGTTCCAGCTGTGCACACAATGATCCAGCTCGCTGGTGATTTCTGAGCACCTCAAACAGGCGCTGCCTGAAGCACAGGCCACAGCACACAAAGTAGCCACAGGCTTTGGAAGTTGCAGCTTTCCAGAGTCCCCAAGTCTCCCTCCCCAACAGCTCTGTGGCCATGGCTGTGCTGACACCCAGGGAATGGGCCAAGGGCCTCTTTCTGTCCAACACTGGAAGCAGTTGGAGAGGAAATCCCGGAGTACCTGACAGATGCCCTGGGATTATCAAGGATTTATTCCACAGGTGCGGTGAGCTGTGCCCAAGGGCCTGATTTACATCCCCCTGTTTGCTGCGGCCGGGAGGCGCAGCCTGGGCTCCTCCCCTTGCTCCTCTCCTGGGAACTCACCGCATTTCCACGGTGGAGCTGGCCTCCTGCAGCATCATGTGCACTGTCATTTCCTGCCGGGAGATGGGGCAGATATCTTCCACATCAAAGTGAGAGATCTCCCCCCTGAGCTCCTCATCCTTCACCTCCGAGGCAAAGACCTTCTCGGCGAAGGACCGCAGGGACTCGTCCAGCTCTGCAAAGAGGAGTTCAGTGTCCCACAGCGAGGGGATTCCCAGCCACTGGAGCAGGCAGGCGCCCCTTGCAGGCAGCTCCGTGCTCAGCTGCCCTTTCCTCGTGGCCCCCACACTCTAGAGAAGACTCTGAGCCACCTCCCAAATTTGCAGCAAGGCTGGGCCACACCTGGTGGGCTGGAGACATCCTTGATACCCCCAGCACAGCAGGAAAAGTAAATGCAGTCCAAGAATGCTGCCAAAGGGCCCAGAGAGAAGCAGGTCGTTGGGAAGGGCAGTTATGGGAGCATGCACTGGGAGGAAGAGGGGAAAGTTGGCAGAGCCCTTAGAGCTCCAGGGAGCCCAAAATCCACTTGGTGCAGCAGTCAGGGGGAGACAGAGGCACGGATGGGGGCAGAGCTGGCAGCCCAAGCACTCAGCTCCACCATCCCAGGGCATTCCCAGCTGGGCACTCCCAGCCCACCGTGTGCATTGTGCTGCAAGGTGCCAGGGCCACCATTGCCACAGGGCTGGCTGGAGCTTTATGGAGGAGGAGAAGGAAGGTTAAAAGCCCTTCCTCTGCCAACAGAACAGCATAAAACAAGAACCCCAGGGTTCTGCTGGCAGCAACTCCCAGAAGCAGATGTTTGCATGGCAGCACAGGGGCTCTGACAGCAGGTTTTGGCAGCTGGACATGAAGCAAAGTGAGGATCAGTGCCCAAGGATGGACCTCACCATCGAGTGTCACACAGGACATGGTCACAGGTGAGGACCAAAGCAGAACAGACAGAGGCTTCTCAACAGCACTCAGGGTGCCAGAATGATATTTAACAAGTTCCATCTTTTGGTGCTGTATCAAAGGACCAAAAGTGGGACCATTCTGTGTAACACCGATGGGCAGAGCTGGCACTGCCAGGAAATAGCATTTCACAGCTGCTGAAGGATCACCATGATCATGATCTGCATGATCTGCATGATCTGCATGATCTGCATGATCTCCATGATCATGTAACAGCTGCATGGTTCCAGTGATCATGTCTAGGCAGCATCACAGCAGAGCACAGAGAAACCCAGCAATACTCACGTTTGTGTTCTGCTGTTTGAGATAAAACAGAGACAAAATAAAAGCTGTTGTGATCAACCCCTCAAAATCTGAGCCTTTCAGCCTTGTCACCTCATCAGTCTTTCAAAAGGGATTAGCAAAGTACAAGTTTAGCCAAATCCTTCCACTTGGAAAAGAATCAGAGAATCCTAGAATGGTTTGGGTTGGAAGAGACCTTAAAGCTCATCTGATGTGCAGGGGCATCTTCACTATCCCAGGTTGCTCCAAGCCCTGTCCAACCTGGCCTTGGACACTTCCAGGGACCCAGGGGCAGCCACAGCTGCTCTGGGCACCCTGTGCCAGGGCCTGCCCACCCTCACAGGGAGGAATTCCTTCCCAATATCCAATCTAAACCTGCTCTCTGTCAGTGTGAAGCCATTCCCCCTGTCCTGTCACTCCAGGCCCTTGGAAATAGTCCCTCCCATCTTTCTTGGAAGCTGTTGTCCTGTAACTCTGCTTAATAGATGATCTGAACGCAATTAATTTTGTTTTGTTAGAAGCCCTGGAGGGTGCAAGTTCCCACTCAGGTATTCCTGCTGCTCAGAGAGGTGAGTTTCCTTAATTTAGCCATCTGCCAGAACAGAATGAGCATTCTTGGGATATTGGTATAATCTTTTGGATGTGTCTTATTCCAGGAAGTGTTTACTCCTTAACTGAGAGTGCATGCTCTGGTGTGGCTTAATGAGATTCTAATATTTTGATTTGATTTTTCATTATAAAAGTTAGATTTGTAATAATAACAGCCTCTCTGTCAGGTGCACTGCTGTAACTTGATCTGACAGAAGATGAGTCCCTGGGAAGAGAGCTGTTTTGCCTGTGTTAATTTGAAGTTAGCATGTGTTCCTCCCGTTTCTTCAGGATAATGAAGAAATGGTGTTTGCAACCCCCCCCTTTTTTTTAAAGATGTGCAAACACCCCTGCAACTAATACCAAAAGTCATAGCAGAAACAACTCTTACTTCTTATTTTAATGCTAGTAGGAGGGGAGTTGGAGGGAGGATGTTGGGGCAAGGAAGACTGTTCTGTAAGGAAGATTCATTTGTGTTTAAAACAGAGGTGTTGTTTCAGTTTGTGACTCTTATCCTCATCACCAAAGGTTTTTCTTTTTTCACTCTGTAGGTCAGTTATAGGTAAAGACATTTGGGAAATTTAAATCCTGATCAGCAGCTCTTTGTAAGGGAAAAAAAAACAATGAAAATTTAAAAAGGCTTAAATAAAGTTTAAAAAGCCATAATTTACAGCCTAAATTGAGATTATAAAAAAAGCTAATCTAGCATAAGGCCTTAATGACTGTATTTGCATGTTTTTTCAGTGCTGAAGTCCCACTCAGGCAGTTGGCTCAGAGCTGGGACATCACCAGAAATCGGTACTTTGGTTTGGACAAGTCCAAGCCTTTTCCTCTTAGCCAGACCTGCAAACGGATGGTTGTTCTCTCTCAGACAGGAATCATTGCCTCCTCAAAAAGGAGCACTGAGATGAGCAAGAGACATCATCCATATATTTTTTTCTGTTTTTTTTTCTTTTGTTTTTCTGTCTGTGTTTCCAGCAACGTCAGTTGATTACAGTTCCTTTGCAGACAGATGCAACAGCTGGATAGAGCTCATTAAACTGAAAGCTCAGACCATAAGGCGCGGATCAATTAAGACAAGTAGGCGGCTGTTTCTACCACGTTCTGATAATCTGAGACATAGCTCTGATTTCCCAGTGGGGACTTAGTGCAGTGCCCTGCCCAGCAGGAGCATTGCAGATCACGTGTGGGATGAATTCCCGAGGGTGAAAAATGCTGGCATTGTTCTGTAACCTCATGTAGGGTTAATGAACCGTAGCATAAAAAGCAAAATAAAGTCTTGCTGTAATTAGTTCTCCATACATGTGTACGCCTACTAATTGTATAACATCCACTGCATGGATGTAGGTGTATGTATGATCTTGGAAAATTGGGGGTGAGAAACAGGAAGCAATCACCAAGGGGACAGTCAAGGCAATGGTCACTAAATTAGCAAGTGGTGAGTTGGTTTTCAGTAGTTCTTTGGCCACAGGTCTGACTATCTTGCTTAAATTAGCAGAGATTAATACCTGTTTTAATGGAAAATGCTGCACTGGGGAAACACAACAACTTTCACACTTCCTATAATTTGTTCTTCCAGCAGAATACATGTTTGAAAATGTTGGCACTTTTTCCTTTCCCTTCACATTATAACTGATGGTTGTCTGTGCAGCTGCTCGCCTCAATGTTTTCCTTTCGCAGGAATGCCACTCTTTCAAATAAATGCCATTTCAGCTTCTTGTCTCCCTCTGCATGCTTTGCATGATGTTTTCCTTTCTCACGTATATGGCTGAGCATCACAGGCAGCTGAATGTTGTCACCAAGCTATTTGGAAAACCATAAAGAAGAGGTTTTGTGTTTTGAGGAGCACTGATGGATCTTGATAGTTATTTTCTGCTGTTTTTCCCCATTTTTCAGCTACTTCCCTTGAAAAAGCAAGTCCACTGGCTGAGGGATACTTGCGGCACCGCTCTGTCCCGTCGGGCACCAATTCCACTGTCTCAGTTGTTAAGATGACACCTCTTTCCTTCCTCCCTGGGGCGAAAATAACCAAATACCTTGGGATAATCAACATGTTTTTCATACGAGAAACCACTTCTTTGCGTGAGGTGAGCTCCATGGCAGGGATGCCTTTTATGTCAGGGAACAATTCTTTGTTAATTGTAGGAATCAGAGGTTTGAGTTGAGGTGTCACAACCAGGGAGTAGAGTTTGTGTCACTTGTGGGAAGGTGCTGAGTGCAGAACAAGTTCCTTTGTGCTGCTCTTGTCACAGAGCACACGCAGCCATTTTGGGTTTGGCACTCTTAGGAAGGGGTTAGTTAACAATTGCCACTGCTGTTGAATTGGGTAGAACACTAAACCAGTGAGTTCTTAAACAGAACTCTATGAACAAAACGTCTTTGACCAGCAGTGATAGAAGTTGGGATCATTTGAGCCCAAATTAAATGCTAAAGAAAAAAAAGTAATCTCTTCTTCTCTTCTTCTCTTGTTTAGCAAGCTCAGTGAGGAAGTTTCACAGTGTATCTGGTTAATTCTTTGGTTAATATAATAATATTGCCCATGTCATAGATAATGTTATGCTGATTTTTAGCATGACATTCTGTGCATTCTCTGTAACTAAACGTTGTGTGTTGAGCATCAAAAATTACACCATGAGTCTGTGACCCAACAGCCAGCTTAGAGGTGATGTTCAAGCCCTAATCTCCATTCTGCATTGGGAAAACAAATAATCCTGTGAGCATGTCAAAATGCAAGCCATGTTCCTTTAAATTTTCCTGTCCTTTTGGGAAGTAGCTGTGCCTTTGCTTTTGGCCACAGAAAGAGTGTACCTCTTGCCTGGTTTGTCAGTGCTAAAGAGTTTGCTGGTTTTTCCCAATTACACATTGCTGAAGTTACAGAGCAGATGTTAATAAAAATGATCAGTCTTCCTGAAAATGGGCTGTGAACTCTCTGGAGAAACTTGGATCAGACAAACATTTCCTTTAGATCTTGCAAGTTACTTTTAACTTCCCCTTTTAACTTGAGAAATCCACGTGTGAAAAGGACTGTTTTCAAAAGGATGCCAGAGCAGGGAAATGGTTGCAGGACATTCCTGGACTAAGTGCAGATTCTGTAGGTACAAATTCAGTGGCTGATGAGCTTTGGTATCTGTGACAGCAGATCCCAACAAGGATGGGTCACTCAGGTGTGTGATTCAGCTCCTGCCTGAAGCTGGAATCTTGCAGAGTCCCTGGGATGCTGTCACTGTGCTCTTTCCAGCACCTAGGGGAGCTAATTTAAATTATTGCAGCTACACAGGCTAAGTCACAAACTACTCTTACTGCAGGATTGCCCTGAGTTGCAATGGAGTCAGAGCAGAGCAGTCATTATATCCAACTCCAGCAGTGTGCTTCAGGTCCTGCAGGACAGTAATGGCCAGCATTTTTCTCTGTATTGCTTTGTTTTGCTTGTGGTAGTGCTGAGGTATATACCAGAATAAAACATTAATGATGGAGTGAAACATTACTGATCATTTCAGGACAGATTAATCCATTGTTCTCAGGCTTTGCAGTTTGCAGGTGGGTGTTTTACAATCATTTTGTTACCTCTTGTCATCCAGTGTTGCATTAGGTTTATAATTCATGTTTTTTCCCTGTCAGTTGCTGTACCTTTAAAAGACTTGGATAACATCAAAATTCCATGAGAATTATGAGCTTGTATTGCATTTTGATTTCTTGCTGCAGCTGACTCGATTCCAGCTTTATGCTGGGTTAGATAAAATTATACCTGTCCCTTTTGTTTGTAAATTTTCACCCAAGATATGTTTTTTTATGCCTTTATGAGTCTGTTCAGGGCACATGATACTTCTAGGAATGAGCACAGCCCTTGGAAATTCAGCTTAGTTCAATGTCTTCTGCCTGCCTCTTCCATTTTCTCCAGTGGCACACACACACAGAGTCATGTGGGAAGTCTGCTGGTCTTGCCTTTGCCTGAAGTTTGAAATTTTATCTCTATTTTGAACCAACAGTGAGCTCTGTTTGGATCAGTTTCTTTCCTCAGCATTTTCATGGATTTTTATTTCTTTAGTTGGTTGCCTGGTTTGTGTGCAATAGATTTTTCCCCAAAAAGGTAGTTGCTCACATTCTTTCATAAGGGTTTTCTAGGAAAATCCATATTTGGTTGTTTTCCTTCTCCTTTGACATCAATTTAAATTCTTCAGTTTTGCACCAAAGAAGTAAAAATGCCCCACAAGCACCATCAAGTCAAATAAGTTAATGAAATGAGATGGCTAGAAGTTCCTTTGCACTTCAAGGGGGAAAATAAAAAAATGAACAGCCTGAATAGCTCAAGTCTCTGCTCTATCCCTTGCTTGCTTCTTATTTTGAGGGGTCATTTCTTTAGTAAGTGTTGAGAGCCAAGGACAGTCATTAACATACATGAAATTGCAGTGATCAGAGGAAATGGTCATTCCTTACTGGGAATCTCCAAGAATTTCATAGAACCATAGAATGGTGTGGATTGAAGGGACCTTAAAGCCTCTTGTTCCACCCCTGCCATGGCAGGGACACCTTCCCCTGCCCCAGGCTGCTCCAAACCCCCATCTCCAGCCTGGCCCTGGGCACTGCCAGGGATCCAGGGGCAGCCCCAGCTGCTCTGGGCACCCTGGGCCAGGGCCTGCCCACCCTGCCAGGGAACAATTCCCAATTCCCAAGATCCCAGCCAGCCCTGTCAGTTTGAGGCTTTGCCATCTTGTCCTCCACTCCAGGCCCCTGTGAATGCTCTCTCTCCATCTGATTTGTGGCTGTGACCGTTCAAACACTGAATGGCTTTTAAGTTCTCCCCCCTTGGGATGTGGGATTCACTGAGCTGATAAATATGTAAGAGAAGCACTCAGCATCTTGTGGCTAGGCCCAGTGCCATATGTCATGTGTCTCTTTTCCATTCCAGGAGGGTGGTGTCAGTGGTTTCCTGCACGCTTTCATTGCTGAAGTGTTTGCCATGGTGAGAGCCCATGTTGCAGCTCTGGGAGGGAATGCAGTTGTGTCCTACATAATGAAGCAGTGTGTTTTCATGGAGAACCCAAACAAAAATCAGGTACATTGGGGTGTGAAATGACAAGTGCTGCTGTGGTTAGTATGATACAAATATGCATTTTGTGTATTAAAAAACCAGCAGTGCTGTAAAGCCAGAGCCTGCACAACATTTCTTGATATCTTGGATTATGTTGGAAGAAACCAGGAGTGTTTTTGTATTAACACAAAATTATGAGGATGCTTCATAAATACCCAGATGGATAAAAGAACCAAGCTTGCTAGAATGAGTAAATTGCAGGAGACAGTTGCACAGCAGTGCAGAACTTCCTTGGTATTTCTGATATTGCAGTGTAGGTTTCCATCCTAACTCCATGTAAAAGTACCTGGAGTTGCTGATGTAAAATGCTCTGTTTTGTATGTAAAGGAACAAACCTTGATTTGTGAAGACAATAGCAGAATATCCAGTAAATTAAATATGTTCAAAACAGTAAGGACAGCAGGTACAGATATGCAGATATTTCACTGTGGTGGTCTCCCAGGAATCCACCTGCATGTTTGGTAGCACACAAGGGAGCATATAGAAAAGAGACTGGCATAGGTTCCCTCACCAAGAAATTTGTATAATTTGTCCTACTCCAGATCCCTGTTGATTTTTCTGTGTAGTTATATTTAGCAGCTATAAGTAAACATCAAATCTGTGATTGTTTAACTTTGGTGACTGGGCATTGTCATTTTTGCAGGCTCAGTGTCTGATCAATGTCAGTGGGGATGCTGTCATCTTTGTCCGTGAGTCTGAGCTGGAGGTGCTGCCAGTGCAGCCTCCTGCAGCTGCTGCTCAGCCCACGGGCTCTGCTGGGGATGTCACCACGTGAAGGCACAGCAGCTGCACTGCTCTCTGCTCAATAGAAAGCTTATTGAAAATGTGGCAATGGTTAGGTTTGCATCTTCAAAGTCAGTGTCTCTCCATGGCATTCACAGCCAAGCTCCAGGACAATCACTCTTTTTTTGTTGTCATGTAATGAGGGAAGTCAGAGCAGTGGGTTCTTCATTACTGTTCCTGGCCTCTGTGAAACCAGGCAGCAGGTGAAGCACTCACAGCAGAACTTGGATTAGAACAGAAGGCATCTCATGGACCTGTGGAAGGAAGGAAGGAAGGAAGGAGAAATTCTGTTCTATTTTTGAGCTGTTCAGTGGGACCATGATAAGTTGTCACTCAGAACCATTTCTGAGTCTGAGTGTTGTCTGTCTCAGCTCGGGTCAGGGGGGAGGGAGGTGTCTGAGAAGTCTGGGTTGGAAACCTTTGATGAAGAAGGGAGAGATTTGTGTGCAGGCCAAGGAAACATGGGCTGGGCTCTGAAATTCCTTTACATCATAGAGTGTGGAGAGAAAAAGCAGTACCAAAAGTTACAGTTTGAATTTCTGCTCACTGAAAGTATTTTTTCTGATTTTGTTGTTTTTATATTTGGGAGCTGGGGGGGTGTTGTTTGTTTCTTTGTTTTTTGAAAGCTGCCAGAGCACAGTACTGTGATCCTGGGCATCCCTGTGGTGGGACAAAAAAACCCCAGAACACAACAAAAAGTTCCAGGGTGCGTCTGGTGCTAGTACAAGATGTTCACTTCAGTATTGACAAAACAGGTCTTGTTGTTATCTAAGACTCTGGGAAAGAATTGTCCTGAGGTTCATTTTGCTAAGGCAGGATCTGTTTCAAGGATGACATAAACAGTCCCCCAAAAATCAGTTGTGCAGAGATTATCCTGCAGCCTCCTTCCTGATGAATGCCTGGCTAATTGGAGATTGATTTATGTGTGTGACACTGGTTCCACTGGGGTTTCTTTGTTCTTTTCCAGTGCTGTAGCTGGGAAATAAGGGTACTGCAAAGACAGGAAATTTGTCATTTCCAGTAAAAGTATGCAAGCTGATGATACTGTTGTAAAAAAAAAAAAAAAACACCACACAAAAAACCCTCAACAAAAAACCTTTGATTTGAAGATGCATTCTTGCTGAATTCTGACAACATTGTACATGGAACTTGAACAAAGATGTAAACTTGAATGTAAATATTCAGTTTAGAGTTGAAATTAAGCAATGGCATGATTATTTGTCAAAACTAATTATTTCATTGTAAATGAGCATGAAAATCATTCTTGCACAATAAATATCTTTATAAAAATCACTGTCTTAATGTATGTGCATGAGGTAAGTGTTTAAGCTGGATGTACTCAAGATGTCCCAGCCCCATTCTCCTCAGAGGAATCTTTTCTGTACAGCATGTAACAGCCTGGGCTGGGCAGCGTGTCCCGGGCTGGAGGGGAGCGTGTCCCGGGCTGGAGGGCAGCGTGTCCCGGGCTGGAGGGCAGCGTGTCCCGGGCTGGAGG
>JAYDZK010000107.1:2651582-2664244 GCA_034509185.1 Euphonia xanthogaster | reverse complement strand
TAGCACTGACACAGGGCACAGGGCACAGCACTGACAGGGCACAGCTCACAGCACTGACACAGGGCACAGCTCTGACACAGGGCACAGGGCACAGCACTGACACAGGGCACAGCTCTGACACAGGGCACAGGGCACAGCACTGACACAGGGCACAGCTCACAGCACTGACACAGGGCACAGCACTGGCACAGGGCACAGCACTGGCACAGGGCACAGCTCACAGCACTGACACAGGGCACAGCACTGGCACAGGGCACAGCTCACAGCACTGACACAATGCACCCTCACCCAGCACAGCTCTCTACAGAACAGCAGCAGGCAGAGCTCAGGCCCCCAACAGAGGCAGCAGCGTGTGCTCCCCCGGGCAGGAGGCCCTGCAGGCTCTGCCCTGTGTGTCTGTACCTTGGAGTTGTCGGGGCCCCGGGGCTGGCGCAGCACCGTGAGCCGCGGCGCGTTGGCATCGTCCAGGTTGATGCTCTTGAGACGGTTCACGAGTCTGTCGGGACGCGGAGCAGCCACGGCCTTGGCGCCTTCGCTGCAAGAGGGCACACACAGGGCAGGGTCACCCCGGGCCAGGCAAGGCACCCCGGCTTGCCCAGGCCTCGAGCACAATCATTTACTGCACAGGATTGATGCTGTGGGACAGCACTCAGCTGATGGCCTGGCCCTGCCCCAAACCCTGCTGTCCACGCTGGACTCTGCACTAGCAGGAGCTCAGTGATCTCCAGAGGGTGCTCTTTAGGGAGCAGAGGTCTTGTATTTACTCTCATGCACACCTAACCAGGGTTTACTACATTTCTGTTGCCCAGAGAAGCTGTGGCTGCCCCATCCCTGGAAATCTCCAAGGCCAGGCTGGATGGAGCGTGGAGTCAGCCTGGGATAGGGGCAGGTGTCCCTGCCCATGGCAGCGGTGGAATGAGACGGTTTTTTAGGCTCCTTCCAACCCAACCCATCCCAACCCCTTCTGTGATTTAATTGCAATAACAAAGGCTTGCAAGTTGCCAGCATATCATGGCAGATCATTAACATCTCTGAAGATGATGAGAGCACATAATTTTGACACAAAAACATTAGCTTTCTGTTACTACTGAAGTGCTATCTCAAGCTTAAACAAAATACAAATTATGCAGTCTTCTTCAAGTGCGTATATAGTTAAAAAAACCCCAAACCCATCACTTGTAAAAAATACCATGCCAAAAAGAAGGTTCTCTAAAAAATGAGTTTTCTATTTAAAAATTAAAGCTGCTCTTCAAGAAGGAGATGGCAGCACCATGGAGTGTGCTGGCCAGAGGCCAGCATCCACACAGGAAAGCCATCAGTTTCCTTAACTTCCACTTGCAAGCCTGTATCCAAGTTCCTGCTCCAGGGGGAGTTTAAGAATAGGTTAAAAAGGGAAGGAGCCATCTGTAATTAGGAAGAGCTGGCAGCTCTCAGGTGTGGCTCTCCCCGGAGGCAGCTGGAACCCAGAGCTCCTGCTGCAGGAACATCCAGCTCAGGCAGACCCAGGCTGCAGGGCTCTGCTGGAATGCAGACACTGTGCCAGGGTCACTCCCTTCCACCCCAGAGCCTCACCAGACACGCCACACGTTGCAGGCACTGCATTTTCCTGTGCGCTGGTTCAGGATTACGGAGAACTCCACTTCATCTCCTGCCTGGAGCTCCACACCATCCTGGACTTCTTTAACATGGAAGAAGAGCTTTTTGCTGTCACCAACTTCATAGTTAATGAAACCAAACTGAAAAGCAACACATCACAAGGTTATTGACTTGCTCTGCATCCAGACAAATGCAGTAACTCATTTATCACTGTAGTTTAACTACTTTTAAATACAACTTCAAAACTATGCTGCCTAATAGAAGTGGAAATGCAATTTTTGCAGTGATCAGAACATTCTGTCTGGAAAT
The DNA here is from genome assembly GCA_034509185.1 of Euphonia xanthogaster. Taxonomy (NCBI): domain Eukaryota; kingdom Metazoa; phylum Chordata; class Aves; order Passeriformes; family Fringillidae; genus Euphonia; species Euphonia xanthogaster. The sequence continues at coordinate 2,662,339 of JAYDZK010000107.1, read as the reverse complement.
AACACTTCTGGAAATCCAGGCACTCTTCCTGGCACTCTAAAGTCACATTTAAATCCTGAAGTCTATAGAACAAGTTCTGAAAACTGCCCCCAAGGCCTGGCAGTATTAACCTGGTAGTCCTCTGTATTAACCAGAGAAGAGCAGTGCCCCAAGCACCGAGACTCCACCCTGAAGTTACACAGCAGCAATCACTCAATTTTTGGCCTGTCACTGGGATAAGAAACCATTTATTTGTTTTCCATTCTACTCATGTGTAAGCCAGGGATACTCATCCAGCCTCTCCATAAATGACTGGAGATTAGTGCTGCACAGTATCTGTACAGACACAGCATTTGCAGCATTTAACTTTTTAATCATTCCAAGGGCAAAGATCAGCCTCTGCATTTCGGATGAGCTGTAATCACTGACTGCTTAATGCTGTGGAGAAGCTTCTTCCAGAAGCAAAGTACGTGCATGTTTTGTTTGTTTTCCTGAACACTTTTTAAATGCTCTGTGCAGCAGAAACCAGTTAGAGTAATTTCTAGGACATCTCAAAGCCAAATCTTCAGAATTATCTGCTGCCCAGCAGTTCTGATGTTTCAGCACCAAACCAGGCTCTGAGCCCACCTCTACTCAAGTCAGATCTGGCATAACCTGGGTTACCACACCAGTTCCCTAGAGCTTGAGTCCCGAGCAATCTGTTTGGGCACAGCTCCCTGAGCTCCAGTGCTGAAGTGCTTCTGAGCTGCCCTGTGCCTGCTGGAGCAGTGATTTCCCTTCCCCATGCCCTGGTGCCAGAGTCCCTCACCTGGTCCTTGACGCACTCCACGGTGGCCCTGCGGAAGGGGGTGATGTTCACAGCCATCGTCTGCCCGTTCTGACCCAGCACACACAGCTGGAACTTTACTGTCTCCCCCTTCTGCAGACAGTCACCTTTGTTTGCCATGCCAACAATTCCAAAGGGATAGACCTCTCCTTTCATCTCACCTAGGGGAAAAAGTATGAGACAGAACTGAGAGGCCTTTGCCACCTGATATCAGATTTCCAGTATTACAAATCAGCTTAGCTGTGTGGATACAGTTTGTAGTGTGAATAAAATCCTCAACAGCTCTTTTTACAGTGCATTTAACTTGTGCCCTTGTGAAAAGAGCACTTAATGAAAAGAAAGCAATCTTACCATCCTCCATGACTTCAATCATGCCCTGGTACTCTGTCTGTGTGGGATCTACACTCCTCAAGGGACGAATTACTTTACCAGAGTAAACAGTTGGATCAGCTTCTTCAGTGATACCATTCACTGAAAAGAAACACAGAATAGAGGAATAGGATGTTTTAATAATAGTTTATTTTAAAATTGATTTAACTAAGTGATTCAGATTGACCAGGGGTCAACATTTTGCACTAGATGACAACGAATCAAAATCAGACTGATATACCATACATGGAAGTAGAAAAATTTTTCTCAGGAAACTTAAGGTCAGGAAGCTTGAAAAGCAAATCAAAGTGTTTCCTTCCTTTCTCTTCCACACTCCCTACTCATGTTAATCATCCAATAATCTTAAAGTATGCATTCCCCCCCACCCCCAAGTCCACAATACCCTCCCCCATCTGCCCTGCTCCTGCAATCTTTTCCCCTGTAAGGTACAGCACAATTAGTGCAGGTACAGAAATGGCCAGTTCTGCCACTCAGTCTCTCCTTATAACCCTCAAGAGAGGGGGACTGAGGACACTAAAGGTCCACAGAATTGCTACTGTGCACAGAACTGTTGGCCTGTGCTTGTCTGTTCTCTGCAAACACAGGCAGCAGCTTTCAGGGAACCAAAGACCACCCCACACTCAGCATCTTCTTGCTCTCAGTTCCAATTGTAAATGGATCATTAACAAACTTTACCCCCCAGCATGTGCCAAGAGCCCTGCAGACAGAAAACACCAGGTACAGCCTCACCTGCATGTGTTTTGTTTACTTTCTCTGCACTAACTTTGTTTCCTTTGCCTTTTGACAAGCTGTATTCCACAGTGTCTCCAAGTTCCAGGCTATCGATATCACCACAATATTCACTACAGGAACAGAATGATAAACAGTTTTCCTTTATTTACATGACAATAGTGATGCTCACCCAACATCCACAACAGTTATCAGAAATTATTGAAATCCTTCATCAGTTCACAAGGAACCTCCATTCAGGAAAGTGAAGCATTTCAAATACATAACACAATTGGGTTTCTTGGCCTGGGAATTAGAGGCACAGAACACCAGGAACTGCTGACCTGAACCAGTCCAGCAGAGATGATAAATAAAATTGTAGATATATAAGCTTATATATAAATATATACTCTGTGTGTGAAGTGCAAATGGGTTCAACACTCAATCCAACAAAACTCCACACCCTCCCATTCCCCCCAAACAGACAAATAATCAAATAATAAAACTGTCCTTCACCTGTAGTGGAAGAAGATCTCCTTATCATGATTGGCTGTTTCAATAAACCCAAAGTTATCTTTCAGGGCTGCCACGTATCCCAAGAGCCTCTTGGAGCTGTAGTTGCGTCCCAGCATCCTGACAGAAACAGCCGTCTGCAGCCCGGTTCTCTTCACCTCACACACACAGAACTCAACCTGGTGGAGACATGGCCATCAATACCAAGCAGAAAGAGGCAAAGAAAAGCAAACACATTCAATACCAGGCAGAAAACTGCAAAGAAAACCAAACACATTCAATACCAGGCAGAAAGAGGCAAAGAAAACCAAACACATTCAATACCAGGCAGAAAACTGCAAAGAAAACCATGGCAACATAAAAAACCCCCAAATTAATTTTGAAGTTTTGCAGCTCTGTAGCAGCACCTGTCTCTGCAGCAAAGTCATTTCCTAGTCACTGCTTTCCCCTAACCACATCTGTCATTGACATTTCCTACATCCCAGGGGGCAGCACCACACCTGGGACACCTGCAAGGCAAGCCAGCCCCCAGCACTCAGCTTTTCACCCCTCAAACATGAGAACCTTTCTGCCCATTGGGATCACCTCCTCTCCCTACACTGCTCACCAGTGGCCCACAGTGGGCTGTGCCTCACTTCACTCCTTGTTTCAGTTTTTAGAGACAAGAACCAGTAACTATAATCTGGCTCCTGAGGGTTTTGTTGCTCTTCCTGATCTCCAAGCTTTTTCCCTTTCCATTGCCCCTCAGGCTAACATGCTCATGAGGGAATATTCTCCCTCTTCAATATCAATCTTAGTCTCTATGCTAATTAATTTCCTCTTGACAAGCAGTGTCCACTCAGTGATAAGAATTCTTTGTTTAAAATGCATCATTTACAGTGAGACACTATTTCCCCATCTATATATCACCAGGTTGGAGGATATTTTTTACTTACAGAAGATTAACTCATTTAAACACAACATTCCAGGTGATACCACACAGATGCCTGGTCCTCCATTTGTTCCAAGTAAAGGCAAAGAGAAGCTCACACCCCACAATGCCCAGCACAGCATTTCCCAATAGTACCCTTAATTCTCTCACCTTATCTCCTATCTGGGGATTAGTAGATCCTTCCACATCCTTGGCCTGGTAAGGAATGGTCAGTTTTACTCCACAGTCATCATACACAATTATTCCATCCTCAGCTTCCTGAAAACAAGAGGCCAGAATTCAGCAATGTCTCTTTAGGAACAGTTTCCTACACACAGTTCAAGCACTGATCATTGGGGTCTCAGTGGTTTTACAGTAACTGCTCAAAACCACAACTAACTCTGGGTAAGGAGCTTTAAATGATGCCAGCCAGTATTTTAAAAGGCAATGTATTGCCACCAGTTCCAGGAAGCATTTACTGGAACTTTTAAGTATTCTGGCATTGTTTAGAACAGCAGAACAAAACAGTAAGAGATGCTTCCCATTAAACTTAAATAATTCTATCTAGAAACTTGTGTACTGAGAGGCAGAAAGAAACTCCCCATCAATTTCCTGGAAATTATCCTCAACAACAACATGATTGTTAATGATTATTAACAATACTTTTATTATCTTGCTCAGAGCAGTTAATTTTCACTGACAGCTCTCATCAGCTGTAATTCACATCTATACAGAATGAACAGTGCTTCAAACCCAGGTGAAGTAGAGATTTTAAAGAAGCAGCCTCAGTCTGCAATGGCAGGGATGAAGAGCAGCAGCATTACCTTCTCTTTGCCTTTATTTGGGCTAGTGGCTTTGGCTGGAGTGGCTTCTTTGTCTATAGTGCCCACAAAGCGATGCTCTGACTGGGTGTGGAAGGAAACCGTGCCCTTGGGGAGCTTTTTAATCCTTATGGCATGGTTCCTTTGGGCAGACAGCATATCCTGGAAAAGAAACCCATCAGGTTATAGACAGACTGTGCAAAATTTCCTTAAATGCTGAGATTTGATGGGAGTTTAAATCCCACTTACAGGAACGACGGTGAACTCTACTTCATCTGAAATATGGAGCTGATTTCCATCCATGATCTCACTGAAGTGGAAGAACATCCGAGCATCCCTGTCCACACACTTAATGAAGCCAAAGCCATCCCTCATTGCTGCAATCACACCCTGCAACAGCCAAACCAACAACTGCAGTTTAATCCCTGGTATGTGACACCTGTCCAGCTGCTCCATGTGTCAGGAGTTGGCAGAAAGGCCTGGATCCTGGGAAAACACTTGGTTTAAGCAATGTCCTTCCTTGCACAGCCCTGGTCCACCTGAAAGTTCTTCCCACCTCATTCCTGAAGTCAGCTTGAGATAAAGAGTGGAGAATATTAATTCAAAGAGTGAAATCAAAGAACCTGCCAGTACAGGGAACACAATGGGGCAGCTCTGCAAACACTGTATCATCTATAGGAGAATATTAAACATACAAACACACACTAAAAGTACAACCATCTATAAAAACAGGAAATATAATCAGTCTTCAGAGGAAAGTTTAAGAGAAAAACCATCAGATTTCCAGTCACAACTGAAGGAATTGTAAAGAAGCTGTTAAACAAGACTCCCATACCCGTGGGTGTGTTTTGGGAACACACTCCCATGTGACACAGGAGTTTAGTGGCCTTCCTGATAACCACTAGGATGGAATGCTGAGTGATAAACAGAATATACTGACAAAAACCCAAACCCTAGTGCCAGATGCTGCTGGAATGAAGGTAGAATTCATTAACATATTGCCTTCACCCAGTTAATATGGAGTTTTGCAAGGCTCAGGACAAGCTCAGAGGGTCTGAATGACAGTGCAAAGGTACATTTCACCTTTAGGAATATTCTTCTCTTAAGCAGCTTTCACAAACTCCAGCAAACCAACCAACCTTCCTAGAAGCTGCCAGCATCTGTCACCCACAAGACAGCTCAGCTCAGGCAGGCAGGTGTATGTAGCCAGAGCAGAAATACAAGAAGTCTATAGGATAGAAACCCAAAATCTCAAAGGATGAAATCAAAACTCAGGGTTTTCTTAAAGCTAAGGGACAGTAATTCACAGCACACTGATGTGACAACACTGTAACTGAGCTCCAACTGCAAAGGAAAGCAAAGTCTAGCTGGAACAGAACCAACATTCCAAGTTACAGGAATAAAAGATATTCTGCAATGCTCATTAGCACATCCATCTTAGTCCCTGTAATCCACAAAGAGTTTCTTGTACTGAGAGAACTCTGCTCTTTACCATCCTTCTGCCTGACCCTCAGACAGAGACTGGCCAAAAAACTTGAAATACAAAAGCTGCTCAGAGCCCCTCCTCCAATTATTTACACTTTCCACTACCTGAACCAGGGTAGTCCCAGGGTCTCCAGTTTCCCAAAGGAAGATGAGTAGTTTTCTCTTAACACTCAAGTATGTGAATTTTAAACTGTCAGTTCAAGGCTACATCATTCTGTCTGCTACAACCAGTCAGCAATCCCATCCAAGAGGGCCACTTAAGGTCTAAATTCCCAATATAATTTCACTTAAATGTTAAAAAGTAGTTAAGACTCTATTCTTTTAAGGCAAAGACGCAGAGCATTAATTCTGAATTTTCTGCTTTGCTTGCACTGCTGGTCCTAGAGCTGGATTTCAGAGCAGGCAATGGAAGACATGAGTGACTTCTGTAGCTATTGCAGAAGACAGCCCCCAACTCATGTTTTACTTCCACTTCCCCTCAAGAATTAGAAATGTTCAGAGATGGATACTTGCCATTTCTCTGGTTTCATTAGTAAACTGGAAAGTGTTGGGGAGAACCTCGATGTTGGTGGCTCGCTCCAGCTTGTCGCGCCTGTCCGTGGAAATGTTGAACCGAACGTGGTCGCTCTCCAGCAGGGTCACCTTGGATTTTGTGTCCTTGTCCCCAAAGGGAAGCTCCTTAGGAATCACAAAGTCCACTTTGATGCGGCCAGGTAACGGATCGCTCTGGGGACAGAGACCCAAGGGAAAGCTGAGTTCACCTGCAGGGCTCAGCCCAGCTGCCAACAGCCCAGGGGGTCCTGCCAAGTCCTGCTGGACCCAGGCTCTGCTCCATTTCTACCACTCCTCATCTGGAACTTGCCCAATGCAAGGTAGCTTTTGGAGCTGTTGGTTGGCTTGAAGGTTTTTTAAGCCTCAGCCATGTCCTGCTGAAGGAATTTTCTCTATTTCAAGAATGAAGTTTATAACCACAACACTTCTAAAATGCAGGCTCCTTTTATTAAGTCTTCAAAACACCCCAAACCTTCCCACACTAACAGAGACTCACCTAAAACCTCAGTGGAAGTGCTCATGAACACTCCTCCAAGGCAAACATTACAGCCCAAAAGCCTCATTAACTGTTAATGCTCACAAGAATCCACAGATCTGACTTATCCCAGCAAATATTTTTTCCTTTTTCCCTAGTCTTTTGCTTCAAGGATATGTCTAACCCCACAAAAATTTATGGCAAGTATTTGCAACAATAAAGTATTTGAAACATTAAACACACACCCCATGATGTACCACTACCCTAACTCTTCTTCTTTGGATTTGAAATTAAGAAAAAGAGTAAATCTTAATTCTGACATGATGCTTATGCAGCAAAGAGGTACTGGGAAATGGGAACAACTGCTTCCAGTTACTGACTGGAATTCAATACAATCAAACCAGCACGACACAGATTTATTTAACTACTGAAACTCACCTGGTTTTTGCTGGGTACTTTTGGAATTACTTTGGTTACAGTTCCTTCAAAATGTTCAATGCTGATATCTTCAAAAATGACAGTTCCTTGAGGCAGCAGTCTAACATCTGTTGCAACTTCTTTACCCTAAGAGCACAAAATCAGTCAAACACCCAAAGAAAAGGCAGAAAGTAACAGACATTTCCCAATGAACCTCAGTGAACCTCCTCCCCCCTTTTTTAGAGCTGGGGAAAGCAGAGAGCTGTGCAGTTATTCCCCAGGACCTTTGCTTCCATTTTACTGGATTTCGTCTTACATTTCTGTCTTTGATTGTAAACTCCACATCATCACCAGGCTGTAAGGTTTCTAGGTCACCTTTAAATTCACTATAATGAAAGAATATCTCCTTCACGACATCACCTCTCTCAATAAATCCAAAGGCTTCCTGTCAACAGAAAAAAATAGTGTTTAATTGTCCATTATTGGAACATACCCATAAATCACTTGACAGGTTCTGGTGAACACAAAACAATCTCTGAACCCCAGCACAGCACTTACAGGTGTACACAGCTGACTGCCACAAGAAATATATAAACAGAAATAAATGGAACCTTCTTTGTTAAGAGGAGTATCAGTATCAAAGATGAGCTGTTTAAACCATTTCACACAATTTACACCCGCAGTCCAACCTGTTAACAGCTCCAAACTTAAATATCACTTTGAACAGCACTCTTCAAAATAGAATTTTATTTTCAAATGAAACTTAAAATCACTTACTTTCATGGCACAGACTACTCCTTGACAGCGGGCTTGTTTCTTTTTTAATAGCATAATGTTACGAGCACTTACAGCACCAGTGCTAGAGAAAAAAAGAAAAAAATAATCTGTAAACCCAAAACTGAAACAATAACTAAGACTGTATTTCATATAATAGTTCTTGGAATAGGTATAAATTCTGCCTGACTGCTAAAGCAAAATATGAAGCCAGAAAAGCAATACCAACTTACTGTTTATTTGTATCAATTATAAAGTTTATTTTATCTCCTGTTTCCAGCTGTACATTTCCTTCAACATCCTCTGGGGTGTAAGTCAGGTAAAATACTTCCTGTAAATTAACATTAACTAAAGTTACTCTGTTTGCAGAACAGTTGTTTCAAAGAAAGTAACACAATTGTAATAACAATATCTGCTTAATTTAGTGAGAAAATCAACAATGATAAACATGGCATGCAAAACATTCTTTTTCTGTCGTGCTGTTTGGGTGAGTATGTAACAAGCAGCTTAAGTTGAAAGGTTTTGTACATGACCATCTTTAAAGGCCAATTTCTAAATGCTAGAAGTTCAAGATAAGGATACATGAACTTCATCAAGTTTAAAAGAGAACAACTATTTGACTCTAGGAAGTTCTCCACAGATACAAGCAAGCAAACTGTCTAAAAAACATTATTTTTTGTACTAATTACCAAAGCATGCTTTTTTTTTTGGCCAAAACCTGCACAGTTCAGTGCAGTGTCAATTATCTACATTAAATTGCCTTTTTTTGGGTTTTTTTTGTCATAGACCACAGCGATGGACCAGTGAAGAGTTCAAGTAAAATACGCAAGCTTTACCCCATTACGTTCGTAGCAAACACTCCCTGTTGGACTTTGACCCGGGGCAGCTGGAGATTTACTCTCTAAATTGTGAGGAACAGCACACACAACCTACCAGTCAAAAAAAAAAAAAAAAATCCATTGCTAGTCATTTCAGGAGTGGCATTGTTGTACACAAAATGAATCTCTACTACACACTCAGCAGGGAATGCCACACTGCAACTTTTCAATCTCACAGAATCCCTCTTGGCTCTAAGAAATGTTTGGAGCTGAGTAAGAGCTCAAACTGAACCTCTGAATTTTTACCAGAGCACACTGAAATATATTTCAGTGTAACTATACTGAAGGAAATTAATATCCATGCTCAATTAACCCAGCTTTCTGTACTGCAGAAAAGGATGGCAGTGATGCAGGTATAGAAAACAGGCACTAACTTGTCCATTTATTCGTTCTTCAGGTAATATTTCTGGCTTTATCTTCACCAATTTAATAGCAATGGGTTTTCCAGTTCGGCGGTCAGAAGACACTTCAAACTCAACATCATCTGCAACACAAGCAAACATTGCAATCTGTCAGAGCCCTGGCTGGGATTGGGGTTTTTACAAACATCATTAAATGGCTGAGTTTAATTCACTGCTTGTAGCCAAAGAGAATCAAGTAGAACTCAGGTCCTTTTGTTACACACGATTTGCAAAAATTGTCTGGTTATTCTGCTTATTATCTCCTGTTGCCAGTGAACAATTCCAGTCTAATTCCACAGCAATTCCCTCCCCTTGCTTTGCTCGCTGTACAGCAGACTCCACACTGAAGTTCAGACAACACAACAAAGGCCACAAAACAGTTTAGAAACTTCACTCTCATGGTAATTATCAGCATGAAGTTGCAGCCTCCTCATGCTGAAAACCACCTGGCCATCTTTAAACTAACCAAAGAAATAGGGAGCACAAGGGGTAAATTCTTCCACAGTCTGAGTACTTGCCTCAGCCTCAGCTAGACAGGTTTGACCTAACACTGCACCTTTTCCTTCTCCACAAGTCTGTACCGAACTACACAAAGTAGTAGCTACAACAAGCTACACAAAGTGCTGGGAAGGGCTCCCAGCAGGAGCAGTGAATTATTCACAGGCAGTTTCCTTACATTACCAGTGAACAAGAAAAGGCTGTGGGGGGAGGAGAAGTGTTCTAAAGAGTTTGTTTTGATTCTCACTATTTTTTTTCCTTTGAATTATTCTTTATAGCCTTTTAAAATTTTAAACCTACTTTACCTATCTCTCAGCAAGAAATAAATACCTTAACAATGAACCAACACAAGACTCCACTCATCAGTACATTAATAAGGAAATCTCAAAATTAGGAAAACCTGAAATGGAACCGAAACCACTAGACCCCAGAAGCAGCAGAGGGTATTTCGTGACAGAGCTCAGGTACCTCCTACTTTGAGCTCCTGCAGGTTGCCGTTGTACTGGGAGCAGTGGAAGAAGAGCCGGGCCTGCCGCTCGGAGCACTGGATGAAGCCGTACGAGGTCAGCAGCTTCTCGATGACCCCGGTCTCGCGCAGCGCTGCCGAAGTACCATTGGGGTACCCGTTGTGTCCATTGTTGTGGAGCAGGTTTGGATCAAAGCTCATCTGGGCCACACAAAGCAAACAACAATACTGAGCATCAGCTTCCTTCCTTCACATCCTGTCCTGCATTGTCAAGCAAGTTGGATTCTGTTTGCCATCTGCAGGGCAGCTGTCTTCTGTTCAGGGGGCAGCTTTCCTTATCTCTTCCACAACCACTCCTCCCTCTGGGAGGGATAATTATATTATATTATAATAATAATTATCTGCTGATATTATAATAATAATTATCTGCTGATAACAGGCTATTGAATGTCCCTGCATGACTGATAAGAGCTACAGCATCCCCTTGGGAGATGGGAGCCCAGAGGGAGGAGCCAGGCATTCCTACCCGGATAGAATCTGGAGATTCTGGAACACCACCACAGCTTCTGCACTGGATTTCCCAGAGAAGCAGCAGCTGCCTCTGCCCCTGGATCTTCAGAGGGAGACTGCACCCTTCTCCAGGATCCCTGCTCCAGCAGAGCCA
>JAYDZK010000107.1:2622600-2637536 GCA_034509185.1 Euphonia xanthogaster | reverse complement strand
TGGACACGGGCTGTTTGCGGAGGGCCGGCGGCCCTGACCCCGGGTCCCGCTTATCTCTGCGGCTGCTCCCTCCCAGCGCGATCAATCCCGGCTGGGATCCGCGGGGCTCCCATCTTATCTGATCCTGCTGTTTGTCCCTTCCAACAATAAACATCCGCCACTCAAAATAACAAGCTGTGCAATGCTGACTCGCTGCTTTGATTCTTATTTGCTAACTGAAGCTACTGTTGGTGATCCGGGGTGTCCTTGAGGCTTCGTGCCACAGAGTTTTGTTCAATAGCACCGACTTCATTAACAATATTTTCAACAATAATACTTTAGCAGGACTGCCTTTGATTTGAATCATCTTTTGAATTTAAATCCCTATTCACACAGACACATGAGAAAACTTCAGGATGCTTTATCAAATGAAGGTTCTGTATGATCCCAGAGATAATCAAGCCTGGTGCAGAAGTGCTGAATGAGATAATTTTATAAAAGCAACAATCTCAAAACATGCACACAATGCAAAAGAGAACAGAGTAAGCAGCTGCAGTTGGAATATTTCATCAGAATCAGATTAATTAGTGAAATATGAGAGCTATTCTGCGAATTTGGGAAATGTAATCCTTCCGCTAGTTTGGAAATAAAAGCCCAGACCATGGTTATAGCATATTTCACCTTCTGGACCTTCCCTATTTTTCATCTTATTAGAGAATACTAGAAAGGACAGTTTATCAGAATTCCTTTTTCCTAATAGGCAAGTCATGAACACTTGGGAAACACTTGACAAATATTGCTGTGTGGACCATCCTGGCTATGGAACAAGTGGGATAAAGGTTGGGACAGTTGGGTCCTGTCCCAAAATGGACACATCATCCCTAAGCCGTGGCCAGTGCTGGTTTCCCCTGTCCCACTCCCACATCCTCACATGACCCCTCGTGTGCAGCTCAGCACCTGCTGCTGCCTCCCTCTGCTCCCATTCGCAGCTCTGTGCCTGCCTCCAAAGCCTCTCCCAGGGCACCCATTTCCACAGAACAGGCCTGACACAGCTCCACGGAATGAGCTCTGTGTGCCAGAGCCATTTTTCCCTTTTTCACTTTATCCAACACAGGGATTTCTGTGAAACCAAACTTGCAGTCCCAGAGGTTCCACTGAATTCAGGCACTCAGTGAGCCATTTAGAGATGGGGCACTGGGAGTTCCAGTTTGCATCCATAGGAAATCAGCTGAAGGAACCCATGGTCTGGGCAGTGTGAAGGATCATTTCATCCCCACAGGAGCTGCACCAGGATGTGTCTGAGCTGCCTGTTCTGCTCTTGTGTTTATAATTCTGATTTAACACTCACTTTCCCCTGGTGCCAGAGGTGCCATCCTGGCCTTCCCTGCCCATAGGGACAAGCAGGGGTAGGTGAGAGCAGCACTGCTGTACCAGACTGTCATTTCAGGATCTGTTCATTTCCTCTGGGGCATTCTGGCTTCCAGGAACAAAATTCCAGGATGAGGGAGATGAGAGTCTCTGACACCACTGCCACACTGCCCTGAGCCCATGTTCAGCCCTTCTCCAGCAGATCTGGACACAGAATCATTTGTCCAGCTCCAAGGGACAGCAGAGTGAGTTCCTGTGGCGCCAGGATACAGAGAGGATCCCAGCAGGACAAAGCTCCTTGGTTTAAATGCTGGGAATGCTTGTCACCAAAACTTCGAGTGTGTAGCAACAGAGCTTAAACAAATCAACAGATGAGCATTTCTGAGTAGGGGTGCCTTGTAATTCCTTTGGCTTATCACAGCAATTCTGTGTAAACTAAATAGAATGTATAAATTTGGCCTCTCAAACTTTTTAGTGTTTAACTTCAATTCGATTAAACACTTATGTGTGTGTACAAAGTGAAAAATGGGGTTACAAGAGGTTAATGTTTTAATGCTTTTAATAACTCTTAACCACATGGCTGTATTTTGTCAAACAGAGCATGGGGTTGTTGTAGCAGAAGTGAAGGCTGGATAGCACAGTACTGGGACACTCAGAATAACAATGCTGCTGTAGAGCCCAAGCTGCTTCCAGGCCATCTTTGGAAAATCAGAAATAGTATTTCTGTGGTGGGATAAATACATAACAGTTCTGTGTACATCTGAGCAGGCTCTTGCTAACAGTAAGAAAATCACAAAGAAAAGAAATCTAGATGGACAAAAAGTGAACAAAATTGCTCAGGGCACAGGAGCACCTTCCCTATGGATACAGCCTGAGAAAGTTGGAGCTGTTCAGTCTGGAGAAGAGAAGGTTGTGTTGAGACCTCACAGCCCTTTCCAGGGTTTGAAGGGGCTACAGGGAAGCTGGAGAGGGACCCCTCATCAGGAACTGCAGGAACAGGACAAGGGAAAATGGGTTCAGGCTCAAAGAGCAGAAATTCAAGTAATATACATGGAAGAAATCCTTCCCTGTGAGGGTGGGCAGGCCCTGGCACAGGTGCCCAGAGCAGCTGGGGCTGCCCCTGGATCCCTGGAAGTGTCCAAGGCCAGGCTGGACAGGGCTTGGAGCAGGGTGGAACAAGATGGGATTTAAGGTCCCTTCACACCCAAACCATTCTGGGAATCCATGAACAGACTGGGATCAAATGGCAACGTCTGTGATAGAGGGAGTGACATCCAGATATGGGAAGTAGAGAAAAGAATAAAGGGTGAATTTCTGGGATACCTTTTGGATTTTCAGTGAAATTATATTAATTGTAAGTGCAGTGAACACAGGTAGAAACATTGCAGCTAAGTGTCTGAAAGCACAAGTCACCCATGGTGATGCAGCTGGGCACAAGCTTTTTAAAAATAAACGTGACAATTTCTCATTTCCATGACAAGTCCTTCCTTCAAAACCCCAACTACTTAGGCAGCTACAGCTGTTTAAAAAGCAAACCAGCCCCATCTCATACCACACACCCCAGCACTTTCTGACTGCTTGCTTTTCAAATGAAGTGGTAGTGTTGAGACAGCTCTCAGCTACTGTCACAATTTCACTGGTATTGCCTTCAACAGAAGTGCAGCACAGAGACTCACAGGCCAGGAGCCCAAGGGAATCCTCCTCTTGCACTTCCCAGCCCATACTTCAAGGTGGATTAACGTGGCATAATGCAGAGTTGTCCTGTGACAAAAGTTATTACCAAGGAACTCAGTCTTATTGTTCATCCTAATTATCTTGCTTTGACAAATCTTGAGGAGTCACCCACTGCACCACAGCACTCACACTTATGGGTCTAATATTCTTTCTACTGTTAAAACAAATGTCCTCAAGATGGAATCCAGGCTGTAAAAAAGGAAAAACATTATCATTGATAAATGGACACATCCAGTTAATTCAGCCTCAGCAGCAAGACCAGTCCTGATAAAATGCTGAGCAAGGCATTCCACAATAATTATTTTGTAGTGTTTAACACAGTGTCAGGATCTGCTTTATGGAAATGAGGTCTTGGCTTCCCTTTCTGTACCTACAAAGTCCTGCAGTTCCTGCAGTTATGAGTATTCTCTATGAACTACCAACTCCTGGGATTGTGATCAAACTGAATTGATAGCTTTGCTTTCTTCCACCTTGTGCCTTGCTGGAGCGTTTTATTAACAAATCTTGGTCTTCCAGCCAAGGGGAAGCAGATTTGGCAGAGGGTACTGAAAGGGAGAGGTGTCAGGGTACCCAGGAACTTTGTGGAGATTTAATGGATGGGCTTCTTGTACTTACTCTGCCTTCAGGCGCTGCAGATTAAATTTAAGAGAACAAACAGGAGAAACAGTAACATTTTGTGGGCCGTCCTGAGATTTTCAGGTGAGTTTAAGGCAGTCTGGGTCTTGGACTGAAATTTGACATAATGTTTAGCTCTTCAAGATTGGCCTTACAAGCTTGCAAGAAAATGGAAGGTGAAACTATCCATCAACTTCATTAAGAAGATTAAGGAAAATTAAGATAAATATTAAGATTGATTAAGAAAGATTAAGGTTGATTAAAGATTGATAAATCAGTCTTTAAAAGTCCAAAATTTTTCTTCCTCTCTGGTCTGCTATTTCATCATTTAATCCCATGAAAGCATTTTAGAATTTCACAAGAATTTCCATCTTCTCATCCAATTTGAGTGTGAGGATTTGTCTGATACATTTGATGCAAAACAAAGAGTATTTCTATTATCTCACACCAAAGAACACTTCTCTGCAGTGCTAAATGGGAGCTGTTCACTGTGCAAGGTAACACCAACAGGCAAAATCAGTACTCACAAGGCTTTGTGCTGCTTCTCACCCAGGACTGAGAGGTTCATCCACACCCATGAAGAGCAATCCCAACAGTGTCAGCATTCCTGAACCTTTGGAAGATCTATAAATAATAGAAGAGAGGGGGAACAGACAACTTGTGTTTTTTTCATGAGTTCCTCAACAGATTGGAAAGGAGATGCAAGGTCTCAGATGACAAAACTTTTGGCATGGATGTGTCTCCCAGTGTATTTTATGGCTCTGAACCATTTTATTTCTCTGACACAAAAATAGGTAAAGATTAGGTTGGATCATTTTGATACAGGATCTGTATTGTTAATACTCAACTTGCTGTAATATTGCTCAGAGCAGTTTACAAACAGGAAAGATCTAATCCTGTAATGAAATAATCATTGCTTTAATATAACCTTTAACTCACATAGAACAACAATTACTGTAATTAGCAATTAGTTTTCTGAGGGCTTTAATCATTTAGTACTTGACTCTTGCTTTCATCATTTAAAGATTTACAGTAATGAGCTGGAACATCAGTATTTTGTACTGAAATGGCCAAAATAGTTGTCCAGGCATTCTTGCCCTCATGTGACAGATCTCAGATGGCTTGGGGAGAAGTTAGCCAAGAGCAATAGACAATGCCATCACTTCTGCTTCAGTCCTACTGAAAAACAACAACAAAGTCACTGCTGTGCCTTGCAGTCAGGGCTCAGTAGCTCTTGGAGGGCTGTTACTTTGCTGAGATTCTGCCCTTTGTTTGAGTTTTGTTTGACAAATGCTTTATAAATGAGCAGGAGAGGTGGTTTATGTTTCATTAATGAGGCTGATAGTGGTTAATTACTGAAGTTACGTAAACAATCCAATAGCAGATCAAGCCAAACGGGTCATTTATGTAGAGAAGATCCAGCTGGAGTGGATGTGATTTCCTTTAACCATTCGGTTACCAAACGAGTCACAGACCTCCAGTCCAGATGGACAAAGAATTGTGCTGACCTTGAGAGCAGATTCTCTCAGCAGGTATGGACCCAGGGAAGCTCTTCCTCCACCCTCAGCTCCCTCACCCATCAGACCCAGCTGCCCAGTCCACGGGGCTGTGGCTGCCCAGAGCTCCCAGTTTGCAGTGGTGGCAGTGAGGCTGCACGAGTGCTGCAGCAGTGTCCAGGTCAGGCTGCTGTCACCAGATCTGCTCGTTTTCTATGGAAAACATGTGTGTCCCTTATTCCCCACTTCAGTGCCACTTCTGGATGTTGGCTCATGGCAGGAACTCCTTCAGCTCCCATTTTCAGGCCATATCTGTGAGTGACATTTTGTTTACTTACTGCTAGTAAAGCAAGCTTGGAGTCTGGTAATATTTCCTTTGCCACTGAAGTGGCTCTGGGCATGCTACTGACCAGAGACTTCAGCAGTGTTTCACAGAATTGATATCTGTATAGAAAAATAACAGAAAACAGAGCTGGAAGAGAGCTTTCCAAAGCCCTTTCCAAAAAGTCCTCTTTACAAACCAAAGCAACTCAGAGAAAACAGTTCTTGAGTTCAATCTGGTTGCCCAAACTGATCTTCAAAACAGCCAGTGGAGAAGATTGTACAAGGAACTTGCTCCAGTGCTATTTTTACCACAGTAATTGCTTTCTCTAGTTTGTAATTTAAATCTCCCTTACTCCTAAATAACCTTTCTGGGTTTTGATTATTTACAAGCAGGAAAAGAGTTTATTTTCCTCTTCTTTGCAGCAGTATTTTAGGTGACTCAAGTGTGCCCTCAAGTCTCCCATTTTTGTCTAAGCTTTGAAAAAGACCAGTGATTTATTAAAATAATGTAAATACCTGTATTTACATAAATATATGTATTTAGCCAGTCACCTGGTCTGAATCATTTAATGATTATGCAAAATAGCTTCATTACTACAGTGTGGGAGTTAATTAACCTTGGGCTAATACTTAATTACAGCAATTCATTTCTACTACAACATTTATATAGTTATTTTATAAACTTATTTATATCCTGATTTTAGAAACTGAATTTACCCTGAATCCAGCAGGCTTTATAACTGAGTTGAATGGAGATTTGATGCCTTTTAAAAAGCTGGGCTTCAGGCTAAATCCCCTGGAGTCAACAGGCTCTAAATACCCACATCCTACAGCTGATTTGAACAGCTTATCAGTAAGGTGCCTTCTATCAGAAAAAAATGCTAAAAATAAAAGTCAGTCACATTTAAAAGCTAACCACAATATTTCACAAACCTCTGCTTGCTTTTCCAACTTTCATGAGAAAGGCTGGATGAAAAAGTCGATGGGATATTGTGAAAGAGATACTTCTGAGAAAAAAATATTTGTTATATCAATTGTAAAACCTTCAGTTTTACTATTGAGGCTTTTTTGACAAATTGACAAGTTTCTGTATGAGGCTGCTTTTACCAGAAAGACAAGTGCTGAGCATAATTAAGCTTTGAAATCATTATCTTCATCTCTGCTGCATAATCGCTGTGTTGCAGCTTCTCACCACCACCCGTGATCAATGCAGGACATCTGAAAACTTAGGAAAACCCCATAATATGCTCAAATAACATTTATTAGTCAGTGCTGTTTGTTCTTGAAAGACTCAACCATTCCTCTCCACAGTCAGAGTCGTAAATGGCACATGGAAATAAGCAGCCTTAGGGTAGATCTTCTCTGGAGCCCATGGAACAGATATGTCCCTCCCTTGAAGGGTGATGGTTTATCCATGAAAAGCTGCTGTCCCAAAAGAGTATTTTAAGTGACTTTGCTGTAAGTTATCCCACAGGAAATTATATTTTCCTTTTCCCATCTAATTCCATGCAGTATCCAACAGAAGCAGCTTTTCCTGAGGTGAATGGAGAACTGATCTTACACAGAAGGCAGGTGAGCTCCTCCTGGAGTGAGGAGCAACCTGCTGGGAGCACTGGAACAGCATGATACCTAACAAGAAAATTCCCTAATCAAAAGCTCACATCTACCTAGGAAACAATGCAAACACCAAATTGCACTATTAATTTATTAGGAATTACAAATAAAGGAAATACTCAGGGGTTAAGAATGAAATTTTGCTGAGTTAGTGGCAATGTGAACTTAAGTTCACTGAGGTTGCCAATGAACTGAGAGTGAGCCAGAGGAGTGTCTGGATCAGAACGCAGAGGACAAGGTAAGTGTTTGGTGTTTGGAGGTGCTGGCCTGATCCAGCCTTTCCAAATTAAATTATTATGTCATGTAAAAATCTCCAAATAATACTACTGCAATATTTTCCCCTCTTGGGAATTGAACATTTTCCATCACCACCCCAAGACATCAACGTGAAGCTACCAAAATGGGAGAATCTCGAATTCTAGCAGGAAAGCAGAATCTGAGTGCTGGGCAGGCACTCAGGAGCAACCAAAATGGGAGAATTTCAAATCCTAGCAGGAAAGCAGAATCTGAGCGCTGGGCAGGCACTCAGGAGCAACCAAAATGGGAGAATTTCAAATCCTAGCAGGAAAGCAGACTCTGAGTGCTGGGCAGGCAGGACTCTGGGAAGCAGTGACGCGAGGGTCCCCATGGCCTCTGTCCCTGATGACCCAGTTGTGCTGTGATTTATGTGGGCTCGCAGCTGCCCTTGCTCCGACCCCAGAGGAGCTGTGTGGGAAGTTGGTGTCTCGGAGCCGTGGCGTGGCTCTGCCGAGTGTCTGGAGCCCGGGCTGTGCACACAAACTGATAAATAGGGAAAGGGAAAGGCCTGCTGGGCTCCAGCTGCAGCAGAGCTGGGAGAGGAGCCCGCGCCGGGAGAGGAGCTCCCTGCAAGCACCGTGAGTATTTCACTCCCTTCTCTGCATGCTCTGAGGGAGAAATTGCTGCTCAAGCCATACATCAGTTTGCCATGTGAAAATATTCCAGGCACTGCGCTTTTTTCTTTTTTGCCTCCTTTTTTCTTTCTTTTTAACAACTGACTAAATGAAAACAGCAAGCATGCACTTTTAAATCTGGTATTCTACTGCCAAGGGTTTGTTCCAATAATACTTCATTTGACATGCAGAGTGAAGAAAAACAACTTTTAAATTCAATTATCTGTTTCCATTCCCAAAAGTACCCAGAAAAATGTGAGTTTCAAACAACCTCTAACCTCTTATTTTAGAATGTATAAAAATTATGCTTTTGAAATAATTATTTATGGAATAACAATTCCAAAGGAAAATTTCAAGATAATTGCAATGCAGTCCATTGGTGAAGTAAGCCAGTTCCTATTATGGTTATTATATGGAATATAATAAGTGTGTATATATATATATATATATGAAAGAATATAATAATAAGTTCCTATTATGGTTATATAGAATACAATAACCAGGAAGGAACACATTTAATAAGAAGAAAAGTGGAATTTCTTCAAAGAGCAGCTTTGAGGAGCTTCTTGGCGCATTAAAACCAGGAGGAACAGAAAAATCTTTAATAATGTGTGTAAGCTGCATACAGGATCAATCCAGTGATCCCACAATTTCCCCTGCAAAATCATTCTGTAATTAAGCAGTGATTACTGAATTGCTTGAGTGAAATTGAATAGATTAACTGGCATCACACCTACTTGGCACTGATTATGCTAAGTTACTTTTTTTTTCAGTTTTTGGTTTAAATTTTCACAAATTTAAAAAAATATAAGCTTTGCCTTCCAGCTGCAAGCAAAGTACAGGGATTAAACCTGAGTCTGAAATGTGCTCTGAGTTCCACTACGTGACCACTAACGTGCCCCAAGGTGTGCTAAATAGATGGTGAAGAACTTCAGCTCAAGTTCCTAAAATTCCCTGTAAACAAGAAATTTCCCCATGACTCAACTGTCAAAATATTTATGATAGCAGCTAAAGCACTGTCAGTGCCGGCCTCTGAAAGGGCTCCCTGCAGCCCTGCTCCATGAATGATGTTTTGTATCCCAATAAATTTGATAAGTTGATGATATGTTGCTTTATGATATGGGGTTTTATAGCAATTAAAATGATAAACCCCACATCTTTCACCATAAATAGAAATAAATAGATGGACAGCTCAGATTCTAGTCTGGACGTGTACATTCTATTTATCATTCTACTTTACTTTTATCAATCAATGGCTTTTTTTTTCCCTTTAGTGGATCCCATTTTTGTTAAATTGTCAAGTCTTTGAGTTGGAGCTAAATTTCTGCATGAGATGGGTAACCAAGCCCTTGAATCAACACGTTCTGGTTTATATTGAAGGTTTATAGTTCCAAAGATGAGCACTGACAAAACTAAGCCTGTAAAATCACATTTTCAAACGTGCTTAAGCCACCTTGAGTGTAGGTCACCTCTTCCAGAAAACACCATTCCCCTCACCTGCTCAGGGCTTCACATGTGACATTGTCCAGCAGCAGAAGGAGAAGCAGGAGCAGCGTGTGCTTTACACATTTTCTGTCAGCTCAGTCTGTGTGACTCAGGGCTCAAGGCTCCCAATGTGTTGCTGCTTGGGATGCTACAAAAGAAATTATTAAAAATTTCATCTTTTGTTCCCACTTTTTAGACTAAAGACCTTTATGCATCCTCTCTGGGAACATATGAAGATTTTTGCTTCCTTTTGAAGCGCTCATGCACAAACATGTGGTTATATTGGGATACACAGAAGAGAGGAAAAGGGACACAAAACATTTTGTTTTGGGAATGGCATGGCTTCAGCTGCCCCAAGCATCCAAACCTGCTGCTCCATCCTTACTTCAGCTTTGTTCCAGTTACTGTTTTGGACATCACACCTGGGCATGTCTGGTACCTTGTGTCAGGAGCTTCACCATGCTGGGCATGTGCAGAATTCCCTTGCCTGGATAAGGTCAATGTGCCTGGGTGGGCTGGGGAAGTGTCCCATGAGGTGTGAGGGTTTGGGACAGCCACAGAGCCTTGGGGAGAGCAGCACATGGATCATGGAATCCCAGGGAATGCTGCAGTTTGGAGGAGGCCTCCCTGCTGCTGCCTCACTCACCAGGGGGGAGGCAAAGGTTGGAAAGGACAACTCTCACAGTCACTCATAAATAATCAAAACTTGCCTGGCCTAGGAAATGAAGTTCCTTCCTTACATATCTTATTATCTTCTTCTTGTTGTTGTTTTTTTCCCCCTTTTTTTTTCTTTTTTTGCTTTAAAATCCCAATGCTTTGTTTGATCAGAAGAACATGCTTGACAACACTAAATTCTCAAATGTCAGAAAATGAAACTCTTAATGTTTACCCATGTCTCATTCTAAGTCAGTAGAGCATTCCTCAGACAGCCATTGGATTTACTATTCCCACTGTTCTAACATCCTCTTAATTCTCTTAATGTAAGATTTCAGTTTACAAAGTCTGAGTCGAAACTGAGAAATTTTGTAGGTGCAACTGGTTACTGTTATTAGCCATAAAAACCAGTAAGAAGGGCCAAATCCTTTCTCATACAATACCTAAGCTGAGGAAACTTTGCCTAAGGAAAATCTGCTTCCAAGTTGTAGAATGTTTAAGCCATCAACCACCTTAGATTTGGTCCTTCATGCTCCCAATATACTGCTTTTATTAGATTGGATCTGTGTAACTTTTTTAACCTACTATTCAATTATGACTTTTATTTAAAGAAACCACTGGAATTCAGAAACACATTTCTTTAGCAAACACACATTTTTGGGAAAAAATGTAGACTTTGCCCAGGCCGAATTGATCTAACTGATAAGACCTCATGACTCAGTGACTTATTTTGCTCTCAAACAAATATTTACTAGCAGAGATAACAAACCCCCAGCATTCCAGCCTCGCTGCATCCTTTCACCTTCTGCTGACAACACGAAGCGAAAGTGGTCAGCCCCAAGCTCTGTGCAGTCTGGGGAAGGGATGGGTGTTTTACCAGTCAGGACTTCAGATTCCCTGGGCTGATTCATTCATTGTCTCAGCCCCAGCAAGGCACAGGTGTAGCACAAGCCCCTTCCTTCAGGGAAGGTCTTTAAACCCAACGTGCTGTAAATTCTGCAGAGAATCCTGTTGAGGGAGTTGGATTTGCTGTATTTTCCAAATCCTTCCATGCCTTTTTCATCTTTTGTATCCTTCCTGTCTGCTCAGGGAAAGCTTGTGAGTGGTTCATGGGCAAGTTGTCTCTTACAGCCCTTGCTCAGTGGGCATGAGGCTCAGCAAAGGTTTAACCTGTGACCACATCCCACCCATGCAGAGGGTCAAGGGGGCAAGGAAAATATTTCTACTTCCTCCTCTAATGGCTGCTCTGTTGGCTCTCAATTCTAAGCAACACCAGAGGTTTGCTGTAGGTGTGTAAACTCAAACCCAGCTCATGCCACTGTCCATACAGACTCTTTTCTTTTTCCCCTAAAACTCTTTTAATAGCTTTTAGAGCACGCATTTTCAGAACTTCTCTCAATTTGAATTTCTAAGTCAAATTACTGAAAAATGATGTAAGCTTTGAACTCCAAGCACAGCAGCTCTTCTCACCGTGTCACTGTGAGCTCTCAGTGCACTTTTAGGAATGTCAGTGAATCCATCCAGGAGCCCAGGCTCCTTCAGTGACCAAGGGGCAGTGGAAAGGTCTTTAGAGGCAGCACATCCTATAGGAAACAATATTTTGGTCTTCACTGAAAACTTTACACTGTTAAAGGAACACAGAAAGTGTAGTAAGGGCAGTGCTTAAGCAAGGCAAAGTTGAGTTTTACTGCATAAATGAGTACTTACATGATGAAGAACAGATATTCCATGCTGGTCTTTCCATGCTATTTCCCTTACTTCACCTCTGATAAAACATGGATTAAATAAACTCATTAAAAGCCCATCTTTGTGCACAAATAGGACAGCCCCACATATACACCAGAGCAAATGCTCCAATTCATGCCCAAAGCAAGTTTATTCTATCCAGTGAAGCTCCTTTTAACCTTCTCTGAATTAGAGAATTTACCAGTCCAATTCCCCCACGTGGTTTTGTGTAAAACTTAGAGCAAAACATTTCTAACTATAACTTGGAAACTTAGGAAAGAATTTTACCAAGTTTGTAATATCAGGACACTCAAGCATTTTGTAGTCTCGTTGAGGGTGTTATGTGACTTCACACAGACATCTGATTTTCTTGTGATCTGAAAACTCTGCCATATTCTGGAGTTTTCTGGCTCTGTGTCGAACCTACCCAGCAATTCTTTCCCATGGGATGCTTCTCTTCCTTTCCCCTTTCCCCAGGCTGCTGTTTAAAGGCTGGTCTCAGAGCAGAGTGGATGAAGCAGTGCAGCTGGGAGCAGAGCATGGCCAACACGTTTGTCACCGTCCCTGACGGGTACGGCCTTCCCGAGCCCATTCAGTACTATGGTGAGTAAAGCAAGTTTTGTACTCTGGAAACACAAAAATGAAATGGAAAGCAAAATGAACTCCTGGGAGAATTTTTTTTCCCTCCATTTTAATTTATCTATCTTTAATGCACATGAAAGCTCTCACCAAGCTTGTACTGAAAGTGTATGGAAATCGATTACGGTGTGCTCATACAGATTTTTGAGCACAATGGGATTATTCTGACTGAACATTCCATATAAACATCCCCAGTGCTGTCTCCCTTTGACCTGCATGGAGAAGACACAGGTTTCATTACAGTATTCCAGATACATTATCAATAGATAATGCCTGTTCTATATCTTATGTAACTATCATTGCAATAACTAATTTGATTCTGCAAGACTAAAGGCAGGACCCAAAACCCACTAAAAGGAAAAAAAACTGTTTTACAAAATCTTTCCAATTTGTTTGTATGGAGATTTTAATAATCCCAAAGGAAGAATGAAACATGATGCATGTTGCACAGGCTTTCTTTTGTATAGCTGTGTGTATTTAAGGGAAGCGGGATAAAATTGAAACTCAACAGACAGAAAGGCAGGAAGAAACTCTCTTTGTAATTCTGTAGCTACATTTTACTAAACTAAAATCTCATAATTTAAAGACACATGTGTGGGAAAATACGAAATAAAACAAGTCTCTGCCTTTTACTCCTCTGAAGTTCAACTTTAAGACCCCTGTCACAGTAATTTTTAGTACTCTCTGATTTCTACACAATTTTTGTCAGACCCTTGTGCAACATTTTCAAAATGATGCCTGAGATATGTATCAGTAACAAACACTTTATTCCTTAAGAATTCACTTGTGGAACATATTTGACTGTAGTGAGGACAACTAATAAAAACAACCTTTAAGTGTAAGATCTGAAGGCAATTGTGCCATCAGTTGGCAAGTGATATTCAATTATCTACAAACACTAATCCAGCAGCACCCACTTGATATTGCCCAAACTGCTACTGAGCCATTTTTGCTACATTTCAGATTTCACTTGAGAACATTACAGGTTTAAATTTAAATAGAATGTGTCAGATTGCCCCTCTGAAAACGTGTTCCTCTAATATTTGTGCTACTAAATCTATTAAAAAATTTTTAAACTTTGGAGCAGCTGATGTTGAGATATTCCCCAGGTTTTCACTGCACTTTCCATTTCCCCTGGAACAGATGTTTTACCGGAGCACATCAACTACCCGCTGCAGGACGCGGATTTCCAGGCTGCCCCGTACTGCCAGTACCCGGCGGTGCCGGTGCCGGCGCTGCCGCCCCAGCCCGCCCCGGGCCCCTACGGCTCCTACAGCCTGGAGCCCCCGTACAGCGACGGGCCCTGCGTGGGCAGCAGCTGCCAGCTCAGCAAGGGCCCCTTCCTGGCTCCCCACGGGGAGGACGGGGGGTACCAGGGGCTCAAGAGGCCCCGGTTAAACCCCTCGGTGCGGCTGAAGGGGCAGGAGGAGCTGTGCGTGGTGTGCGGGGACAAGGCTTCGGGGTACCACTACAACGCGCTGACCTGCGAGGGCTGCAAAGGTGAGCAGGGACGCGGGGCCTCGGTGCAGCCTCGCACACAGATCTGAGCTGCTGTCACCACAGTGGCTTTTCATTTATCTAGTGAACCCCCTATCTAACAAGCTCACTCCAAATGCACGTTTTTATAACATTCTTTGAAGAAATATTTTCAGTCTGTATTTAATACGAGCACTTAAAGCATCTCATGTTTGCATTGATGACTCGAATACTGTCAGTGTAAGCAGGTGCTGGTTTTCTCATGAACGTTTCTTAGAGATTTGTTTCAGTGTTATTAATTTCACTTATTATTATAAGTGAATAAAAGCAAGTAGTAATTACTTGCTAATCATATTTTAGCTTGTTGGTATGGGAGCTGTGTCATGAGGGGCAGCTCTGATCTCTGCTCCCTGTGAGCAGGCACAGGACTTGAGGGAAGGGCTGAAGCTGTGTCAGGGGTGGATATAAGGGAAAAGTTCTTCCCCCAAGGGTGCTGAGCACTGCCCAGGCTGCCCAGGGAATGGGCAGAGCCCCGAGGCTGCCAGAGCTCTAGGAGCATTTGAACACTGCTCTCAGTGATGCACAGGCTGGGATTTGGGGTGTCTGTGCAGGGTCAGGGGATGGACTCTGTCATCTTCGTGGGTCCTTTCCAAATCAGCATATTCTATGATTCTGTGTATGGAAAATGTCAATTAATATCAGTCAGAAAGAACCACACGTAACTATTTTTTTAAAAAGCAGATTTAAAATCAAGGTAACATTTCCATTTAAAAAAGCCAACCATTCAAATCTGGAGGACACTTTTAAATCCTTGTGAGATAAAGATCCTGTGATTGGTCTAGCCATCCACTTGTTATAGATACATACTATAATATTGGCTTTTCACAAATATTAAAATGGATTTTATATGTGGGAT
>JAYDZK010000107.1:2591747-2617043 GCA_034509185.1 Euphonia xanthogaster | reverse complement strand
CGCCTGGCCGCGCCGCTGCGCGACCTCTGGGACCTCCACTAGGGGGCGCCATCGCCGCCGGCCCGCGCGCCCCTTCCCGCCTCGGGCGCGCGCCGGCGCTTCCCGCCCTTTTCGCCCTCCCTCAGCGGCCGCCGTGAGGCGCCGGTGTCGCTGCCGGTGTCGGTGTCGCTGCCGGTGTCGGTGTCGCTGCCTGTGTCGGTGGTGATGGCGATGTCGCTGTCGGTAGAAGTGTCGGTGCTGGTGCCAGTATCAGTTTGGGTGCAGTGCTCAGTGCCAATGACAGTGCTGGTGCTGCTGTCGGTGCCAGTGTCGGTACAAGTGTTGGTGTCAGTACCAGTGTCGGTGCTGGTGCCAGTATCGGTTTGGGTGCCATGCTGAGTGCTGGTGTCAGTGCTGGTGCTGATGTTGGTGCCAGTGTCGGTACAAGTGTTGGTGTCGGTGCCAGTGTCGGTGCTGGTACCGGTATCGGTTTGGGTGCCATGCTGAGTGCTGGTGTCAGTGCTGGTGCTGATGTCGGTGCCAGTGTCGGTACAAGTGTTGGTGTCGGTGCCAGTGTCGGTACTGGTGCCAGTATCGGTTTGGGTGCCATGCTGAGTGCTGGTGTCAGTGCTGGTGTTGATGTCAGTGCCGGTGCTGTTTGTCGCTGCTGGTGTCAGTGTCAGTGTCAGCGTCGGTACCAGTGTTGGTGCTGGTGTTGGTATTGGTACCAGTGGCGATGTCAGTGCCAGTATCAAGTGTTGGTGTCACCGCTTTTCTCTGGGCCCACTGAGAAAAGCCCGTTCAAACGGCTCGTGTGGCTGTGCCCGAGCAGCGGGCAGGGCCTGTGCCCAAAGCCCAGCAAGCCCTCGGGCCCTGGGGCTGTGTCGGGTCAGTGGTGCTGCTGGCCAGCCCTGCCTGGCTGCAGCGGGTGGGGGACACCGACAGGGACACGGGGACGCTGCTGGGAGCCCCCGGGCAGAGTCCTGACCCGAGCACACACATCCTGCTCCATCCCATTCAAGGCCAGGTTGGACTGGACTTGGAGCAAGCTGGGATGATGGAAAGTGTCCCTGTCCATGGCAGGGGTGGCACTGGATGAGCTTCAAGTTCCCTTCCAACCCAACCCATTCCATGGTTCTGTGTGTGTGAAATTTGCTGAAGTCATTTCTCTGCAGACTTCCAAAACTGGTGGTGGAAGGAACATCTTTGACTTCAATTTCAAAGACTTCTGCTGTTATTCTCTATCAAGACTGAAGGAAATCATCTTCCCAATCATCTGCTCTGTGTTGTAACTGCACATCACCGATGATAAATCCACATTTGATGTGGGTGATCCAGCAGTGAGCAGTGCCCCACTTGGATGCTTGCACTGGCTTTGAAGTCCTGCTTACACCAGACCAAATGTGCAGTGAAAATGTTCTGTCACCACACTGAGTAATGTGAAATAAACAAATTGTTTGTTTCATGTTGAGGTTCCTTACAAGAATATGTTTAGATTCAAATGTGATATTCTGACAGGAGATGAGTTACACTATTTATCCTATTTTTTGTGACTTGAAAACCTTGTAAAATGGCATTTTCATACTAAAACATAATCAGATGTGGTGTTTAAAACTACCCATGGGAGTAAACAAAAAAATAAATATCAACTACTGGACTTTGAAGAAATCATTTTGCTTCGTGAATCCTTTATCATGCACCTGTGCACAGATGGGCAGCAGCTCATGAATTCTCCTCATCAAAACATTCCACTCTGGCCACAGCCTATAAAGCAAACTACAAAACACCAGTGGTTTGAAAAGCCACTGTAAAGTATAAAGCAAGTGAGTTCCAAAGCCATTACCAATTTTGGTAATCTCAAATATTGCAGGCAGTTGATTTATTAATTAAAAATCATATTTTCACATTAGCTATGTTTTTTTTCTTCTAGATTTTATAATCCTTTGCAAATCTACCCATAGGAAACTAAGTCTTAAGTTTGTGCAGAGTTTTAACAGATGCCCAGGTGATGATTTTAATTTGTCTTTTAGTCCCTGTACTGTGGCAAAATCACTGACTGAGGTAAAACTTAAATAAATTTTACCTTGCACATTCTTTAACATTTTTTAATATTGTTGAGTTTTAATATTCATGAGCAACGTAACAGTTTAGTAGCTGTAAATGTTAAATACAGTTTCACTGTTAGTTTTTTAAAAAATATGTTGACCAAAATCACTTCGTAGTTCAGATATGATTTCACAGGAAGTAAAACTTTGCTCTGAAGCAGATGAAGAAGTCAGCTATGCATCATCTCCGCTTATCTAAATTCTTAGGGCCTCTTAATTTGTTCACAAACAGTTCCTCAAGTATTATTCAGTGGATATTTCAAGGCTAAATAAGAAAGCGAAGGCGAATAATAATTCTCTGTTTCCTGCTTGCAGCTGAATCACTTCGAGGAGAACTTTTGAAGATTACAAGAGGAAAAAACATTACTTGAGTTTTGCACACTTACAGTCATGTTCCACTGAGGAAATTTACTTTTCAGAACCTGATTTTCAATATTTTAAACAATTTATACTAAAAAATTTATAGAATATAATGCAAGTATATTTGATCTTTGTTAAAATCTATAAATACATGTAATATTGCATTTTAGTAGCATTTTTTAGTAAACATCCTATTTTTCTTAAATATAAAGTTCAATTGAATATCCAGTTCAGAAAAGACAAAATACTGAGCATTACCTCTTCTGTCACACCTGGGGCAGAGTTTTACCTTCAGCATTATCATGATGCTGGGTTGGTACTGTTCATCCTTGACAATACTGCAGGAGGCTCTGGATTGTCTTTGGTGCTAATTTGTTGGTTTTTTGTTTGGCTTTGCCCTCAGCACAGTGATTGTGTATCTCAGACTAACAGAAATATCTAGCACTTTCAGAAGAAATGAAACCAAATCCAAAGGGCTCTATGTTCTGAGCCAAATAGCAAATAGGATTATGAAGTATTTTCAGACCATAAATGGAGATTGCTGACATATGATATGCAACAAAGAGATTTGCTGTTTTACTCTGGGGTTGATAGGAAATGCTGCAGCTAATCCTAGGAAAGAAAGAGAAGAGCAGACTGTGAATCTATAAATTCGAGAGATGAGATTACAGAGACTGGCAATAGGCAGATTATTTTTGAAAATTCAGCAGCCACAGGCTGTTTAAATTCAAAACCTGGCAAAACCACTTGTTTCTATGGCAGCATATCAGGATCTTATTTCCTTTTATCTGGATGGAGTTGGAAATAATTCCTCTACCAGCATACTCATCTTTCAGAATCGGATTGGTTTTGTCTGTTTTTCAGCAGCAGAGCTTCCAATTATTGGTTGTTTGCAAGTGTGGACATGTTTTTACTTCACTATCTGCAGCTGCATATTTCATGGAAATAAGAGGGGCCCTGCTCTGTAAGTTACCTGCTCATGAGATCACAAAGTTTTCTTTGTGTTCTACCACTACCAGAGGGGCAGAGTGAGTAGGAATAATGTCTGATAACTTCTCATTGTTCGTCCTTTTGTTTTTGGCACTGGTCAGTGACAGAGAATCCTATTAAATTACAGTTACATATGAGCTTCTGGTATGCACTGGATTTCTGTAGCCCATTACAGAGACTCCTGGGGAATGGACCCAAGGTTTTTATAATTACTAAATTCTATTTACAGATATCACTTGAAGCACTTCCTGTAGAACATCAGCACACCATCATTCACTAAATGAAAGAGTAAAATCACTGATGTCAGGGAATGGATTGGTTTGGTTAACAGAAAGGTTAAAGATAAATAATTAACAGTGTAACTGGCTGTTCCAGAACAGAGCTGCAAAGCTGGGCTATAAAAGCACATTAAAAATTTCTATCACTGAATCTCCGCAGGTCAGCAGGAGGGCAACCAAAGAAACAGATCCATGAGCACCAGACTGGGGATGATGGATTTTAGGAAACTGTATGGAAGAAGCCTCAGGCACTCACAAATTGTGACTCTGGACTTTGTTGTCTTGCCAGTCTTTTGTCTTGCTGCTCCCTGTACCTTGTGGGATCTCACTCCCATCAGAGAGGTCCATAGTGAATGAGCTCCATGGTCACAGCCATAAGGACAAGCCAGGAGGTTTTTTGCCAGCTTGACAGTTTGTGGCAATGACTGAAGATGTGTGAATACCACCTTTTTGATGGGCAGGATAGCTGTGCCAGCAAGGGAAAGGCAGCAGCCTGGAGCTTCTGTGACCATATCAGCAGGGCACTCACACTGGTCCCAAGCTCCACTCAGAGTCATTTATTGCCCTTTCAGAAAAATGAATTTTCATTCTTAATACCTGGTCAGGTATTTCCCCAGTGCACTGCAGAGTGTTCAGAGGCTGGGTAAAAACACTGCAGGGAATAAAGGCACCACTGCGATCAAACCAACGGCTCCAGTGGCTGATAATTGCCAGCATTCAGTGTCCCCACAGCGGGATGACAGCTCTGAACCTTCCTGACAGGGGGGCTCTGCACACATGGAACCAGAGACATTGCATCTGTGCAATTGCCTTAACAACCAAACTTGTAATCACTGCAAACAGTGAAATTGGGTTTGTGTGGCATGACCTATTTTGTGTAACATCAGTAATTATGTTTTCATCTGTTAATTCTTTATTGCTCAAATCCTGTATCAATTTTCTGTTATTTTACCTGGCTGGTGGAGAGTTACCTGGGTCAACACTTTTTCCTTAAATATTGCCGTTATATTAGCACTTTCTTTTAATGTTTTGAAATTTCCTCAGTATTCCAGACTTCTTGTAATGAGCATTAGCTAGCTAATCATGTCGATTTTGAAGTATTTATTCCTTATATGATTTATCTAATGCTTTTTGTTGCAGATCTGTGTGTGGTTGGTCAGTCGCTATGTTTTCAAAAGCACAAGTAATTGCTGAAGCCTTTCCACTTACTCTGCATCAGCAGCTTGTCTTCATCTTATAATGTTCCCTGACTTTATTATTGGCCTCTGGACTCCAAAAGTTTATTTCC
Source organism: Euphonia xanthogaster (assembly GCA_034509185.1). NCBI lineage: Eukaryota > Metazoa > Chordata > Aves > Passeriformes > Fringillidae > Euphonia > Euphonia xanthogaster. The sequence goes on along the minus strand of JAYDZK010000107.1, from coordinate 2,612,043 downwards.
TACTCTGCAATTTCCTGTGCAAGTTTTCTGCATTTTCTCACCTCTAACAGATACTGTTGTTGGTTTTCCTCTGATTTTGTTGCTATAGTTTTGAATGTTGCACTCTCTTTTTCATCTTTATTATGACTTTCAAGCCTTGTTACAATTTGCTATTTTTTTTTTATACCCTAATCTCCCTCTGCCCACCCCCTTACACCCAGTTTTCTGAGCTCGGAGAAATTGGCACTTTGAGGCAGCAGAGAGCACATGTCCTCACACTCTGACCTGTTCTCTGCCTGTGTTCTTATAGGGGATGCTGAGACACTTTAAACCTGGCTATGCTGGTCTCCAGAGTGCACAAATGCAGCTCCAACTGCCTAAAGCTGTGAATCTTTAGAGGAAAGAATCAGCTGTGCATGCAAGGGCCACATGTGATATTTCTGCTTTAAGAATACTGGTTTTTAATTCTTACTTTGGGCATTTATTTGTCCTCTCCAAGTTTTAGCTTTATGAATTTTTTCAGGTTGTGTCCTTTGAAATACTCTCTGTATTTCCCAAGAACAAACATTCTTTTCTGTGGTTAAAGCTTCAAATGACCAAGCCCAGACACATGTATGTAGAGTGTGTGTGTGCACAGTGTGTCTATACACATTTACATTAACTGTGTGGGGCTGTGTGGTGTATACTGAGAGAACCCGAGTGTTTGTATTCCAAATATAGCAGAAAAATAAAGAGTTAATAACAAACTGAAGTAGTAGCAAAGTGAGTGTTACTCTCCTGTTGCTAAGTGAGGTGGACAGATGTTACAAAGAGTACAATTAATACTCTGCTGATGTCCCTAAGCCAGAAAGATGTTTAAACAGAATTAAATTATATTTAATTCCAGAAAAATTATATGGTAGAAATTAACCCAGACTTAAAGACTCCATGAAAACAGAAAGCATTTGATTGAACAAAAACCTCTATTATGTTATCCGAAAATGCTTGAAAAATTAGCCTAGGACACAGACCTGTGTGCAGCAGTCTGAAACCACAGGAAAAGGAGACACTTGTGCAGGAATTAGCTGAACACCAACTGGGACCAGCTGGATGACTCCTCCAACAGCTCAAAGTAACCATATTTACCACCTCAAACTCATGTTTTCCATGTTTTTTATGGCTATGTAAATCAGGAATGTGGTTGACCTGCATAAGACATCCATCAGATCAGATTCCAAATGGGAGTTAGGTGATGGTCTGGGAGGGCACGTGTTCCCAGAGCTGCAGGCAAGGAGCTCAGGGAGGGGCTGACACAGAATCGTGGCTTTGTTGACCTCTTCTCCCTTTGCTCCCCCAAATGTGAGTGTTTTCCCCCATCTGGGAACATTGTTTCATTGGTATTAATGCAATATTTTGTTTCTTACTGTGCTGTGAGGAGTAGTTTTATAAGTTTTTTCCCTGTCAATCAGTATTTAGTGAATTGCCTGTTGCTTCAATATTTGCTGAGCAGGTCCCAGGCCAGCCAGTTTCTGTTTTGCTTGAGCAGGTAAGTAAGGCTGTGCCTGAGCAGGCTGCAGAGCAGTGAGGTTGATTTCAGATTTGTTGCTTCCTGGGCATTGCACAGACTTAGAGAACCCCAGAATGGTTTGGGTGGGAAGGACCCTTAAAGCTGATCCCATCCCACCCCCTGCCATGGGCAGGGACATCTTCACTATTTCAGGCTGCTCCAACCTGGAGCACTTCCAAGGCTGGGACAGCCACAGGTCACCTGGGCACCCTGTGCCAGCATGTGCCAGCTGTGCCTGGTAAGGAGCAAGCAGAGTGAACCAGATCTTGTTAAACCTTAGCAAAACACAGGAGTAAAACTCATCAGCTGTGATTCTGGAGGGCTCCATATCCATTCCAGCCTTCCTGCCATGGTCTTGCTGTCCTATGGGGCAATTAATTTAATCAATAATAAGAACTTTAAAAAAACACTGGTTAGTTTAAAAGCCTGAGGAGAGAATGACTGTTAATATAATTAGATTTCCAGCTCCAATTTCCAGGTTAGGATATTATGGACACGTTTGTTCCTATCACATTTGCTTTGTGGTTCAGTATGAATTTTCAATAGATGACTTTGTGATAAGGAAGCAGCAGTTCACATGCAATTATATAAACAGTAAGATCAGCCTGGAATTAGCCTGGAGAGTATAAAGCACACACAGAGCTTGTGCTGGGTCACTGCCTCTCCCAGCTCAAGGCAGAATCAGATTCCTCTAATAGGGAAGAATTCTGCTGACAAGAGGTTGGTCTTTCCAGACTGGTGTTGCAGCTACAGGGTAAACCAGCCTGTGTAATGGATGGCTTTGCTATGGGAAATTGGCAGCTGGAAGAGACTAGAGGGTGATGTCCAGATGTTGGTAGACACTGTCATTTAAAGTTTATCATTTAGAGGCTCTAGAGTAGTTCCTGAAATTGTCTTGGGAGCTAATCAAGGCTTTGTTCTCAGGATCCACCCCGCAGGTCTGAGAAATGAGGTCAGCACAACAGGCAGATAAAGCAGAATTCATTGAGTTGAACTCTTTGCTGATGTTCTTTATTGTAATTTGCTTGAATCTATTATTTAGTTCTTGGCTGTGTTCCCATCTCATCACGCCTCTAAGTCACTGGAAATTGAAAAATCCAGTTTTATGCCTGATATGCACAGCCTTGTCTTTTTGTCTCTTTAACATTTTATAAGATGCTTTCTTTAGAAAATTGGTTTAAAGCAGTGAGATTATTTTATTATCTCTGCTTAATTCTAGAGCTTATGTTCTCTTACATGTCACACTTTCAAATCTTTCAGCTCCTCTTATTTGTTCTGTGTCAGGATTTTATCACTCACCAGTGAGAAATTCCATGTAATACGCTTCAGCGGGGGGAAAGTGAATTTATTCTATGTTGTTAATGGCCTCTCTGCCCTTGTTCTCTGTTTAATGGTCAGTATTATTTCAATAAGGACTGAGATAGGAAAGAAATTGTCAGGCTGTAGCTAGAAATGCTAAGATTACTCCAGGTCCCTGCCTGTCCTGTCTGCTGCTGTTGCATGCAAGGACATGGCTGGAAGGCACATCCCGTTTTACCTGTGCTTTGCTCTGTTTGTTTGCTCTTCCCCATCCAGCATGAGTCCCTTCCTTGTGATGTCTCTCCTCTTTGGCCTGATTTTCGGGCAAGCAGCATCACTCTGTGCTCCTTCTGAGTACACAATCCATGTGGAGAAGCGGGAATGTGCCTATTGCCTGGCCATCAACACCACCATCTGTGCTGGATTCTGCATGACTCGGGTAGGAGATGTTTCTGGAACATCCACCACTGCAAACCAAGGCTCTGTTCTCCCACAAAATAGTGTGCAAATGAGCAAACTGTAAAAGAGTTTATCACAGGCAGAAAAACTGCACTGGCACCATGTTTTCAAGGTAGCTGTTTGCAAAGGTGGGGATGAAAAATGCCCAGCCTCTGGGACTGTGGAGCTGATAGCACCAGTGGCACAACAGAGATCTGACTGCTGTTGCCACTGCAGAGCCTCTGTGGGCAGTTTGTGAGGGCAGGATGGAACAGGTGAGGGGCAGATTATATTGGGTCACTCTTAATTAATGTAAATAACTTAGGTAACTTCTGCTCCCACTGCTGATATCCCAGCTGGCTGTGGGGACAGTTCTGCAGCAGCCACACCACTCCACACAACTTCACTGCTCAACACAGCATCTTGAGTTCCAGCTCGGGCAGCAGGGAGCCAGAGGAGATCACAAAGCACAGGGAACACTCTGAGTCATGTGGATTAGTCAAACCAGAAAAACAAGGGGAATGTGCCTGTGTGGGGAGGGAGCCCCAGGCACAATTAGAGCTCTGAACTCAGTAGTACCAGAGCTGGGCTCAGGTATGAGTTTTGGTCTCTGCACCTCACAGGACGTTTCTGACACGCGTGCCTCAGTGAAACAACACATTTCTCTTCTCTTTGTAGGACAGCAATGGCAAGAAGCTGCTCCTCAAGAGTGCTCTGTCCCAGAACGTGTGCACGTACAAAGAGATGCTGTACCGGACAGCGCTGATCCCGGGCTGCCCTCACCACACCATCCCCTACTACTCCTACCCCGTGGCTGTGAGCTGCAAGTGTGGCAAGTGCAACACTGACTACAGTGACTGTGTCCGTGAGAGGGTCAGGACAAACTACTGCACTAAGCCACAGAAGCTCTGTAACCTGTAAAGCTTGCAGTGGGATGGGGGTGAAATGTACTGCTCTGCTCACACCTCGACAGAAATAAAACTGTTTCATATTCGGTTTGCAAACTGCTGTGCACAAAGATTTATTCTGAAGGTGTATCATAAGTTGCTTCAATGAATTGGGTGTTCTGAGACAGGCAGAAAAGAATGGTAAAGGTTGTATGTTTGTATTGAGAACCCACGTGAATTTACTTTGGAGAAGGAGGAGACAGGACTGTGTGGATGTATCAGCCTTTGCTCACAAATCCCAGATATTTTCTGAAGAGATGCTCAGAGATTTGTTATATTGGTATATTTCAGGATTTTATATTGATTTATTTCAGAGTTCACCTATTTCACTTGATATATTTCAGAGTTAAAAAAGAGGCCATACACACTCTTGGTATTGAACTTTTAAAATAGACTTTGACACATACTCACAGCCTTCAAATTAGCAGCAGTATTTTTCCATCTATGTATTATTAGTTTAGACACTGTAGATCTGTGTCCTGCCTGCTGTTGTCCAGATCTGTGTTTATTGGGAATGCTTCTCTACATTAATGTCTCTACATGAATAGTACAAACCCCCCTTCCCTGCAGAAACAAAGTTTGATCTACACCTGTCTCTGCGAGCACTGAGGAATCACTGCAGCTTCAAAGCTGGCTGCTCTGCTCTCCACAAGGGGAGTGTGCTGCCATCAAATGGAAAGCAAAACTCAAAAAATCCCATTTTTCCCCACAGGTGAACAACCCCCCTGGGAGGGGAAGGAGAGCTGAGCCCACCCTGTGTGCTGCACATGCACAGGTGAGAGTGCAGAGCCGGGAATAAAGAAGAGTAATGCATATAATTAATGTAAACTAACAACTGTTCCCACTGAGATTGTAGCTCCCAAGAAATTACAGAAATTCCATTCACACATTGCTTGAAACAGTAAATAAAGGAACCAGAATTCACAGGATACAAATACAAAATTTAACATTCTTAGAAAAACCCTGCTTTCAGGATTGCAGTTTTCATGACTGTTCCTAGAATCTGATTCTCTGTTCCAGGCACCTTTATTTTATTTAATCTGCAGCAAAACCTGTGAGAAAGCCCAAGGGAAACTGCTGGTGCCCCCCTGGAGCAGGGGTTTGGACTGGATGAGCTCCAGAGGTCCCTTCCAACCTCAACCAACCCATGGCAATTTGAATATGTGTCACTGATTCTACACAAGGTATGAACTCCAATTTTATGTGCATTATTTGGTGATAAGAAATACCTTCACGGGCAAGGTTTGCAAATTTAAATACTCCAAAAACAAGTTTGAAATTTACAGAAAATCCAGAGCATCTGCAGGAGCAGCCCTACTTCTGTAAAACAGACCCCTTACACCTATGGTTTAATCAACCCAGTTATAGCTAATTTTGTACAAGACTATTTCTAAAACTCTTCGGAGCAGGAGAGGTTAGTTACAATTAAATTACAAACACTTTCTGGTGGTGAGAGTGAGGTACTCCCAGCCCCTTCTGTGTATCACACAGACGCGCTGTGGTCGCCCAAGCTCTCCAAGGAAGAGCTGCAACATGAACTGCTGCTCTCTAGTTGGTGAAAAGCACAGGAGTGGTAGAAAAAACATGGGAAATAGGTATTTGTTGAATAAAGCAGCCTTTATGGTATCTGGTAAATGCCAAAGAAACAAAGTGTTCAGCTTTAAGATAAACCAGAGCTTTCTCAAGGTGTCTGGACTGTTAAAAATGTTATTTAGCACAGGAAAGTATAATCCTGTTTACTATTAAGCAGCACTTATTCTTAGCAAAACAAAAGCAGGGTGCTTGGCCTATTTACAGTATCAGCAGCACTGCTAAGTTATGGCCAGACAGATTTGTCTTCAGTACAAACAAAAGCCAAGGCTACTTTTATGGTTAATGCCTATGGAAAATCATTGAGAGAAAATAACTAATGTGTCTTCTTTTACACTTTAGAAAAACACAAACTGAGATGTTTGCCTTGTGCTAACACATCTATTCAATCCTACGCTTCCATGCCCTCCGGGGACTGTGTTAGGCATGTCCAAGTTTAAGACCCCCAGGCCCAGTGAGAAATCCCTGTCCAGCTGATGAATCCTTCCAGACATGTGTTTGTTACCTTCCGTTTATCCCAAGACGGTTTCCACGTAACTCAGCGATGGATTTGCAGGCAATCCAAACATCCTCACCTCGTGTCCGTCCCTCAGCCCGGGTGGGGGGAGCACAGAATGGGCTGGGGGGGCCGGGGCTGGAGCCGCGGCTGCTCCCCGCGCTCGGAGAGGCGCAACCCCGGGGGCATTTACATGTGGAGCACGGAGAAGGAGAAGCAGGAGACGGAGAAGCAGGAGACGGAGGCCGCGCTACCCCCGGATCCCCCGGCGCAAGGAGCGGCCCGCTCTCCGCACCCGCGGGGGCTGCGGCGACACCGCCGGCCCTCAGGGGCCGCTGTGCGAGGGCTCTGAGGGGCGGCCCCGCCTGGACCGGCCCGCGCCCGCCGGAGCCGCCGCTGCTCCCCCGCCTGGAAAGCGGCGTGGGCAGCATTGGAGGGGGGATTCTGCTCCTCTGCCCTGCTCAGGTGAGACCCCACCTGCAGCGCCGCCTCCAGCCCTGGGCGCCCAGCACAGGAAGGAGCAGGAGCCAGTCCAGAGGACGGACCAGGATGATCAGAGGGATGGAGCAGCTCTGCTGGGAGGAAAGGCTGGGAAATTGGAATTGTCCAGCCTGGAGGAGAGAAACTTCGGGGTGACCTTATTGTGACCTTCCAGTACCAGAAGGGAGACTACAAAGGGCATGGCTTCACACAGACAGTAGGTTTAGATTGGCTATTAGGAAGAAATTGTTCCCTGTGAGGGTGGGCAGGACCTGGCACAGGCTACCCAGAGCAGCTGTGGCTGCCCCTGTATCCTGGAAGTGCCCAAGGCCAGGCTGGACAGGGCTTGGAGCAACCTGGGGCAGTGGGAAGAGCTTTAAGTTCCCTTCCCGCCCAAACCATCCTGGGATTGTGGCACCGCCCCGCCCGCAGTGCGAGCAGCCAATGGGGAGCGAGCACCGCCCACTCCGGCCCACAGTGGGCGGGGCCTGCCCGGCAGGCGGGTCCCTGAGGGGAATTCCGCCGGGTTTGGGGCCCGGCGGGTCCCGATCCCGATCCCGATCCCAGTCCCGGTCCCGGTCCCCATCCGGGGCCCTGCCTGCCTCGCTGGCCGAGGGCTGCTCCGTCACCTGGAGCCCACCCGATGTCCTGGATGCTGCAGGTGAGGCGGAGGCAGCCCCGGGGTGCCCTCAGGACCCGAGGGGGCTCTGGCCGCGCGGATCGAGTTCTCTCCGGGAGTCGTTTATTCCAGGTTATTTTTATTAGGAAGTTGATTCAAATTCAAGACACATAGCCGATAAAACGCCACTTCGGAACACATCATAGGGAAGTGAAAGCTAATTTCAGCCACAGAGTTAAGTTTGTTTTCTTTCAAAGCGAGAGGTAATTCTGCCACCGACTTGGCAGCATGAACTGAAATGCCAGTTCTGTCCAAAATCAGAATTTATGCTGTGCCATACACATTATCCTAGAAGTGGTTAGTGTTTTGGAGAACCTTGTGGCTGGAGCACCAATAGAGAGGAAAAAGATTGAAAAGCTTTATTTATGTACATTTTCTATGAACAGCATCCGATGCTGTTAATCCATAGCCTGCAAAGGCTGTACAATACAGCATTTGAGGGCTTAAGACAACTCAATTTCTTTTTCAAGACACATGAAACGTGTTTTGTTATAAAACTATCAGTATCAAGACAAGTGAAATACTACTCTTCATTGTAGGGATGTCACAGGGCTGAGCTTCATCAGCTGCTGTGTGATTTCTGAGAGGTACCAAAACTGGCTGAGGTTTCCCTGTGACAAAGGAAGCTCCCACTGAAATCAGTAACTTAGAAAAATTAGACAAGGGAAATGTGAATAAGAATGTTTAGAGATACAGTAAGGGCATATCAACAACTTACATCTTTATGCTGTAGAACAAACTGACAGGAGAACAAGAAAATGTGTGTGATGTGATTTTAAAATTTTCTCACCTGGAGGGATCTGATCTTTTATCACTTTCCTCTGACACAGGTGCAAGGGACAGGATAAATGGGTGTTTTTGCTGCCTTATGTGGCAGTAACTCTGAAAAAATACCTTCAGTTACTAAGATGCAGAGAAAACTGCAATTATATTAAGCACCTCACAACAGCAGGAAACTACAAAAGACCTTTATCCCTGGATTCTGTTAAAGGCACTAGTATATGAATAACATGGTGATTTCCAGCTTAAGTTATACCAATAACTTAGAGAACTAAACCAGTAACAGGTATTGTCCTGTTCCTGGTATGCAGTGCAAGTATCCCCTAAACCTAAATAACTGCAACCCTAGAGCTTATGCAGGAATGCTCAGAAAATTAATGCTTTCTTTAGAGGAAGAAAAAAACAAATCACAAACCCAAAACACTTCAGCAGAAAGTTTGGTGGCTCGAGTCTGAATTTATAGAAGTTTTTTTTCTGCCACTTTTTCCTGTTTTCCTAAGGCACTGGAGTGGTTTTGTACTTCTGGGGGAGTGGAGGGCTGGGGAAGCAACAGCAGGTTCTGCAAGCTGCCTTGGCATTCAGTGCATCTCCAAGCAGGAGTGGGCATCTTCCAACTTATTCGGGAAATAATAAATAAAAAGATAAACTCTGGTCCTGTCATTACATTCTGGTGCTACGAATTGGAGGAATGTGTAGATGTGTTTGAAATGAAGAGAACACTGTCATTATGAGGGGGAATGTAACACAAGGAAATGGCTTTATTTGCAGTCAGTTTCTATCCCTGTAGGACAACAGTCTTGGAACCTGAACCGCTGGCTCTGGTGCTATTTTTACTGATTTTCCTGGAAAGCTGGCTTGTCCTGAGTGGCAAAAATGACACTCAGCAAGAGTTTCTTTTTTCTGCCAGTACTACCTTGGGACAGCACACCCCAGCTGGGCACTACCCCATCATCTCTTCAGAGCACAACCATTGTAGGGACAGTCTCAGGTACACCTGGGAGCCTGGAAATTGCTTTGCTGGCTGCTGTGTTAAACTGATTTCTAAGGTTCAGCTTGAGACCCTCATGGATTTGCTGCCACTGCTGTTCTCCCAGCTGAGCCTGTCTTGGGAACAAGCAGCAGATCAGGGCCCTGTTTCCTGTGCTGGTTCTTGCAGAATGAGGTCCCAGGCCCTGTTTTTAATTAACATCCATTGCTAATCAGCTGTGACAGAGTGACACAAGCCTCACTCTTTCCTGGTGTGTGATTTCATGTGTCCCTGCCAGCCTAAAGCTCAGCTTAGACACGGCTCAGTCAGCAGTGCCTGCCGTGCCCAGCTCTTAGTGCAGTGCCACAGCTCATGGTTGGATGATTGGAAAAGAGAAATCCATGTAAGAGACAGCAAGATGCGTCTACTAATCCAGAGACTTGGAGCAGCAGCACTACCCCAAGTCCTGAAGTGACAGAAAACTGATGGGAGTTTGACTTTCTTTGGAGAATAAGAGATAAAAAATAAATAATAGATAAAGGGTGCACACAGCACATAACATATTTCCTGAAACCTCATTTTGTTCCACTGTGTTTCAGTGGAACAAGGAGCCCATAACTTGTAAATTCCAAGGCCTCTTAGACAATGGCCTATTGGAATGTGTAGTTTAACTGAACTTCTCCCCAGCATGTATGGAACAACTGCATCAGGAATCTGAACTGGTGATCACCAGATCTGCTGCTGTGGGGGGTATAGTTAGCAAAAAGTTGTTCTCTGAAACTGAATTATCTTGAGTAAGCCAAAAATTAAGAGATCCTGAGCCTTTGATGTAACTTCTTTTTCTGGGGACAACCTTTCTCCCTTCTAGTCTGGTTCAAAAGGAACATTCTCTTATGAATAAATATGACAAATAGAAAAATTAAAATATAGAAAAAACAATGTAAACGCAAGCCCTGAGGTATTTCAAGCGCACAGTGTAATTTTTATACCTGACAAGCAATCTAAAGGTGCCAGTAAGAAAACTTTCTTCATGGCTCTGTAAAAATGTCCCATCTTTCTTTCCTGCCTTCTGCCCCCAGGAAGGGGCGAGAGGTTGAGGTAAGAGCCCCGTGGAAGCTGTGATAGTCACAAAAGCAGAAACTGAGGATATTAAAGTGCTGTGTGTCTTTTTCTGATCACTTTTGCTCTTTGTTTGGCTTCCACAGGCCCGTTAGATTCTCCAGAGATCTGACAAAGGGGCTGCTTTTCTGGACCTAGGCTCCACTCCTGCACCAGTTTGTAGCCACAGTGAGGCTTTTGGGATAAAGAGGCTGCTGAATGTGGATTTTAGTGGCCTCTTGAACTCACAGTTGGGTTTTTTGGTGTATCTCAGCCTAGCTTGGGAAGCTTAAGCACACTTTGCACTGCAGTTGGTCCCAAATGACTGCCTGGTCTTGCCAGCTTCCCACCTCTTTCCCCCTCTTCCTTTAGCCTGGATCTCCTTGGATGTGTTTTCTCCCCCAGAGCTTTTTGCGTTTGCGTGAAGGGTCCAGTCCTACAAAAAACAAGTACCCAGTCTCTGCATGACAGTGAAGTCAGTGGGTCTACTCTTCAAGTTTGCTGGAGCAGACCCTTAGGCATTAATTGTTTTTTTAAATAAAGTACAATTTTATTAGTTCGGCTCTGTTTGGGCTTTGGAAAATAAAGTCACAAAACGGATCATAGGTCTTACTTTTTACAGTGGCATTTGTCCCTCTGCTAATTCTTGGCAAACAGGGGCTTGGTGTGAGAGGGCTCTGAGCACTGTGTCCCTGGGGGATGTGCACACACAATGTGTTCCATCTGCAGATGTTTACCTGGGCAGGTACTGCACATCCAGGGACCTGCTCACATCCAGAGGTGTTTGTAAGGAGACACATGCATATGCTTACACAAAGTCTATACATGTGTAAACTCTTAATTGCACATATACAAACATTAAAAATCAAATTAGTCTTAGATGCACCTTTGCTCTTTTTTCATTAAAAAGAACATTTTAAACCCCTTTTTTTGTTCACTTCAGTTTTACTGTAACTAATACAATTCACCTGATCACCTAATGGGATATTTCCCTCTCAGTATGTTAAAACACTGATTAAAATGCATTACAATTATTAAATTGGGTAGAAGAGCACTTCTTGTAAGCTTAGTCTGGAACTCCTGGGGCATAGTTGTGCAGTGACAGTTTTAGATCATTTCTCTCATGTTACGGATCGTACAGCACAGAACCATGCTGAATATCATGCCAAAGATCTAGAAGAGAAGGGATGTGATTTAGGGATCCACTTACAAAAGAGTTATAAAACAATTTGCATATCAGACAACCTGAAGGTCCCTATGGCAGAGTAGTGACTGCTTCCCTCTACAAACCCCAAAACATCAGACAATAAACACGGAGAAGGTTTCACTGATTTTATCAGCTCACACTGGTTTCACTGTTCTTTGTTCTAAATGTCCAGCCAAGCACAACTGCCCCAAATATTAATGTTACTAACATCAATTTAAGTCACATAATGACTGTGACTATTGGTGATATCCTGGTATTGCACTGGAGTGTTCTGAGTTCAGAATGCTTCTACATGGAATAGGACACACATTAGAGTAAGAGCAGAAGGTGATTGCAGAGCCCCTGGAGCTGGTGCTGAGCTCTGAATAGTTCCTGTGCTCAAGAGCAAGACTATGCATTAAATCTAAACCCCCACTTGTGTCAGGGAACTTGGTCAGCAGAGGGAATGATGAAAACAGAGAACAGTGGGTGTTGCAGAGGCTCTGCTTTCTTGCCACAGGTCAGTTCTCCAAAGCAGCTGCCTCCTGAGCCTGCGCTGCTAAGGGTGTGAGATGGGCAGTTAAAGCACTGGGTTCATGTCCCCTCCCCACACACATCCCTAAGGATGGGCACAGCTGAGCTCTCACAGCCCAACAAGTGGCAGAAACAAGCACAGAAAAAGGTGCAGGTGCATTTCTGCTGCTGAAGAGGTTGTAGTCACTTCAGGATCTTCGCTGTGTCTGAGGTGGGGATCCAAGGGGAGATGATCCCTGCTCTGGTGTGTCCTTGATGTTATTGATCTCTGTCCCACCCCCACTATATTTTTGAGTCCCTTCCTGTTTCATACAAACCCCAGGATTGTTCAATATGCACACCATGGTTTCTGTTACCTGCAGAAACCCTTCAGCTGCTTTTCAGTGTCTGCATAAATCTGTGAACATCCCGCTCTTCCCAGCAGCTAAGGAAGTGTTTCTTTACTAATACTGTGGCTCTTCATGCTGCTGGTGTCTGAGCCTGAAGGAAGTCATGGCACAGATGTGCTGGAAAAGCTTTGTGCTAAACCTGAGGAGCCCCAGCCTGCCAGTCCTGCTGTGTCCTTGGGACAGGGTGACATCTATTGGTCACAGCTCTAGTGGGTATTCTCTATTCCTCATGAAAATTAAGGAATGCATCCTGAAGGATTGAAAGCATCAGACTGCCGTTGTTTTGGAATACAGTAAATGCTGCTACAGCCTTTTGCTTTTTGGTTTGGTTCATGTGTGCTCTGCTCTCCTACTCTTACAACAAAAGAAGATTACCAATACTTTGGACCCTGTCTAAGGACACAAAATGAACTTGAAAAGCACAGTCACACAGCTCTGCTTGCACTGATGGGGGCAATTCCCAGGGAGAAGACACACTGGAAGCAAGAAGAATTGAGGAATCTCACCAGTTGCTGCAAAACACCTTCCACAAAGCTTTGAGTAAGGGACAGGTACTGGGCTCAAGGAGAGACTGGAGAAATGGATTTACTCACTGTGATGCTAGCAATTGCAATTCCAACAATTCCAACTAAGCGCAGCTGAGTATCAATTACATTCTGAATTTCAACCAGGCAGTTCTGTTAAAAACAAAATTAAAATATTTTTTTTTATGCCTAGAAATCTATATTTCAATCAATTCTATCAGCTGTTCTCTCTGAGCAACAGATAAACACAAAAATATGAGTGCAGTCACTGTCCTAATTCCTGCATCTAAACCTTGGGTTTTGCTGGATAATTTTCCCAGCATCTTCCCTTTCCTGGTGAGGCATCTGTACCTCTTGCTGGAGAGGCTGACACATGCAAGTAGTTTTCTCCCTAAATTTAAACTCCTTTATATAACAGGCCATGCTAAATCAGGAGGCTTGGTGCTTCATTTTGACATTGAACTCACAAGCAGATTCCAGAAAAGACAGAAATTACAGAAATATCTCAACACCAGTGAAGTTTCTAGTTAGGAGGCTCCATGCATGACTAAGGTGAGCACTTGCCAAAATCCAGCCTCCATGGGGAATCTGGGGTCCTGTTCTGCTCCCTCCTTCTCCCTTTTCCTTTCAGATGGTGCAGTATTGTCTCAGCTACCATGGGATGCCACAAACAGGTGTCATGACTGAGGGCAATGTGACCTGCAGCTTAATTCTGCCTCCACTCTTCTCTATTCCATAAGGAATTTCATGCTGGAATTTGCAAGGTAAAAAGAACTTCTTCCTTTCTTTTACTTACAAAATGTCTCCAATTTTACCAAAGAACTGACATGAAGAAGTGATTAGAACAAGCAGGACAGAGGACACTTGCCTTTGGCAGCTGGATGTTCTCTGGACAGGGTAATCCTGTTTGTTGTTCCACATTACCTTTACCACAGCACTGGAGCTGAATGAGAGAGAGATGGAGGATCAAAGAGGGGAAACCACAGACTGTTCCATAATGAAAATCAGTTGTTATTTTGTCCTGGTTTAGGGACATATTTTCATACTGAAAGTGAGACAATAAATAACTAAAAAAAAAGAATCTGTACAGATTCTTATAGAGAATAACCTTATTCTCTATATTTAAACTGCTGCTTCTGGTAGAGTTCCAACTGCGTGGGACAGAATTCTCAAAAAATAGTTTCAATTGTCTGAGGCCACAGCAAACAGCCACATTTGTATTAACAACAATGACCAGAAGGGATTTTTATTACAGTATTTCATAACAAAGCAAACAAGTGGATTTGGGAAAAGCAGATCCCTGGCTTACAAGAAAACAGGAGTTAAAGGGAGAATGCAGAAAGTTCAAATATCACATACAGAATTATGGGCAATGCACAAAAAGTACAGCAGAGAATGCTGGAATTTTATTTTTGACACAACATCGTGCTGGGTTTGGAGACAGTAATAAATCAGAGTTTCAGAGGGTTTGTTTTTCCTGTTTGCCTATCTCCCACAAAATGCTTGGAATTCCTCTTTGGGTCAGAAATAAGAGCTATGGGAGAAGGACAGAAGGGTCTGAGGTTGTGAAATGTTTGTTCTAAAGAACGTGGGAATTGCTGTAAGGAGCAACAAAGCTTGGGCTTGCTCTCCATGGGAGGCAGTGTAGATCCAGGATGGACACAAACAGGATTAAAGATATCCCAGGTTGTAACTCTGATTCAGACTTTCACTTTTTGGGTGGCCTGAACTGTGTCACACATGTGCTTTTGGTCTTTCACTGACTTAGTTCAGCCACACTGTAGGTCCTGGGACACAGGTCATGTTTTCTCTGACAGATGGAGAGGGATGCAGACATTTCTCTCTCTCTCTCTGCATTTGCAAGTACTTATCTGTGGATTTCAATATCCAGAAGGGCCATAACCGTAATTTCTTCTCCACACAAAGACCAGAGGCATCAGAAATTTCAAAGTCTGGCTAACTGCACCTTCAAATATCAAGATCCAAAAACCAGAATTCTGACAGAGGCCTCAGGAAACTCTCAGGGCTGTGAGCCTCTGACTGGATTTTAAGTACATTTAGTTCTATTTTGCCATGCCTCAGAGGGAGGAATTCTGGATTCTAATGGGCAGTGTGACAGTGGAGCACTGGAGGGAGGTGTTGAGGTGGAGGAGTACTCACAGCCACGTGGTAGCGATAGATGGTACTGTTGAACTTCCCCACTGGGTTTTTCATGTAGTCCTCATAAGCATCTTCGTAGATTTTCTGGGCTTCCTGTATGGCCTGCAGAAATCAGACTTTCTAAGTGAGTTTCAAATCAGTCTTACCCCCATCCAAGACTTTCACCTTGTGTCCTCAACCTCCCAGGCAAAAAGTTGTGCCTGGTAAATAGGTATGGTGACTCAAAAGCCAGGAGGGTTTGTGGCCTGGTGGCATTCAGAGGGTCAGAGTGTTCATAGGCTCTGTTCTGTGCTTTGGTTAAACACTCTGAGTTGGGCAAGTTCAGTGCCTAAATTTGTTTGCCCTTCTCCCAGGCAATACCCTCTTTTCATACAGCTCCCCTTGATGTGCCTTCAAGGCTGAACCACATCTCCACCTTCTCTTGAACAGAGGAGGCAAAAACTTCATCCTTTTCCAAACTTGTGATAACAAAAGCTGTCATTGGCTCCAGATAAGAATGTCAGTGAGTCTTGCAGGGAAAAGTCTCCTGGAAAGTTTTCCTATGGAAGAGCCAGGTCAGTGGGCACTGGAATCCATAACTACCCCATCATTACATCAGAGGCTGTTTGCTACTTACCACTTTCTTGCCTATGAAGGCAAATACTCCAGCAGTGACCTCACCTGCAAATATCACCAACAGGCAAGCAAAGAACTGCAGAGGAAGGAGAGAATCTCACATGAGTGTAGCTTGTTCATGGGGGCTGCCAGTCAGCCCCTCATCCTCCCCAGGCCTCCACAGCCCACCCTGAACCAAAGCTCCTGAGGGGGCTCTGCACAGGGCTGCCAAGGCAGATTCCTTGTCACATTCAAACCAAGGGGAAATGGCAAAGATGTGGCTCCGAGGGAGCTTCAGGAAAATCAGAATATCTCCAGGGAATACATCACAAGGGACAAGCAAGGGTAGCTCTGCAATAGCATGGTGGCTGCTGAGTCCAGAGATTGGATTAGCCAATAAAAGGACATAAGATCTTTCAGGTGTTGGACTGTAAAGATCTTTCCATTAATGCCACCAAGCACTGAATGCTTTGGATGGTTTCCCTGCAGATCCCAGGCCCTGGAAAGCTTTTACTCACTGTTCCAATTAAGCACTGGGACTCCCGCGCTGCTCCACAGCACCCGAAGAATCCAACTGCTGACATGATGGCCCCTGCTCCCACCAGCACATAAAGTCCTGTGGAAATCAGAGCCAGGCAACAATTTCAGAGGGTTTCTGTCCCCAAAGCCTGCTACCTATTTCATCAGCCCCAGCCATTTACAGGTACAACAAGGTCTCTGGCTCTCACAAAACTGGTTACACAGAAAAGGTTCTCTGACCACAGGAGGAGAGCAATACTTTCTTCAGAATTCTTGGAGAATTAAATAAGACAATTTGAGATAAGCTCAGTTGGTTAGAGCATGGTGCTGAAACCACCAACTTTGCAGGTTTGATTCCTGGATGGGCCATTCACTTAGGAGCTGGACCTGATGATCCTTGCTGGTCCATCCCTTCCAACTGAGAATATTCTGTGATAAGAATCTGTGACTTTCACCTTCCTAGTTTGCTGTCCCAGGGACAGTTCAGTGCAGAAAGAACAAACCCTATACCATCCAGCACCCCCTTACACCTCTGCAATAAGCAATGTAAGGCAAAAAAAGCCCAGCTTTGCTAGAGGGTTTATTCCTGGGAAACCTGGGGCTGGCAATGTGCTGTATGCTCTGCAGGGGGGAACTGAAAGGAACATGGGAGATGGCAACATAGCCCCATACAGACCCCAACTGTGACCTGACACTAGAAATACTCTTACTCAACAGGTGTTTTGGTTTTAGTTTTATTTTTTTGTATGTGCTTTTTCTAGGGCAAAAGGAAATCAGAGTACAGAGTTTTTCTTAACTCACTTGTGAATGTACATTTTTTGGTCTGTGCTTAGGCAACACTCGGGTTCCTGTGGGGGTCAGCTCCCACCACACCACAACCACGGGGCTGTGCCTTGGCTCTGGCACCGTTGGTGTAATTCTAGTCCTTGTCCTGTGCAGGGCGTACAGAAATCTGCCGTGCTGAGCCACTGCTGGGGAAAAGAGCTTCATCTTCCTTCTGCTCGTGTCCTTCTGGTGAGGGACAGTGGAGCTGCAGGCAGAGTGCACTAGAGGGCACAGTGAGTCTTGCTCCCAGCCGGGACTACCCAAGCTTCCACCGAGAGCATTCAGTGTGCTCAGTTACCAGTGCAAACATTATTATAATATCCGAGCCAGGGTTAGCACAGCTGCTGGCATTTGCTGTTAGCAGGCCTTGTGTAACCTGGACTAGGAAATGCTACAGATGACAGTTTGCAATTGCTAGGAAAATGCAAAACCAGTCAATGTTTGAGTGCAGAGCTTCCATCCAGCTGCTCTGCCTCACTGGTGCAGCCTGCTCGGGGAAGGCCAGCTCCTGCCTGCTGCCCATTCACTGCCACATCAGCCTTCAGTCTCTGTGTCTATCCCAGTTATTGTGATCCTTGTCCTCCCCTCCCTCCCTCCTTCTGCCCCAGTTCCTGCTGAGAGATACATTCTGATAAATAGCAATAAAACAAGTAATTTGGCTTTGCCTTACTAATTGGAATATACACGGTGCTGGGGGATGCTGCTTGCTGCCTGTGTTGGCAGTTCTTATTCCACGTTTTCTGGATTTTTAATACTCAGCCACCTGTGACTTCCTGGGACTGAGCATTCTTCAGGCTGGTACTTGGACACAGATGCACAGCACTGGTTTTTACTGCTGTACAAAGATATTTATGGCTCAGGGGAGAAAGGTCAGCCAGCCCTGGTGGAAGATGAATTGGAAAAGACAAAAAACCCTCGCTCAGGTGCAGAACCTGGTGCTCACCAGCCAAACACCAACACTGCCATTTCCTGGGATCTCCATGGTAACAAACACAGTGTAATTACAAAGATGTTTCCTGGACATATTCAGTGTGTCACTCCCTACTCCCTCCCTGTACTTATCAGGCCACTTAGCAAAGATCAATTGGAGTAAGGACACAGGAAAGGAGTCTTCCCATTTCTTTTTGTTATTTGCAGCTAGGAAAGACAAAGCTCAGTGAGTCTAGGGGTGAGACCACTGTCAGGAATTTGGATTTGCATTTGTCAGAGAAACAGCCTGAGCATTTCACTTGAATGACTCAGAGCTAAACCACTACCTCAGTGAGAACTTCCCTTTTAAGGCGTGTTACAGGAAGAACTCACACCACTCACTAAACAAAGCTGAGCCCCAAGCTGAGCCAGCCAGGAGTTAAAATCCTTCTTCCATCTTCTGCTCAGGAGAGTTCATCCCACTTTGTCCGTTCTCAGCCTGGGACTGCCACTTGGTGATACCCAACTATTTCTAGATGGAAAATAATGTTGACACTTAAAAATTCCACAAAAATAATGATATTTTTTACTTTTCTACTATATATACACACATGTAATCTTTCACACAGGAATTAAACTTGTGATTTTGGGGTTGTCCTGAGGCCAGGAGTTGGCCTTGGTTGATCCTTGTGGATCCCTTCCAATTCTGAATATTCCATGAGACACATGAAGAGTAGCTTGAAAAAAGTTAAAGGGGCCAAGTTACTTCTCAGCTTGCACTGAGAGGTTTCCCAGCACCCACATTCAGGGATGCCAGTGGAAGATGACTTCCAGCAAGGATGTTTCCAGAGACTGAAATGTTATAATTTATGGCTTAAACATCTTCAGGAAGGACTTTTGCCTCTTGTAGCAAAACTGTATTACAAAAGCTGCAGAGAAGGCCACCACATCCTGACTGAGGCCCCACCTGACCCCTGTCATTCTCCCCCCCTTTTCTTTTTCTTTCTTTTCTTTCTTTCTCTTTGCCTCTTTTATTATTCAATAAAACATATCAATTTTTTGGCACCAACATCTAACTCATTTGCTTTTAATAATATTTTTGGGTAGATTTTGAACATTTCTTGGTGTGATCAGTTTTATTCACTGACTTAATTTTCTTTGCTCTTCTGTGTTTAACCTGGTTTGTAACAATGTCAAAGCTGTAGATGCAGAAATATCCTGGATGGTGTAAGTATGTAAGAAGGATCTGGTATTTCTTTTCCTGGAGGGCTGTACACAGCAATGTAGACATGTTCACCTCAAATTTTTGATAAGAACAGACCTAAATTTAAAGTGAGACTCTTAAAAAAAAAAAGCAATAGGTGGCAATGTCTGGCACACAGCCCTTGGAATCCCAGCCTTCCCTAAAGCCATCAAGCACTGAGAGCTGTCAGGGGCACCAGTGCAAATCCAGACTTTTGGTGGTTAATATCACACCTTTCCTTGCAATAGTATCCAGTGTCAGAAGTACCTCAGCTTCACTAAAACCCATTCCTTCCTAAAAAGCATGATGGAAAACCTTAATCAGCTTCTATTCATCAGCACTTCCATTGTAAAGTACAAAGCCTTGGCCTGGCCTCCAACTTGGAGCTACAGCACAGCAGGGAAACAAAAAAAAAAAGTCAGTTTATAGCCAGAGAATGGAACAGGTTTGAGAGCTACAAACTGACACAAAAAATTTACCACAAAGCTCAACATGGCGAAAAGAAGTGTGTGAATCAGGTCAGGGTAGAGAGCTTGTTTAGGTGAGTGGAAAATGATGAGAAGACTGTCCAGCTGCAGCTTTTTGTGCAGCAGAAGGAAAAATGTACAAGGTGGAAAGGAAGCAAAGGTTTGTGACCTTTGTGAATTCTTTCCTCTTGCCTCTCGTTGCCTCTGTTCATTTCCTGCAATTCTGCTCTTTGGTCTGTGTGTGCCCATGGAGAGGACAGAGGGCTGGCACCTAAACTGAGAGCAGGGAATGCAGAGAGCAGGAATGCTGCTGTGGCATCCAGCAGGGCCAAGCTGGCCCCAGTAACAGAGCTCTGCCATCTGTGATTGCCCACACCTGGAATATTTATTGCACCTGCATTTAGGACCCACAAACAGGTCATGAATGCAAAAGGATGAAGAGGCACATTCCAAAGACTAAAAATCCATGTGCAAATCTGACAGAAAATTGGTTGATTTAGGCAGACCCAGGCAGTGCACTGATTACTGAGGGGGTTCTGGAGGAAATAGGGGCTTCTTTATAACCACAAGAGGATTAAAAACAACGTGTCACAGGACTGGGGACTTTTGCACAGAGCCTATTCTCTTTTTTTTTTTTTTTTTTGGGG
>JAYDZK010000107.1:2566732-2581120 GCA_034509185.1 Euphonia xanthogaster | reverse complement strand
AAAAGTGTGGGGGAAAAGGTGTTGGGTGTTGTGGTTTCAAACTCCACTACTCTAATGACACCATAATACCAAAGGATGTTGGAGGTGGTTTCCTTTTCCACTCACTTTCCACTTCATTTTCAGTTGCGTTAAAGCCTGGCCATATTTTGGAAAAATAATCCAAAACAGTTTATTTGAATTGCAATGACAGAGTTTAATTAAGAGGATCTTATCCATTTGCAATGAATTGCAATGCAGTACAGTTTATTGGTTTAGTTGTTTGTTGTTTTTTTTTAAAGAAACATTGACTCTACCTTATAACTCAGAGTAAAACCCCACAATTTCCCCTTTTTTTGTTTCTATGATGCTCTGCTAGATGGTGTTGACCTACCAGGTCCAATGTATTCCTTCTAAAATAACAAAAGCATGAATGCATTTGAATAATCAAAATAACTTCAAGACAATGAGATGCATCAGACAGTAGCAAAAGTCTTCATTATCCTCTGATACATTTGAAGCAGAGGAAAAACAAGAGAGTGGTTTTGCCTTGGATTGTGATGGCAACAAAAATAAATAGTTTTTTTAGAAGTCTTTTATTAAGCTTCTCTATTTCTCTAGTAAGTTTCATGCTGATTTTCTCTAAAAGTGTAGGAATAGAGCATTCAGCCTTCATAAGTAGTAGGTCTCCTTCCCACATAGTTCTTGCAATGAACTAATCCCAAGGTGCTGCTTTTCAGCACGTGGTTCTTGGCATCACCTGGAGGCAGCTCAGAGCTTCCTCTGGCACTGCCCAGGGGTCACACAGGCTTGGGTGCCCAGGGGTCACACAGGTTTGGGTGCCCAGGGATGTTCAGGCAGGTTTGGGTGCCCAGGGATGTCCAGGCAGGTTTGGGTGCCCAGGGGTCACACAGATTTGGGTGCCCAGGGACGTTCAGGCAGGTTTGGGTGCCCAGGGACGTTCAGGCAGGTTTGGGTGCCCAGGGGCACAGGGTTGGCAAAAAGTCACTGGTGGGGCTCTGCTGGGCTCGGTTTTAGGGCCAGTGCGCTGCAGAGTCTTCATAAATGACTCGGATCAGGACTCAAAGGGATACTGAGAAATGTTGCTGACAACACAAAACCGGGAAGAGCTGTTGACTGCCTTGGAGGCAGAGAGATCTTGATAAATGTGAGGGCTGAGCAATCACCAACCATGTGGAGTTTACCAAGGGCAAGTGCTGGATGCTGCACCTGAAGAGTTGCAGGACCTGGTAACCCCGGATGGATGGGCAGGCTGGGGAGAGAGGCTGTGGAAAGCAGTGCCGTGGAAAGGGGGGGTCCTGGCGATGGCAAGCGGCTCTGAGTCGGTGTGCCCAGAGCCACGAGGGACATCCCTGTCCTGGGGGCACCAGGTCTGGGTGAGGGAAGGATTGCCCCACTCTGCTCTGGGATGGGGCAGCCTCGCCTCCAGTGCTGGGGTCAGTTTTGGGTGTCACAACATGAGAAGGGTATAAAGTTGTTGGAGCTGTCAAAGGAGGGACACGAGGGTGGTGAAGGGTCTCGGGCCACACGAGGAGCGACCGAGGGCACTTGGTTTGTCCATCATGAACGAGCCTGAGGTCAGAGCTCATCGGGGGCTGCAGCTCCTCCTGAGGGACAGCGGAGGGACAGCTCCGACCTCTGTGACAGGGACAGGACCCAGGGAAGGGCTGGGGTTGTGTGAGGGCAGGTCAGGCTGGACATCAGGGAAAGGTTCTTCCCCCAGAGGGTGCTGGGCACTGCCCAAGGGCACGTCCCGGGGCACGGCCCCGAGGCTGCCAGAGCTCCAGGAGCGTTCGGACAACGCTCCCAGGTATGCACAGGGTGGGATGTGGGGCTGTCTGTGCCGGGCAGGGGCTGATGATCCCTGCGGGTCCCAGGCCGCTCCTCGGCTCCGCGGGTCCCGCTCGGGCCCTCACGGCCGGGCCGGGCCGGGCCGGGCCGGGCCGCGGGCGGCAGCGCCCCCTGGCGGCTCGGCCGCGCTCAGCCGCTCCTCGGAGCAGCGGCTCCCGCTGCGAGGCTCCCGGCTCATGAGGGGAGAAGCGCCGAGGGGGTCGGTGCTCTCATTTCCCAGCCCATTTGGAACAAATCAACAGCGTTAAGAGAAGAAGGGAGGCATTGAACTTTTATCAGTAAGATGAACAGGTTGTGAAGGAGACATTTGCTTGTTAGACAATTCAGTGTTATTCCATGAGCTGCTGTAGTTAGTCCTGTTGCTGGACAGGACTAACATTTCCATCTGGAACGTGTCCAGCTTCAAAATCCATGGATTTTATTGCTTTTTATATTAAAGACCCTTTTGTTAGCAAAGTGTCCTTTCCCCCTGAGGTTCTTGGATGAAACAAGCATGTGGATATTTGTAACAGGCTTCAAGTCTGGCAATTTCTTTGCAGTTAGATTTAAATTATGCAGATCCTGGGGCAAAGACTATTTGGTTTTGGTTATTTTCTGATTGCAGACCATGCTAGGAAACTTTTCAGCCAAGTGTTATTCAACTGTAGCACTAGGTGTTCAGATTCTGCTAAACACATGGAATTACTTGTACTTGTAGTGACTGATGGATAAGAAACTGTCCTTGCTAGAGCAAGTGCTGTTTAATTTCAATTACTAAAAGAAAGCCTGAGTTATATTCCCATAAATATCATCCTGACTTGAGAATTAAAATATTTTAAAATGTATTTGGGTAAAGGGAGGGGGTGAATGTTACCATTTCCCTTCCAGATCTGACCTACCCTTCCTCTGTTTTCCAGTCTTCCAAATGTTTCTCTGGTAACCTATCAACCTTTCAGATATCAGGATATACAATATACAATATTCTTTTTCCTTTCCAGTGTTTGACTGTTTCCTAAGTGGTTTACAATTCCAGTTTTATGCTTTATGAACAGCAAAACTCCTGTGAGTGTTTCGTAGCTCTGCAGAGGATTGTTCAGATTTCATAGAATTAAAGAACAAAATGATAGAATGGTTTGGGTTGGAAGCGACCTTAAAGCTCAGTGTCACCCTCTGCCATGGCAGGGACACCTTCCACTGTCCCAGGTTGCTCCAAGCCCTGTCCAGCCAGGCCTTGGACACTTCCAGGGATCCAGGGACAGCCCCAGCTGCTCTGGGCACCTGTGCCATGGCCCCACCACCCTCCCAGGGAAGGATTCCTTCCCAATATCCCACCTAACTCTGCCCTCTGGCAGCGGGTAGCCATTCCCCCTTGTCCTATGTGCTTCCTGTTTCTCAGCTGCTTCTGTGCATGATAATCTCAAATTCCCTGTTCAGGGTCCAAAATAGCCCTTCAGAGAAACATCAGCCAGGGAGTGAGAGGGAGCTTCCTTACTAAAAATAATCTTATTCCCTGACTTAAATATTTCATTTACGTGGAACTACAACTGATTTTAAATTCCAAGCAAACAGCCCCAAACCCATACTGGACTCCCATTCTTCAGGGACAATGAAACTTGCATCATACCTTTGGCATCTGTGGTGCTGTTTCCATTTCCACTGAGTAATTGCCGGAATTCTGGGCCTGGCAACTCTGTCTCTGTCTCTGAATGCAGCTCAGGAATTGCTCCCTGGAATACAAAGGAGGTCAGAAGGGAGTGTATTTCTCCAAGTGTCTGGGCAAATCATCTGCTCCTTTGTTTCCTTCCATGCTTTTAAATTTTTTTCGATATATTTACCTGCTTTGCATCAGGCACTTGCATGCTGGGTCAGCCTGCAAAGCTCACAGGGGGCTGCTGAGAACTGCTTGGATGCCCTGGCAAATGCACT
Source organism: Euphonia xanthogaster (assembly GCA_034509185.1). NCBI lineage: Eukaryota > Metazoa > Chordata > Aves > Passeriformes > Fringillidae > Euphonia > Euphonia xanthogaster. Next base: position 2,577,367 of record JAYDZK010000107.1, on the reverse strand, counting down.
GGCCTTGTTTTCTTTTTTCAGGAGTGTTCAGAATATGCTGTGCTTCAAATCCCAGCCTGCCTCTGAAAGCTGCTTCTCAGAAAATGCATTGCAAAGGTGTAAAATCCCAGAATTCTGTCATTTCTACAGCAAGCACGAGCTGGATATTATTTCTAGCATCACCCCTTAAAGGTCAAAGTGGGAAGGAAGATAGAAGAACACCAAATTTCCTCTTCTCTTGTGCTCCAACAAGCCTTTCCCAGTCCCAGCTTGGTGTTTTGAGTCCCCTCCCAGCTCTCCACTAAAAAAATGAGAGAGGTTCATCCAATTACCAGTTATATTCTCTCTCTGCAGATTCCTTCTGCTCTTGGGCCTGGTTTCTCTCTACTCAGGTAGATGTGAGCTGCACAATCCCACTTGGATTCAGCAACTCTTCCTGATGAGTCCCTCTGCAAGGTGCAGGTGAGTAGTGCCTGACACTTACCCAGATGATCACTGTGTGTGTGATTTTGGAGGGCAGGAACACAGGATGACCTGGCTTGCAGGCTCTTGCAACAGACCCAGCCTGCACAGCCTCCAGGTGTGGGTGTTCCAAAGGAACATTCCCACTAAATCTTCCCTTGCCAAGGTAAAGGAGCTTCCATATCACAGTTCAGCATCTCTACCCTGCTCAGGTGAGACCCCCACCTGCAGAGCTGCTCCAGCCCTGGGGCCCAGCACAGGAGGGACCTGAAGCTGCTGGAGCCAGTCCAGAGGAGGCTCCAGGATGATCAGAGGGCTGGAGCAGCTCTGCTGGGAGGAAAGGCTGAGATTTGGGATTCTTCAACCTGGGGAAGAGAAGCTTTGGGGTGACCATTTTGTGGCCTTCCAGGAGCTGAAGGGCTGGACAAGAAGGATGGAGAGAGACAAGGTCCTGGAGGGACAGGACACGGGGGAATGGCTTCCCACTGCCAGAGGGCAGGGTTAGATGGGATATTGGGAAGGAATTGCTCCTTGTGAGGGTAGGGAGGCCCTGGCACAGGTTGCTCAGAGCAGCTGTGGCTGCTCCATCCCTGGAAGTGTCCAAGGCCAGGTAGGACAGGGCTTGGAGCAACCTGGGACAATGGAAGGTGTCCCTGCCTGTGGCATGGGGTTGAACAAGAGGGGCATTAAGGTCCTTTCCTGCCCAAACCATTCTGGGATTCTGTGATGTGGTAAGAGCTGGAGTTGGTGTGCATGGGAAGAGCCCCTTTCACACATTTTTGCCATAGCAATAATATCCCATTCTCAGCAGTGGAGTTTCCTTGACCAAAACACAGAACTGCCAGGGAGGAACTTTTGGCCCTGGTTAATGTTGCCTCTGGACATGAAGTAGACTTTGAAAAAGCAAGCTTAGTTGTTTCTGCTCCCCATTAATCAGTAGCACATTCTGAGCAGTTGATGTTGATTTATCCATGAACCATCTCTGACAAAATGTAATGAATGCTTATAAAATGTTTTAATTTGGCATCATTTCCCTGGAAGGATTAGAAAAGTAAGAAGATGCTTTGTTTCCCAGGAAACCTGGCCTGGAAGATAATAACATGATCTGTCAAACTGTGAAAAACACTAAGGAAAAACAGGTTATCAGTGTTGCTCAAGTTTAATTAGAAGGAATTCTGTTATGTGTGATGGCTGAGGTCTTTTTGAGTTAATCTGGCTGTTTGGGTCAGCATGGAAAATGAGGTACGGAACTGATTCCATGGTGAGTCACAGGGGGTCTGGGACAGCTGGACAGGGATTAATTCATTTTGCCCAGGCCAAAGAGTCTCTGCTATGGATTACAGTGGGAGCAGTTCCCAGGAGAAGGAGGTCCCTGCCTGCCTGTGGGTATTTCTCCTGTATTTGCAGCCTTCCCAGTGAGAAGGACAGACACTTTTATCCTCATTCTTACAGACCAGATACCCGAGACACTGCCTGCTCTCAATGCCCAGTGACAGGGAAAAGGCTGTTTTTCCAGAGCTTTTGTGTGTTCATTGTCTCTAGACCCAGGAGTTTCCACAGTTCCAGGGGACATGTAACAGCCAGTGTGGAGTGGAGATTTTCTGCAAAGATTAGGCCACTGGAGTGATCCCAGAACTGTAAGTTCCTGAGTCTGGTCCTAGCTCAGCCCTGTGGTTTACTCCCATATAATCTGTTGTTCTCTCTAGGGAATTAAAATCTAATACATATAAAAGGGTCTAAGAGTGACTTATTTCATAGTGCTCTGGGACTGTTTATTACAGAAAGCCTATTAAAAAGCTCTGCTAATCTCTGAGCTGTATTCCATCATCTTTTCCAGCCTTAATGATTCTAGGAGCTAGAGGAGGGTGTGCAGCTCTCCTCTTAGCCTGGAAAGTAGCAACAGCAGAAACCCAGGGTGCTGTACAGAGCCCCAGACATTGCCAGCCATTTCAGGAATACCCCTGGGGCAATCCCCTGGGGGCACTTGGAATTTCATGCAGTCAGCAGGAGGTCCCAAAGGCCCTGACTCACAATCTGCACCACAGGAGGGAACAAGATGTTGCTGCTGTCTTGACTTGAAAATTGTTTGAGCCAAGTAAGAAAAGGAAACAGCTCCAAAGGGCAGTGGAAAAAAAGAAAGTTGCTCAAATTCAAAGCTTATGCCTCAGGATCAAGGAAGTTTACTAGACAGGTTTTAAACTGCACATTTCTGTGGTACTTCAAAAATGCATCACGGCTGGAATGTGAAATCAGAGAAGAGAGTGGTGAAACGTGCCACGTCCCCTCTGCTTTCACTGACTGCCATCGGGGACTGGCCTGATTTGCAGCACCATGAGAAATACCAGTTCCACCAGTGAGCTCTGGGAGCCGGGTCAGCTCCGGGTAGGGAGGGAGGCATTGCTGGGTGTGCTCCCTCCAGCAGAGCCTGGCTGCAGTTCAGAGCTGCCTCCAGCTGGCAGGAGATGAAGGTTTCACTGGCAGCAGGGGCTGAGTGGCACTTGCCGGGTTTGCATCTCCTCGTGGTGGTGGAGGGGGTACCCGGCAGACAGCAGAAATCCTTAAAGAGAAGTGTCTGCTTCCACAAAAGGGCTTTGAGCTGGGAATTGGTGGAGGTTTAGGCATTTTTTCAAGTTTCAGTATAAGGACAGCAGATGATGTATGAGCCATAGCAGGTGCTCGGTTTCACTCCCTGAAACCCAAGGCAAAGGGAAATCTGAACACGTTTATGGCCTTTAAGGAGGTAAATTTGTTTGTTGGTTAAACAGAAGAGAACAAGGGAAATGAAGAAGCCTAGAAAGCCCATTTATTTTCCTGTTTCTCTGAATATTGATGGCTTTCCATCAAGAAAAGCTGCTTTTAAAACAAACAGACAAATAACACTATGGAGTCCAAAAGCTTGGTCATTATTAACATTTGGTTATTGTTATATCTGGGGCACCACCATGCTGCCTGCTCTAGCCTTACTATGAAATGTGATTTTCTCTTGGCACAGAAAAACTCTGCCTGTGTTGTATCAGAAGAATATTTGGACACAGCCTTCAATTATCTGAGGGAAGTTTTGGTTTCTGTTCAAAGAAATCATCAGTCCAATGTGTTTACAAGAAATCATTTTGTTAATTTTTTGGGAAGATTTCTCTGCTATTTAATCTGTCCTGCAGGCAAGCACTCCACTTGAGTTAAACTGGCAGCAGCAGTGCCTTTCTCCTGCTCCTCCTCCTCACTCCAGGAGTCAATTTCTTTGCTGAGCTGCACCTTGAATTCAATGGTTTTAATTCAGCTCCTTCACATGCACCATCAGTGTTGGGGGAACTTTGGGGTCCAAAGCCTCAGCGCTGATTAAATGGAAAATTATCCCTGCAGGATGAGCTGCTGAGGACAGAATCCCAGTCAATGACTGAGGAGTCCAAAGAGCTTTTCTGAATTCTACCCCAATTTACTCCTTTGCAAGGACAAACCAGAAGGGAAAGATCCAAAATGAGCTTAGTTGTGTGAATGGTTTCTTCTCAAATAAACACAAATGCTGCAGAGTTTTCCATTTTCCATGGAAATTTGCTAGAAAGCAGGGGAACTGAGGAGAGTTCTTTAAAAAAATGATGTATCCAAAGCTATTCTTGTGCTATTTATACAAAGCCTTTGCATCTGTAACTGCATGTTAGAGAGGTACAAAATGTCCTTCCAGAGCAAATGTACTCGGACTAATTCAGACATATTTGGCAACTCATAAAGGTGTTTAACTGTTCGTGGATCTGGGTAGAAAAGTCAAGGACTTTTGACTTTAAGACTGAAATCAGTCTTAAAGTCATTATCTGATGCTAATAGTGACTGATGTTGATCTCAGGAACTTGCCACTAAGAGCAAAATGTCTATTTTTATGCTAAGTCAAATCAACCCCTGTCTAAAATCACTATTTATTGCATGTTAAATACAGAAAACTTCACTGAGTTTTATAAACCTCCTCCTCTTCCTCAGTTCCTATTAACCCCTGTAAGAAACACTCATCAGGACTGTTAAAATATTTGCAGTGTGGAAAAATATTTGCAGGCATGGAAAGGAAAATCATGGCAGTACCAGGACACAACTCCTATTTCACATGGATCCCTATTTCAATCATGATAGAATCTCATTTTCTATCCCATTCACATGAGTGCTGCTTTTCTGCTTCTGGCTGGAACACTTGAAGGAAATATATTGATGTGGTCGTGGTGTGATGCTGTTTGGGTACAAGAAGAGAAAATTTCCATCAGGGAGAGCCGATCTGAGCACAGCTGCTGCTGCTGCTTGGAGGCTTGCCAGTGTTTTAAATAAACTTCTACATTTTCCCAGGTCTAAGTATTAGAAAAGGCTGTTAAGAGTGGAGTAGGATTAAGTGTTTAGGGAAAATTAGGGGAAAGGTATTGGAGTTTTCGTGCCTGGCTGTGAAGTGCAGAGGAGAACTGGAGAAACCCATTTCCAGTGCTCCAATCTGTGTAACCACCAGCCAAGGGACAGGACTCTTCCCTTGAAATCATCCCACAGCTCAGTCTGCCCTTATTTCCATTATTCTCACTCTAAATTTTCTTCTTCTGATCTTCTTAAAACAAACATCACTCAATTCCAGCAGGCCAAACTGGGAATGTGCTCCTCCTATTCCTACCCTTACATTCCCAAGCTGTTTCCTTTAGCTGCCCATAAAGTGGACAGGCCATTGCTGCTACCAGACCATACATTGATTTCTCTGGCATTTCTTTCAAGTCAGCTCTGAGAATTTCACTACTATGCAAGATGTCTGAAACAACATCAGTCCCCAGCCTGTGCTCTTCCCATTTCCACCTTCAGTCTGGAAAAAACAAACCCATTTGGTGCCTGAGTCTGTTCGCTCACATGGTGCGCACACGACTGGAGCAAAATCAGAATTAGCTAAAACAGGAAGCTTATTTCAAAGCCTGTGCAGCCCAGCCAGGAAAGCTTCCAGAAACATGTGCTCTGAGATGATCTCAGCACGTTCATTATTCAGACTGTGAATAGCTTTAAAAGGGCCAAATTTCTTTGGGTTGAATCAGCTAGGAAAGTAATTCAAATGGAGCAGTAAGGATCAGCTTGAGCAGTTCAGGAAATGTTTGGTGGAGCAACTAAAAATGCAGGAGGTAGAAAAATAAAATCGACTTTGATAAATATGTATTAAAAGTTTGGGCTTATAAGAAACTGGAAAAGTAAACAGAAGTGCCTTTTTTTTTAAACCCTTTTATATCAAGAAAAACCATCCAATAACAGCAACACTCCACAAGCAGATATAATGGTCATGAAAATATCAGACACGTTGAGTAATTTTGCTATTTTGGGGATAAAGTGAAAGTAGCCATAACTATAATTCAGGAATTTTATTTAAAAATATCATAATCACCATCAATTTTGCAGTCAACCTGTTTTTCACAGTGGCTTAAGTAATGAAATTCTATGGATCTGTAGAAGTGCTTCAAACCAAAGACAAACCCTCTCATTTAATACCAACAGCATGGACTGGATGTTCTGAAACCACACTAGAGGGCACTTGAGCTGCTTCTTCTTGAGTAGATACAGGTCAGAGTAGTAGGATGCTTATGCAGGAGCAGCAGTGGACTGAACATGGGAATTATCAGGATTTATCAATATTAGGTTGGTAGAACAATCAGTGATTTCCCCCAACAGCCTAATGGGGGGAATAGGTGTGAATCTCCAGGTCTAAATTTTGCTTGTAGGTACTGTAAGTAATTAGGAGGAAATAATGTAAAAATTGCTGGTTGATTGCAATAGTGTTTTGTCTTTGTACATGGATCAACCACAGAAATGTGGGATACTTTGGGAGTTTCAAAGAAAATCCAGTCTCAACAGAGCAAATGTCTGGAGAGCTGAGCTGCTTTTTGCTCCCACTGTAATAGTCTTGCTCCTGACCTGTCCCCATTTGGAGGGTGATGCCCTAAAATGATTTTGTGGGAATGGAACCAACAGCACTTGTCAGCCTTTCTGTAAAGTATCCATGATAAACATTGAAGGCTAGGAAGGTAGTGGAGACCCCACTGCTTATAACACACCTTCAGAAGTTTGGTTAAAAAAAATTAGCATGTTGATCTGGTTCCCAATGTTGAAAACACCCACAGAAGTCTGAGTGTGTTTAGCTGGAGCAGAGGGGAATTTCTGGCTCTGCACAAGTCCCTGGCAGGAGGGGACAGCCAGGGGGGTCGGGCTCTGCTCCCAGGGAACAGGGACAGGAGGAGAGGGAACGGCCTCAGGCTGGGCCAGAGGAGGTTTCAGTTGGATATTGGGGAAATTTTTTTCACTGAAAGAGTGATCAGACACTGGCACAGCTGCCCAGGGCTGTGGTGGGATCACCATCCCTGGAAGTGTTCCAAAGTCATGTGGATGTGGCACTTGGGGACAGGGGTTACTGGTGAACACAGCGGTGCTGGAGGAATGGCTGGACTTGATAATCCTAAAAGGCTTTTCCAGCTGAATGATTCCATGATTCTCTGACCTCTCAGGGATTGAGGCCTCCCTACCTTTGGTGCTGAGCCCACATTTCAAGGTCCTGGAGCCCAGAGCAGCTCCTGGGCCCCTTCCCTGCCTGTGCAGAGCCCGGTGGGCTCAGGTGCTGCTGCACAGCCCCAGTAACAATGCATTTCCTGCAGCTGACCATCATGTGTTTGTAAAGCAAACTCTGCTCGAGAGCTGGCTGCCTCTGAAGGAGGAGGCACCAGAGTGGCTGAGTTTCAAACAATTCTCCTTTTGCCCTGACAGGTACAACCAAACCCCAGCTCTCAGCAGCTTCACTCTGTCATCACTGAAACAAAGCTACGAGCTGCAATTAAATTTCTGGGCAATTCACAGACTTTCTGGTAAGTCAGGTTTCTTAGGAAGGACATGGACTCTTTGTATGTACTGTGGAACACCCATTTGTTTGTGGATCACTCTCCCCCGGCCACAGGGAATTGCTGTCCAGTTTTGAGACCCTTCTGTCTGTGTTTGCTGTTCCTCAGCCTTTTGTCTTTCCCCTTCCTGTGCCCTTGTGAGACCCCACCTGCAGCAACTCTTCAAAAAACTACAGTTAAATTGCTATCCTACCCCTTCTGCCGTTCAGTACGTGTTTCCTCATGAGTATCCAGGCACAGTGGGGGTTTTCCTGCTCCCAGCAGTGAGGTAGGACATGTTTGTTGACAGGCTGACACGTGCAGCACGTCCTTGCAGCAAGGACAAGCTGTGTGCAGAGGAAGAAGCCTTGGGAGAGCTGGACAAGCCCTCACAGGATCCAGGAGCCACCTCAGACCTCTGTGCATTCCATTCAACTGCCAGGTGTGCTCTTCTGATGTGGCTCCAGGAGCAAGGAGGCACAGAGTGAGGCAGGAGCACCTCCATCCCTGTTTCCATGAGGAGAGGGGGAGGATGTCTCCTGGCAGATGCTGCCTTGGCTTTTTTGGAGCACTACTGGGTTATGCTTGGAACCTGTTAATGAGATTAATGCAAAAGCTGAATGGGATGGAGTGGATGGAGACACAGATCTGGTTTTCACTACTGACATATTGATCTAATCTTTCCAGGCTTTCCATGTATATCCTGGATATTTATGGCATTAGAACACACCACTAGAGACACTGAGCACCCAAATCCTCCAATTTTTATCACTTTTGTAAAGCTCCTCTTTGAAGTATCTTGAAGGGGATTTTTTGCAGTTTAGCTATAACCAGAATTTAGAGCACATGGGTAATAAAAGGAGTGATGCTGTAGTAACCTCCTGAATGGTAACAGTGCTGTGTACAGGGAACTTTTCTGTCTAAAAGGAGCATATCCTTTAAAATTGAATAAATTTTACCTCCTTAAGAGGAGCTTTCTATGCCTGGAATAAGAAGAAATGACCTTCCTTCTGCTGAGTGGAGATTTTGCAAATATATTTTGTTGTTGTTGGATTTAAAATTAATTTCATGTTGGGTTTTTTTACAAAAATACCATGACTTGAAGTTTTTGGTGAACTCCCTAGTTCCCAAATGCTTTTGGGTGGAATAGAGGACAGAAATTAAAGTTTATTGAAATTCTGAGGTTAATGACTTTGTTCTTTAGCTTAAATTAGATTGTTTCCATGACAATCCTTCAGTTAATTGCACTTTAGCCACTTAATACCACAATTTCTTCTGGGCTTCCATGCTGATGCATGTGTGGCCTGAGAGGAGCTTTCTTAGCAAAACAGCTGAAATTGCATCAGGGAGGACTCAGAATAAGGAAAGGAAAAGAGAAGTGAGCAAGAATAAGAGAACAATGGACAATAAGTGTGAGTCTGACCCAAACTGCTGGGATGCACATGGAGCTGGAGGATGATTTAGGCACAAAGGAAGGAATGAGAGCAAAAACTTCTCCCCTGGGTTCAAAGCTCTTGGTAAAAGCATAGGAGAGACTCTCCAGTTGCTGAGGTCAAACATGGAGGAGATGACTGTGTAGAGATTTAGGATGTCTGGAACTGTCAGCTTTCCAATTAAATTACAAAACAGTGCTCTGAACATGGAGAAACATGCAGGAAGAAATACTGTGATGCCATATGACTTGATTTGGACAAGAGGTAAATTTTAAAAATAGTGCATGGGCAGAGTTGGCAACAGATCTGGACTCAAAATTTTGAGCTGTTACTGAAAAAGCAGCACTTCAGATTTTAGATGTGGAGTTGTTTCGCTGAGCTGTGTGGCTGAAGAAAACAAGATGGATGGGAGTCAAGATCTGTGAGAATTTTCTGGAAGTCAGTCCTTTTCCTTGGATATTTTTGGTAATATAACCTGCACCAGTTCCCTGTGCTTCTCAGTGCCTATCAGGTGAAGTTGGGTGATGTTGTGTTGGCCAATATTTTCTTTTACATAACCTGGATAATGTCATGGGAACTCTGTCAGGAATTTATGAATGACAACAAAGCTGTAAAATGCTGCCAGAATGGGGGAGGACAGAACTCAAATTACAAATGACAGATTGGGGAAAACCTCTGAAAGAGTAGCTACAACTTAATCACAGCATAGAAGAGCAGAGATTAGTGTAGAAATAAACATCATCACAGGGGCAGCATTGGGAGCAAATGGCCAGGTAAGGTCTGCAGTGAGGAATTTGGGAGATGCTCTGAGCTGAGCAGAAAATGCTGCAGGGAAGGAGGCAGCCCCTGCTTAATGTGGACAGGTCCCAGTTTGGGGGTGACCATGACAATCAGCACTCACAGCCCCTGTGGGGTTCTGCTCCCCAGGAAAGGTGGGGACCACTAGGGGACAACCCAGACCAACTTTCAGCTCTCTGATCCCTCTTGGAGCTATAAACATGAGATCATTCCATGATATCTCCTGCATATGTCCTACATATGTCTCAAGTCTTCACTGTGAACTCTGCAAATACTGCAAAGAATAATATGAAAGCACAGCCCAGATGAGATGGTATCAGAATGTAGGAAAAAGGCTCAGAATGTAGGGAAAAAAATCTAAGTGACAAAAGCTGGATGAATCTGGAAACTTGCTCCTTCATAGCCTTGTGATTGGAATCCTGCTTTCTGTCTTTCTTTGGCTGTGCTGTTTGATTGCTCAGAAATGGGGGAAGTCTAAACCCATTTCCTTGATTCTTACAGTCAGTAGCTGAATGTCTTTTTTCCAGCCCTCCCCTGCACTTGCAGGCCAGGTAGGTAACTTCTCATGGATGCTTGTGGTGATTAAGGCTGCCTTGCAAAATTGCTGGTGCTGTTCAAAAGCTGTTGGAAATCAGGATTTCTGGTGACTCTGATCTTGGCTTACATCTGGCTTTCTTCTCTTTCTTCTGTGACTTTCACAGGTCCTTGAGAATTAAGCACTTATGCTGGAATTGAGGTGGTGTGGGAGGGTCACCATTCCCAAATCTTTTTTCTTCCCACCCACATCTCTTGAGGGTTTCTGTGCCTGCCAGTTGTGTGTCACAGTCGTGCTCTGTTGCAAACACTTGGGAAGACACAGATTTGTTCTGGCTCAGGATGTTTTAATGCTTCTAAGGTTAAAAAAAAAATTATTTTTTTAGTGTGAAAATGTGACCATCCACCAACCTTTCCTGCCCTGATGACTGCCAGCTTCTCCTGATCCTGCAGAGGGAAGGACACAGACAGGGTGGGTTTAGATCAGATGCTGGGCAGGAATTGTTCCCTGGGAGGGTGGGCAGGCCCTGGCACAGGGTGCCCAGAGCAGCTGGGGCTGCCCCTGGATC
>JAYDZK010000107.1:2525871-2566632 GCA_034509185.1 Euphonia xanthogaster | reverse complement strand
GGATCATTAATTAATTAATTAATTAATTAATTAATGTGCTGCAAATTACACTTAGGTGAGGGATAACCTTTGAGGTGTAATTAGAGGGGTGCAGTAATTAGCCAGGCTGGAGTGGAGGGGAGAATTCCCAATCCAAGTTAGGATCCAGAGCTGCCTTTGGCAATCCACAGGGACAAATCTCCGCTGCTTCCCAGGGGACAGAATCAAGCAAATCCATCCCCAGAATTCCTGGTTTTCCAAAAATAGAAGAGATGAACCAGCAGTGGGGAAGGCAGGGCGGATGGATGGGATTTTGGGAAGGAATTCCTCCCTGGGAGGGTGGGCAGGCCCTGGCACAGATTCCCAGAGAAGCTGTGGCTGCCCCTGGGCCCCTGGGAGTGTCCAAGGCTGTTCCATCCTTGTGGATTGGGGTTTTCCTTACTCTGGGAATGCTGGGATGAGTCTGGCTCGCTCCTGGCATTTCTCTTTGGACAATCCCACAGAGTTCCAGAGGATTTGGGGGTTCCCTAAGTCGTGGGATGTTGTGGAATCATGGAGCCATGGAATGCTTTGGGTGGGAAGGGACCTTGGAGCTCATCCATTCCATTCCATGGGCAGGGACACCTCCCACCAGCCCAGGCTGCTCCAAGCCCCAGTGTCCAGCCTGGCCTTGGACACTTCCAGGGATCCAGGGGGAGCCACAGCTTCTCTGGGAATTCCATCTCAGCCCCTCCCCTTCCTCACAGGGAATAATTCCTTCCTCCAATCCAATTTAGATCTATTTATTCCCTCCTGTCCCAACCCCAGTTAAAGTCTCTTTCCATCATCCCTCCCAGTTCCAGAGCCATGATTTTGGAATATTCCTGGGATATCTCACCAGGGCTGCCTCAGCTGCTGAGATCTCCTTGTCAGGAGCTGCCAGGAGCTCCCATCCCCTTTACCCATTGCTATTCCTGGAAAACACGATTTTCCAAGGCTCGGGAGCTGCACTTGGGCAGTTCCTTTAAATAACCCTGATGATAAAGCGTTATCCATGGAAAGGCCATCTGTTCCCTGTGCTCCCAGAGCAGCTCCTCCCGCATCCCTCCCTCCTTCCAGCATTCCCAAAGTTTCCAGGCTCTCCCCCACCTGTCCCACCCATTCCAAACTTTTTTCTCAGATTTTGTGTGCCCCTAATCCAGCTCTCCTTGGAGGAAAGGTTGGATCTTCACCTGAAGTGCCAGGAGCTGCTTCCCTTGGAATTCCTGCCTCATTCCACAGGGCTTTGGAGCAGAGGGATCAGTTCACCTCCGTGATCCGTGTTCCCAGACTGAGCAGGGCAACTCCTTCCCACATCTCTTCTTCCCTCCAGCATTCCCAAAGTTTCCACCTTGGGCTCTCCTACCTGTCCCACCCATCCAAGCCCTTCCAGGCCATTTTTCCCAGTTTTTTGTGTGCCCAAAATCCAGCTGTCTTTGGAGGAAAGGTCACTCTCTGTCCCTCAAGTGCTGGGATCTGCTTCCCTTGGAATTCCAGCCTCGTTCCACAGGGCTCACGTGGGGCTGGGCTGGAGCAGAGGGAGCAGTTAACCTTAATCAGGGCAGCCAAAGGAAAGGTTGGGAAATAATTCTGTTGGAATGTTTGGATTTGGAGAGCTGACATTAGAGCGAGTAAATGTCAGAGGGACTTTAAACAATGGAACAACTCTTGGAGGGCCACGTTTTCCTCTGGTGGATTTCCAGAAATCTGCTTTTTTCCACCCAGAATTTCTAAGCAGGGCTTGTGTTCCCACTTGGAATTCTGGCCATGAACCTGCTGCTCCTTTCCCCCCTGCAGCCCAATTTTTCTTTGGACCCCACTTGTGTTTTCCCAGTGTTTTCCCCCTTTCTGTGTTGGCTGGGTCCCTCTCCAGTGCATTTTCCACTGATCCCACCAACCTGGATTTTCTGGAGCATTCCAGGGTCTCCAGTGCATTTTCCACTGATCCCACCCTCACCCCAGCATTCCATCGCTCCATGGCCGCTTCCCAAGTCGTGTTTTATCCTGGGATAAGAACTCACCAGCCCAGCCATGGTCATCCCTCAATTTGCCCATCCCAACTTAGAATTTGGGGGGATCCTGGGGCAGGATCCCTCCCCCAGGAGCAGGATCTCTCCTCCAGGAGCAGAATCCCTCCTCCAGGGGCAGGATCCCTCTTCCAGGAGTAGGATCCCTCCTCCAGGAGCAGGATGCAGCCCTCAGGAGCAGGATCCCTCCTCCAGGAGCAGGATGCAGCCCCCACAAGCTGGATTCCCACTCCCAGCTCATCTTCCAGGGCTTCCCCGCTCCCTGGCTCCCATCCTCCATCCCTGCTCCTGGCAATTACTCAGCTGTTTCTCAGCTGTTCCCTGGAGCGGCAGGGATGAGAAGGCAGCAGAGATATTGCTCCCAGGTTTTTTTTCCCCGTGTTTTATGGCTGGGATAAGCTGCTCCCGAGCCCTTGGAACAGCTGTGGGTCGGCAGAGCCGCGTGCCGGGCGTGGCTCCCGCGGCAGCGCCGAGCCCGAGGGCTCCAGGTGCTTCTTTATGATCCCTGCTCCTGGTGTTCCTCCTGGCTGGGGGGGCTGCTTGCCAGGCTTTTCCAAACGAGCCTTTTGGGAGGTGTGGGATTAGGGAAAGGCCGGGAGAACAGGACTGATCTCCTCAGGCTCCCATCCTGACAAATCCTCACTCGCTCCCTGGGCAGCGTTTGGTTTTCCTGATGGGTTTTCCCAGGGCTGATGGATCACCTGCTTCCCTCCCTCCCTCCCTCTCTTTCACCTCCTGGGATTTGTTTGAAATCCTGTGGATTTGTTTTGATGGGATTTCCTGGTGTTCCGTGGCTGAGGGCATCCCAGCCATGCACTCGCTCCTTGCTGTTGAGCAGATCCTGCAGCTCCCACAGCCCAGCTTTGGCTTTTCCTGACCGAAAGCGGGATTTCCCGGAGAGAATCCCTTCTCCTGAGGTTTTCCAAACCCTGCAAGCTCCTGATCCTCTGGGATAAATCCATGGCTGGACCCTCTTGTTCCCCTGTTGGTTCATTTGCCTCCAGAGGCTGCTCCATGAAGAAGCACTGGAATTGCTATCCTGAATTTCCAGAGCTTGGCAAGGCTCAAGCAAAGCCTTCCCTGGCCCCTTTCCATTTCCCAAGCCCAACATCCCAAAGAAAATCCCTTTGCTCCCCGTGGCCTGCAGGCAGCTCATTCCTCACCATGCCAGGCTGGAGCAGGGTGACCTCGTGTTTAACTGGGCCGGCAAGGAGAACCCAAGAGGGAAAACCCGAGGATCCCAAGGCTCATCCCGCAGCACTTTTTGGGATGATCTGAGGGTGCCTCATTCCGGGATAACCCCGAGGATGCTCAGGTGCAGCTCCCACCCACGGCTGCTCGGCAGGACCCGCAGAGCCTCGCCCACATTCCCGGGTTGCCCTTTCCAATCTGGCAGCTGCCAGGTCCTTGGGAAGCGCCTCGGCAGCGTTCCCTTGGCAACGGCGGGAGCTGGGAATGGCAAGGTGTGTGGGAGAAACACCAAACCCCCCATCCGGCCACGGCCTTGCAGGGACAGCCTCATCCCTGAGGATTTTTCCCGTTTTTTTTTTTCACAGCCAGGGGGGTATTTTTAGCTCTGACACGTCCCAGGGATCGAGTATCCCCCAGGATGGGGGAGTTGGCAGGGGGGAACCCTTGGGATTTACCGTGTAAGCCAAGCCTGGCCCCGGCTGCCAAGGATGAGGTTGGATTCCCCCGGCTGCTGCTCTGGCTGAACTTGGGGTTACCTCCAGCATTCCCCATCCCGAGGAATGACTGACACAGCGGGAAAAATGCCGGAGGTTTTCCAGCAGAAGGGGGAAACAAATGAACTTGGTGTGCAATCCGTGGCAGTCTGGGCTGGTGGCAGCTCCCTGCCAGCTCTGCTCTCCTGCTCCTCCTCAATTCATTAATTTGTCTGTCTGCTCCCAGGGAAGGTTTTTACAGGAGGGTTTCTCTTCCCTTTCTCAATCCAGGAAACCAGAGGGGAAAAAAGGAGCTGGGAAGGAATCTAGGCCATCCCATTGTGGCTCCGTCTGGGGCTTAAAACCACCGAGCTGGGTTTGTTTGAAAGGGCCCATTTCTGTCTCAGGCTCGCTCGTTTGATTTTATTTGGATTTTCCTTTGTTCACTCAGCTGGAACAGGCGGGCGCAGAGGGAGGGGAAGGCAGAGGATTCCAATAATGGGGTTTTGGCAGCAAGTTGGGCATAAAACAGCTTTATTTGGGATTTTGGTCCTTTTTTGCAGCGGCAGCAGCAGATGAAAGGAACTCGTGGAGGGGCTGGGGCAGGGGCTGGTGATCCCCAGGCTGTGCCATGTGAGTCGTGTCCCACCCCAGTAGCTGGGATTTTGCTGGGAATCCCCGTCCTTTTCTGCTGGGAATCATTGGGAATCCCTGTCCTTTTCTGCTGGGAATCATTGGGAATCCCTGTCCTTCTCTGCTGGGAACCATTGGGAATCCCTGTCCTTTTCTGCTGGGAACCATTGGGAATCCCTGTCCTTTTCTGCTGGGAACCATTGGGAATCCCTGTCCTTTTCTGCTGGGAGTTATTGGGAATCCCTGTCCTTTTCTGCTGGGAATCATTTGGAATCCCTGTCCCTTTTTGCTGGGAATCATTGGGAATCCCTGTCCTTTTCTGCTGGGAGTCATTGGGAAGCTGTTGGTGATTGATCCGTGGCTCCAGCCTCGATGCATCCACCCCACTCCTGCACCCACTGCCCCCAGGGCATCCCAAATCCTGGGATGAACACAGGAAGGAATCATGGACTGGGTTGGGTTGGAGGGGATCTGAAGGATCATCTAGCCCCAGCTTGGAGTCTTGTTCCCACTGTGGGATTTGGCTCCCAGCTGGAAGCCACCCAGACCCGGCTTTTCCCCCAGGGAGTTTCCCTTTGGGTTTTGCTTCCTGCAAATCCAGAATTTGCTGGTTTGGTGCTGTTTCCCTTTTCTGCAGTCTCAGACTCTGCTGATGGAAACCTCATGTTTGATCATTTTATTCATGTCAGGAGCCCAAAACTTCCCAGATCCCTGGGATGGGATTTTGGGATGGGTGTGCTGTGGCACTGTGGGATCAGGGAATGGTTTGGGTTGGGAGGGACCTTAGGGATCATCTCATGCCATGGGCAGGGACACTTCCCACTATCCCAAGTTCCAGCCCTCCCCTCTTCCTCCTTCCCTGACATCCCACCCAGTTCCCGTGGTGTTCCTTGTGGGACTGGATGGGCTTAAAGGTCCCTTCCAACCCAACCCATTCCAGGATTCTGGAAAGCAAACCTTTGTTGTCTTATCATCCCTAACCAGCAGCCAGGGTGGGATTCAGACAAACTGAGCTTATCCTGGGCTCAGCTGGATGAGCTGGAGCCTAAAGCATGGAGCACGTGCTGGAGAGCTCGGCTGAGCAGGAGCCCTTGGGAGCGAGCAGGCACCGGAATGGTTTTGGGAGGAATCATCTCAAATGTCGAGCTGATCTCCAAATCCTGGTGGGAGTAAATGTCACTGGAATGGCTGAGCCTGTGCCAGCCGTGGGGGGAGTTTGGGAGAGGCTGGTGTTGACTGGAGCAGCTCCAGCAGGCAGCAGAAGAGGGGGAGAACTCCAGGATCCCATGGAGAGCAGCATTCCCAGGATGGTGACAGTGACAGAGCCAGAGCCTGGGGCTCTCCCATGGGTTCCTCTTTGGTGTGAAACCACCTTTGGAAACCTGGGATCTTGGAACAGTAAACTCTGGGGAGCTTTTGGAGGGCATCTCTGAAGGATGAGCTGCAGACTTTGGAGTTTTCACCCTTTGTTTTCCCACGGGATGAGGGGATGGATTTGGACGTCCACACGAGCTGTGGATGGGGAAATGTTGGATCCAAAGTGTAAAATTCCCTGTTAGAGGCAGGACTTGGATTCCTTGTACGACAAAGGGCGATTGTTTTAAACTCAGAGAGAAGATTTGGGTTGGATGTTGGGAAGGAAATCCTGGCTGGAAGGGTGGGGAGGCCCTGGCACAGACTCCCAGAGCAGCTGGGGCTGCCCCTGGATCCCTGGCAGTGCCCAAGGCCAGGCTGGATGGGGCTTGGAGCACCCTGGGACAGTGGAAGGTGTCCCTGCCATGGCAGGGCTGGCACTGGATGAGCTTTAAGTTCCCAACCCAAACCATTCTGTGGTTCTACAATTTTACGACCCCATCAATACAATTCTTATTGTTGAACATTTAATTTTTTTCCTTTTTCTGAGCAGTAACTTCAGCACCCGTTTTTGGTGGCTGCAGTGAATTCTGGGCTGAGCTCAGACATCAGGGCACTCTTGGTTCTGTATTCCTGGTGAGATGTAGACCAACATTTAAATGTGTATTGAGTCCTGCCTGATAAACCTGGCAATTTGCAGCTTCCCCATAAACACCACTTTGCATAGCAAATATTTTTCAATCGGTATCATCTGTCTTGCAGGTTTTGTTTCTTCCAGGATAACAAACCCCTCCTCTGTTTGCAAGAGTTTTTGCTCTTTCCAAGAGTTGCTAACTATTTACTGAGGCTACAGCCTCAGTAAAAGGAACCATACGGCTGAGTTAAGATCCTCCAAGGAGGAATATGGCTGGAAGCAGCTCAGGTCTCTGCACTGAGCTGTTAAGGCTGAGCTTCCAAGTTTCTAATCAAAAGCTGAAACCAGATGGAAGTAAAATGTGAGGAATAATATGAAAAATATGTTTCTGAGGAGATCAAATGGAAGAAAGAAAATGAAAATGTTCTCAACTGACTGTAGGGTTCCTTCAGAAGCAGCTTTGGAGGAGTCACCTCGTTCCCCCTGCACCTTTAATTTGTCCCTAGGTGCACCCAGGTGAGGCCAAATGGAACCTGTGGAGCTGGGGCTTTGCCACAGTGCTCCTGCCAGCACTGAGTAGCTCAGGTTTTCTGTGTTACTAAATCAGATTTAGGAACCTAACAGGTTTTCTGTGCTCTCCAAAGGCTTTCCCTGCAGTAAGCAGCTGAAAGGACAATAACTAAAGGTGCCAGCTCTGCAGGTAAAACTCTGTTCTTGTTTCTTTATTTGAGGCAGTTTGGATGACTTTCTCTGAAGAGCAAGATTTTGAAGGACCTGAAACCTCCTGATCCTGAAGATCCAACAATTCAAGAAGGAGAAGGGAAAATAAATAATGAAATCTCTCTGACAAGCAAGATGTGTCCTTATTCAGAGAACAGGAATACCATTCTTTCCTTCTTTGGGGAATACATGAACAGAAAAATGAACCCAGAGACAATAACA
This sequence comes from Euphonia xanthogaster, assembly GCA_034509185.1. NCBI lineage: Eukaryota > Metazoa > Chordata > Aves > Passeriformes > Fringillidae > Euphonia > Euphonia xanthogaster. The sequence goes on along the minus strand of JAYDZK010000107.1, from coordinate 2,559,382 downwards.
TAAGAGCGTTGTCAAAGTATTCCAAAAAATAACTGAGACTTGTGCAGATGCCAAGTCTAAGTTTGGCTGATTCTCTTTTTTAGGAATGTTGTAGGGCAATTTTCTGAATTCTATTAATATAACAATCAAACAGACTTTGGATGCTCTGGATCTACATTGTGGGAAGTAAAGGTGATTTCTTGGAGATTTTATAGAGGCCAAGAGCCTACATGCTTTTGAAATATGAACTTAAATGTTATTGATAAATTAAAAGATGGTTAAAAGTTTAGGGAAGGGAAAGAGGGGCACAAGACCTATGGAATATGCTAGTGATGGTTCAGGATGTGTGCAGGCCATGATGAGGGATGACTACAACAATAAATTTTGTTTATTCCAGCCATGGCAGGGAGGATGGAGAGGGGAGGCCTGTCCATGGCTCTGAGGTGATTCCTTTCTGCTCTTTGCCTCCTGCTACAGCAGCTCTGTGTGAATTGTACACTGCTGTGTCCTTCTGCAGAATGAGGATGGAGTGAGCTGCTGAGCCTTGCCCCACTGAAGTGCATTTGTCTTTCCCAGATGTGGTTTCCCAGGGTCCTGGTAACACTGGTGTGTCCTCAGGCTCCTTGCAGGGCTGAGAGTTTGGGTGTCAATACAGGAGGCTAAAATGTTTATTTGATTCCTTGCTCATTCCCAGCTCCCTCAGTGTCTTACATTTATAAAGGAAGAGGCTAAACAGAAGCACAGGCACTTTTACAGTAATACCAACATCCTGTTAGGTGCTAAAAGCAGCTGGTTTTGACAGAGTTAAGAAGGTTTTGGGTTTGCTGCTGTTGGCTCAGAGGTCTTGTATTTCTTATCTCTGTTTTCCTCCTATTTTCTTCTTATTTTCTTTTACTATGCTGATAAAATGAACCAAGAGCCTTGAAGTTTTCCCCCTCTTTTGGGGACCAGACTGTCCCACAGGCACTACAATTCCCAGGTTGGGAGCAGTGGGCTCAGCTTTCCTCTGCTACTGCTCCAAACCACCCCTCAGCTGGAGCTGAGCCCCTGTCTGCAGTGGCAGAGTTGTCATGGAGGAACACCACCACCTTCTGCTGCTTCCATCACACTGGGAAAATAAATAAAAGAAATTTCTCTTTGACCCCTGGCTTAGAGAGGAAGGCAACTTAAACACTAAGAATAAACATAAAATGGAGGACAACTGAAGCACTACCAAGTCCTTCCTACATATTCTGTTTATCTTTTGCTGTTGATTAAACTGTGCTTGACAGAGGATCTTCTGTGTCTTCACAGCAAAGATGTGAACCAGAGTAACAGGAATTTAACAACAACAGTGAATTAGTTCTTGTAATGTTACCTGTCAGCAGTGGCAGACAAGAAGCTGTCTCCAGATGATTTCAATTTCACACATCTTCTATCTTCTAAACAGCTTTAGGTAATATTCCAGCAATCAAAGAGGGTAGGAAAAGCTGAGTAATGATGTCCCCTGAGTCAGGAAATGTATTCCTATGCTGTCACAATATCACTGCAGGAATGCAGGTTTAATGAACTAACAATATGGGTGTCAGATTTCCAGGCAGGATTCACTATTTCAGCGTTGTGTGGATGTGTGCAGGAAGTACTCAGAGCAATCTGCTGGAGCAGTGAGGAACACAAGAACACTCACTTGAAGGGGCTAAAAAGGCAAGGCTGTGCAGGTTGCAGAGGCTTCATTCAAAGTGAAGGAAAGGCAAAAATGCCTTTGAGAGTGGAAATGTTTTGAATGAGGAGCACAGCCTTGAGTGGAACTGAACGAGTCCAAACTCTCACAGAAGAAGAAAGGGAAAACCAGTAGGAAGGAGACAAAACCCCCAAGCAACTGTTAGGAAATGTTGCTCTAAAGTACTTGATGAGGAGGAATGAGTAGGGGCTTAAGTTTTTAAGGCCTCGGAGGCTGGTTAAGAGGAGGAATGAGTAGGGGCTGGTTTTTAAGGCCTCTGGCTGGTGCAGCACAGTGGAGGTGCTAAGACCATGCTCCTGCTTCCAATTTCGTGCTGCATTTGCACTTTCCAGCTCTCAGTCCTGCTGTGCCTATCTGTCCTGCTGGATCACTGAGTTAGGAGTAGTCTTTAGCTAAATATGTCTTAAAGCTCTTGAAACCTAAAATCTAATGTCAGGAGAGAGTGTTTGAAGAGAGGGTTGATGGTACCTTCCTTTCCTGATCTTCCCATGTTTCTCCTTCTTCTTTCTGGTTTCCATTTCCTGATGTTTGAGTAATGTGAGCTGAACCAACTGGTTGGTATTGCAGATCTTCGAATTCCAGAGTGGTTTGGATTGGGAGGGACCTTAAAGCTCATCCAGTTCCAACCCCAGCACCTTCCACTATCCCAGGTTGCTCCAACCTGGCCTTGGACATTCCCAGGGATCTCTGGAAGTGAGATCTTCTTTTTTATTCCATTTCTTGTTACTCTTTCTTTTAATTACTATTAATAAAATTTTCTTTATACCCTTTTAAAGTTTTAAACCTCCTTTACCTTTCTCCTAATCCTATCTCACAACAAAAAATAAATACATTAATAATTAACCAACACCAAACCCACCACACTCTTTAAAACATTAGCCCAAAAATCTCAAAATTAACAAAATCTCAAATGAACAAACCAAAACCACTACACATGGGCAGCCACAGCCTCTCTGGGCAGCCTGTGCCAGAGCCTCCCCACCCTCCCAGGGAAGAACATGAACGTGGCTGCACATTTGCTGGATGCTCCCATTTTTTTGCTCCCTAAAACCAGACAGAGCATTCCAAGACACCTCCCTGTGGCACATTTCTCCAGGCCTGGCTGTAACCTTGCCTTCTGTCCTAGGCAGACCACAGGCACATCTCTCAGGAGTGTTCTTTGCTGCAGGACTTTGTCTAAACACTTTCCCACTGGATCTAATCCAGTCTGGGATTGCAACTGTCGTGAGAATGCAACAAATCATTCTGGGAAGTATCTAATTTTGCCCCTATTGGTCAAAGCAATGTTTATGCACAGCCAGAGCCACATGACAGAGGAGAGGGTACTCTTGAACCCTGTTAGCAATGTGAACTAAAAAAAATACCAGAGCTCCCAAGTTTTTGTATGAGCAAAAGGCAAAACTACTGTTTCCTAGTTTGAACAACCTCTGATTTGAGCATCACTGGAAAAAAGCCAGGAAAGCAACTGGAGTCAGTCCAGAAACATTTTTTATCCTTGTGGCTGATTTATTTAATCAATAAACAAACAAACAAACAAAACCCCTCAATAAACCAACAAAAAAAGTCTTTTCAAAAATGTACTTTTTTTTGAAAGGGTTTTTTAGGGCTTTACAATGATGCTTGAGATGTGGTACCTACACAGAGACTGCCAGGGAAATGTGAAACACAAAATAAATGCTGTAAGTGCCTGTGGTTCTGCTCATTTTTCAGTCCTGCCTCAAATAAATAATTGAGTAAATAAAACATTGTTCAGTTCCTCTCTAGGAACTCCTTTACATTTCCCAGGTGTCTGCAAAGGTCCAGCCTTGCAGAGAGCTCTCTTTAGCAGTTTTCCAGTGGAGGGGACTGCAGAGCTCTCACACATCCAGGGCAAATGGCCAAGAAATTGATTATTTCCATGGGTTGCTCTGAATCCTCTGGAGGGGTGGGCTTGCCTCCAGCTCTAACTCATGCTTGCCTGAAAAACAGAGCATTTAATTTGTACCTGAGGGGAAGATCTGAGGCAGCTGAGTGACAGAGGCTGTGTCAGGGGAGAGGGAAGCAGCCTGGCAGGAGCCCTGGTGCTGTTGCAGCCTGTTCTGCAGGAGCTCTGCAGGGTAAAATGTCTTTGTTCCCCCAGCCACCACTTCATCAGAAACACTAAAACTGGCAGGGGTGCTCCTGCCTCCAGCTGCCATTTCAATTTAGGGTATTGACAGGCAAGATCCTTTGGGAAGGAATAAAACCTGTTTGAAGGCTCAGACTGATGGAACACACACCCTGTGCATGGTCACCTCTTGGGGAGAGTCACAGCATCTCCTGGGTGACAATTTGAGAAACAAATGAAGCTTAATGGCACGAGGTGCAGAGCAGGTAACTGAAATATATTGCAAAAAATAGGAAAAATAGAATGAGAGCTGCTGCTGTTGAGGAGCATTTTAGAAATAATATTAATAAACAGGATCCTGAGCACAAAAAAAAAAAAAGTCTGTGAAAATAAAAGAGAAATAAGAATGGGATGGAGAAAATTTGCTAAACCAAAACAGAAACTGGGCAATGCTGAGAAAGTGACAGTGTGCAATGTTTGTTGAATCACCTTTGATGCTCAAACACAAGATCCTGTTACAACTGGTTAACACAAATGCAGGGCTGGTTGATGGATGGGAAGATAAGTGCTGTATACTTGTCTGAAGAATGATGGGCTGTTATGAGCATTAAGAATAAACTATTACAATCAACACCATTATTCAGCCCAGTGCTGAAGGAGCCAGAGCAGATCCAGTTTACAGAAATCCCATTTATTAATTTGATTCTCCCTGTTTGCCCTCGCATGGCTTTGATGTTCCAAAGTTGGTGTTTAAGCCTTGTTGATGACAGCTGTATTAGAAGTTATTAATCACCAAATGAATCATCTGTTCACTCATATCAGACAATGTCTAAGCAGTTTGATAAAGCTGAAGGTGATCTGAGTTTAGGGAAGATTAGATAAATAATATTTTTTTTCAATTCATCCCAAATCCTTTCTAGATAAGACAATTTGTATCTTAAATTCTCCAAAGAAAGCTATTTTTAAGCAAATCAGACAATCAGGACCTGTAATGCCTTAATTACCTTGGTGGAATAGAAGCAATTTGTATTTCAAGTGCAGTTTTCAAGAAAATTTTTGGGTTGGTTATACTTGAGGTGCTGGGGACTGCATCTTGCATTTTCAGAAAGAAAAATCTCTTGATGTAACTTAATTGGATGATCCTAAAGTGACAGACAGTAGGTTAGGTCAGATGTTAGGAAGCTACTCTTCCCTGTGAGGGTGGTGAGGGGCTGGAATGGAATTCCCAGAGAAGCTCTGGCTGTCCTTGGATCCCTGGGAGTGTCCAAGGCCAGGTTGGACGGAGCTTGGATCAACCTGGGATAGTGGAAGGTGTCCCTGCCCAGGGCAGGGGTGGGGTGGGATGGGCCTTAAGGTCCCTTCAACTCAAACCATTCCATGATTGTCTGAAAATGGGGGTTTGTCAGCAGTGCTGAGCTTCTACAGGATCTGCTACTCCTGGAATGTGTAGCCTGAATTTTCACAGTTCCACTCTGCTCCCTGTGCTGGCTGTACAAATTGCAATCAGAGTGACTGATTGCACTCAGGACACAGCAGAAAACCTTTAACTTCTCCCAGAAGCTTTATTGCCACCATTCTCCTGGTTCTGAGCTCTCTCTTACTGCAGCAGCATGGATGAAGCAAGAAAACTCCAATAGAAGGCTGTCAAGAGCAAGTAACCCAAATGTTTGTTTTTTTCCTCTTTCCCACGTCAGCAATTAGTCACTAATTGTATCAGTCCCTTCAATGCATAATGAGCTGCATTCTGTGCAGGTCACTGTGCTGATGTGGCCAGGGTGGAGCACTGAGATGCTGGGAGTTTGACATGGCTTTTCTGCACCAGCTCCTGGCCTTGTGGCAGGAAGGGTTTCTGCAGTTCTGTGCACAGCTGCGCGTGGCAGCCCTGCCCTGCAGCAGGCAGGCAACGCTGCAGGAGCTGCCTGCTGGCTTTGGGATGCTGCTGGTGCCTGGCTGGTCTGGCTGGGCTCACAGCTCCTGCAGGCACACAGCTGAAGAGTTGTTTGCTTCAGCCTGACAATAACCCTGGCCAAGTTTGTTGTCTTTGGCTTCAGGGATCTGCTTTGGGAGCGCACTTTGAAAGGGAACTTCAGGAACTCTTGACTTCCTAGAACAAGAGGATTGGGCTTCCATCATTCCCCAGTAAACAGTCCCAGTTTAGAACAGCACTTTCCCATTAGATACTGCTTTTCCTGTGCTACTAATCATCTAAATTTATGAATATGATTCCAAAACCTCTTTTTTGCTCTCCTTGTCTATTCTGATTTATAGTCTTGAGAAGTTAATGGAGGACAAGGGACTTTCCACATATTTTGCATTCTGGTCATCTTCACTTCTTCATTTTAGCTCATTACAGCTGTTCTGATTCAGAATATTTCTAACAAAGCCTCCAGTTTTACTGTTTGCTAAACAATATTTGTGGCTAAAAATTTCTTAAACTTGTTGTCAGTGACATAAAGGCTTTTAAAAAATTTGTGCAAAATCTGTCTGCTTGGCTTTCTACTATCTTAATAAGAAAATGTTTTCCATGACTTTCTGAAAAGCATTCTGGACCTTGTGTGAGAAAACAAAATAAAAACTTGGGTTTTACATTTATAGGTTTGATATAGTGCACATTATCTAGCAAATTGAGCACCTTCTCTTGTTATTTCCCTGTTGAGCAGCTCCTGCCTGTGTCCAGCATGTTCCACCCCACTTAAAATGTCAACTCACGGTGTCTAAAGGCTTGGAATGCACATATTTTTGGAAATTTGGGTTCCAGCCTCTGCAAGGAGCCTAGAACCAAAGCAATCCTTTGCAGCTGGTGACACGAATACTTTTCCTTTCCCTTTTCTTCCTGTGCATCATCAATCCAAAAAGAAAACAAATAGAGCTTTGAATGTCACTGCAACAGATCAAACTGAATTTTGGAATGAGTGCTCAGTTGAGCTCCTAAATCAGACAAGCCCTGTTCTAATTAGAACCTGTAATCAAAGGCTCGTTATTTATTGCTTAATAGACCTGTCACCAGGGAATTGGGGTTGTGCACACTCCTTCCTTCCTTCCTGCCACAGCTTAACTTGTTCTCAGACTTGGACTCCGTGCAGTAGAACTGGAATGTACCCAAATCCAGTGATTCAAGAGGAAAAAGGGAAACGGAACAAAATCCCCAGAGGACACATCAGATCAGTAACAACAGCAGATGTGTTTTGCACAGAGGTGCCACGAGCATCTGTGTTCATCCCAGGCTGAAGGCATCACCTGGGCTGAGGTTACCCAGAGCTTTCCAAGCCCGTGAGTCACTCCTGCACCCATCAGCTTGGATCACAGCCCTGGGGGCAAGATCTTGCTAAATGCCTGACAGGGCCCCCTGTGTGTGCTGGATTATGGAAATAGAGATGATAAAAAAAGAGGCAATCCGTGAGTCAGTGTGCTCAGTACAGGCTTGCCTTTTCCAGGCAGAAGGAGCCTCCACACAGGCACCACTGCACAGTGGGTCTGGTGGGGTTTGTGCAGGAACTGCTGGCAATATTCTATTTAAAAGCCATGTGTGCCTAAGCCATGCTTCAAAAGGAAAAGCCAAGTACAGTCTTCTTTGTACTTAAAGCAGAAATCTATTTCAGACCTTCATTTCATTCAGAAATCCATTTCACTGACTTAGACATGAGCAGGTTTGGATTGGTTTTATTTTTCTTTTGGTGTAAAGCAAGAAATTTGTTTCTCCAGAACAGTTTGTCAGAAACACAACAGAATAACCTCCTACTCCATCCCACCCACTTTAATTGTCAGATTATCGTGTCCCCATCATTCAGACACCAAAGGTACACAGCAAAACTTGGCAGCTTCACTGCTTTTCTTCATGTCTCAGAGTGTTTAGGGAAACCCTCCAAAAGCTATGAATTTCTGATTCCCTGGGGAGTATTTGGTGTTTGAAATCTGGAAGGACAAGAAGGAAATCTCAAAGAGCACAGAGGAAGTGCTGAATAGATTGTTGAAGTAAAGACAATTATTGCAGAAGAGTTATCACTGTGAGGATAAGGACTAAATATTTTACCTCATAATTTGAGGCCAGTGCCTGGGTTCTGCTGTAAAATTGAGCATATAGGAAAGACTTGATCATCTGATCTTCTTTAACACCAAAGAACATCCATTTTCCTGACAAGATATTGTCCTGCCAGGATTCCCTTCTGCTGTCTAAAACCAATGGATGATGTTTCCTGGCCAGATTAGAAGCTGGATAATTCTGTAATTTCTTGGTTTCAGCCCTGTGCCAGGTGTTCTGCTGGAGTGTTTTCTCTATGTATTCAACTGCTGTTCAGTGGTAATTCCATATTTTGTTCTGCTTTGGGCTACATTCAGTGTTCCTTAGGTTTTGCTGATTCCTTTTCACTTCCCAAAGCAGGGTGGTACTGGAGTGTCAATGCACAATCCTTGATGGTTTTACTGGCCAAGGGATTCAGGATTGAATGTCAGGCCCAACGATTTATATCAGGCTGGAGATGCCACATCAGAACATTTGTAGGCACAGAGACACTGACTTCTCCAGAGCACAGAATTCCTCAGGAAAACAGACTGAGAAAAGTGAAAACACACACACACAGATTCCAAACCCTGCAAATAAATTCCCCAGTGGTTGTAATTGCTTTCCTGAGGTGTAGCTCACTAAGGAAGAGCTGGCAAGGGTGTGGCTGCTGCTTGATTCCATGTTTGAACAAGGGATTAGAGAGTGGAGCAGCAGTGTCATGTAAGGGGTGAAAGGAAACCGGGAGAAAGCAGCACTGCTGTGTAAACCATCTCTTCTCTGTCAGTGTCAACATTTCCTGTCCGTATTGCAGCTGAAGTGAAAATAATCAGCCAGGCCCCGTGAAGTGCAGCCTGGTTGCAGGTGGAGGTGTTGGAATGGGCTTTCTGGCATTCCAGGCTTTCTGGCATTTCTTGGCATCCCCTGGGCAGCAGGAGCGACTGAGTAACCTGTGGGGTTTCAGATGTGTTGTTACCACCTCCCACACCCCCCCAAAAAAGCCCCACCAAACTAATTACAGCAGTGATTAGAGGATGAGTCCCATGCTGGGTGATGGAAACTGATTATGATCCATCTCTCTAGAGATTGATCTGTTTTCCTCCAGGCAAAATTTAACTTTCACTCCTTAGTCAGACACGCTGAGCAGGAGTGAAATTATGGGTGTCAGGCGTGTGGCATTTGGCTAAAGGTGAAGCCAGACTGATCTGATTTGCTTTTTAAATATAAGATCTTGCTTTTCTGTCCTCAGATTCTAAAGTGAATTTCAGATTCTTGAATTAGCAATGATGGAATTCTCCCAGTCAAACTGCTTCATAGCAGTCCCTCTAGTTGATCTCCTTTTAGATGAAGTAGCTTTATTTTTTCTTAGCCATAAATGTTTTCAATCCTTATATTTAGAAGCAGGGCTTTAAGAGGAAATGAAAGATGCTCCATCTTTAGGGAAGCAGTTGGTTATCATGCATATATATATATATATAATCTATATAATTAAAACTGGTAGACTTCTTTTCTTAAACAGTGGGAAGAGGATTCAGCACTCAGTGAGTAGTACTTGTTCCAAAAGCTGAGGGCACCAGAGGAACTCCTGGGAAATGCAGAGAGCTGAGTGAGCAGTTAGTGTTGAACAAAGTTGGTCTGTAGAGATCCTTCCTCACAGGTTTTTCAGTTATTGTCACCTTACACAAAAAGCTGAGCAGGACATCAGCTGAGCTACAGTCTTGACTCATCATACAGATTCTAATGCAGCTTTTACAAGTGAAAGTAAATTATCTGAGTGTGATGGTCCTGTCAGCCCTTGGGTACAGCAGAAACAAAGCAGATGAAGCTGACTTGGGTGCTTTGGCAGCTTTTGTTTCAGCAGTGTGACTTGAGCTGTGGTGTCACCTGGCCCTTCTGTCCCTCACCCCTCCTCCTGCAGTTATGGGTTAGGTTTGATCACCTGAGATCTCACTCAGAACCCAGCAAGTTCTTGCTGAGCAGTTAAATCCTGCACTTGTTTTCTTCTCTCCCTAAAGTGACATGAACAGATTTCCCCCTCTGCTCTGCTGTGTAGCCTCTTGGTGTGAGCTCTAATTAGGGATGGCAGCTCCCAATATTGCTTTATCATGGAATCCCAGAGTGGTTTGGGCTGGAAGGAACCTTTAGGATCATTTTCTTCCAACCCCTGCCATGGGCAGGGGCACCTTCCACTGTCCATGGTTGTTCCAAGCCCCATCCATCCTGGCCTTGGACACTTCCAGGGATGGGGCAGCCACAGCTGCTCTGTGCCAGGGCCTCAGCACCCTCACAGGGAGGAATTTCTCCCCAATATCTCATCTAAATCTACCCTCCTTCAGTTTAAAGCCACCCCCTACTATCACCTGGTGTCCTTGTCAAGAGTCCCTTCCCATCTGGCCTAAAAGGCATCACTTTCAGGGCTCTTGAAGAAATGCCAGGTCTGACGCATGTTTGGAAGTACCAAAGGCATTCAGAAGATACTTTCAATTGCAGTTCTCTTCTGTCAGTGGTAAATTAATCTCATTCTGCATAAACCTAGGAGTCCTGAATGAGCAGCAGCTCCATTCTTCTCTAGTCCCCTTGTGTCAGTTCTGGGAAACAGTTCTACAGCAATTTGTTGCCTTGGCTTTAAGGCCACTGAGGAGCAGAGGTGAAAGCCTGCTCCAGTTCCATGCCTTCCTGTGCCTCAGAGCACTGTGTGTCACTGACGTCCCTCCATCCCTCCTGGGATGGTGACAGGGTTCTGCTGCTGTGTCAGGGCACCTGAGACCTCTGTGATTTCCTTGCTTCCCCCTGCTCCAGAACAAGATGTTATCTGGAGGATCAGGGCAGCCAGGAGCCTGCCTCCTCCTCAGCCTTTCAGCTAAGTGATTATTCACAAAAATATTGCAGATCTGTTGCTCTGGAGAGAGCCATGCTTTCTCACTGGGACATTGCTGCCCCACACCATAAAAACTTATTGGAGGGAAGTGAAAACTGGCAGAGCAGTGATGGTCAGGGGTAGTGGCTGTGCCCTCCACGTCACACAGACTGGCACTGTCCCACCAGGAACAGTGGATCAACCTGGGATAGTGGAAGGTGTCCCTGGCCTGGGCTAATTCCACTGGCACTGTTTTACCCCAGCACGTTTTCTCTGGAGATTTTGCTGCCCTGCTGTTCTGCTTACGTGGAAGAAGCAAAGGTCAGCTCTGCTTTTTGCATTAATGCAAGAACCATGCTGCAGGAGGGGAGCTGAGGGTGCCCGTGCCCTCTAGGATTTGGAAGGGACCATGCTGAAAAACCTTGATGGTATTTGTTTTGAAACAGTTTCTGCAATGGAGAACAGCTGCCCTTCCAAGGGAAACAAGGAGAGGATCTGCAGCTTTTGGAGAGTGCAGTGAAACGCCCAGCACAGGCCTGGGGCTCTGCTGGGTATTGCTGGAGGTCAGTGTCCCCAACATGCAGAAATCTTGAGCACAGGGTTATTTTGGGTCTTTGCTAAAACACAGCCTCAGTGATTTTTTTATTATTTATTTTTGGGATTTTAGTCTGTCCTGCATAAAAAGACTTGCTTTATGGCAGGTCTCATTACCAGAACGCTGGCTTGAGAAAATTATCAAGTTTGGATTATAAGGCACTTGAACTTTTAAAATTTATAATATAAGTATATTAACATTTGAAATCCCATCATTCTGATATAGTTCTGAAGTAATGAACTGTAAAATACTATTTTAACACAAAAATACACACTTTGAGATTCTATTCTTGTGCAGACAAATGTTCCAAAATAATTCAGAATGGGTTAGTTTTGCAATGAAAGTAACAGTGGGCAATTTTAAAATATGCACTAAAGTTCTTATAAATTGATCTGGCAACAATGAAGAATTAGTGTTTCTACCAGGACTTCACTAAGATGATGAATTATATATAATTAATACATTTATGGATAATTACTAACACTGGAAGCAAGTTTTGAAAGTTCTGTTTTGGTCTCTTGTTATTTGGACAAAAAAATTTCAATTGAAAATAAACCTACAATAAACTGGCAGGGAAATTGTCTTGTAGAAGAGAGCAATATGTGTGAAAACTGTGTGGAAAATGTTTTCTTTTTGCTGAAAGCTCATTCAACAGCCCAGAGTTGCAGAGCTGAATGAGACTAAAACAAACACTCATTTTAAAGAGCTCTGCCAGTAAATAACTTACAAAACACCAAAGGTTTCCAAAAGAGTTTAATAAATAATGAGGTTCTTTCTGTACTGTATAAACTATAAATATACCATGCAGTCCTTTATAACTTAAAATAATTTACAGGCTGAGGTAGGGGGGTGGGAGGGCGCGGGCTCAGGGCCTGGCCGCCTTCCTGCTGAGCACGCAGACGCAGGCAGTGTCGATGCGGATGAACCTCCAGGCCGCCTGCTTGCCCTCCATGGTCAGGGCCTTGACGAAGGTGTGGGTGGTGGTGCAGTACGAGTTCCAGTGCTTGGCGTCGATGCCGCGGCACCCGCCCGACACCGGCTTGGGGTCCCTGCACTTGGTCTCGAAAAAGTACTGCTTGAAGACGTTGTTGTTGATGTTGACCTCGCCCAGCACCGTCACCTCCTTGCCCTTGATGTCGGTGGCCATGGTTTTGTCCCCGACCCACATGCTGACGCTGTCGCACACCGAGAACTCCCCGCGGTGCAGCACGGGGTGCGTGCTCCTCCTGCTCCTGGCAGTCCTGTTGAGAGCCCCCGCGCCGCTGAGAAATCCCAAATCCCGGCCCTGCCCGGCCACCGGCGGGGGCTCCGTGCTGAACAGCACCCGGGGAGAGCGGAAACGCCGCTTCCGAAAGATTTTGGGGTCCACGGTGATGTTTAGAGCTTCTCTCCTGCCGAGGCTCCGCGTGGCGCGGCCGTGGGATGTCTGCGGAGCCTCCTGGGCAATGCGGTGTCGGTCGCTCCGGGTGCTGAGCAGGGAATGTTCTGCAGGAAACTCCGGTGGGGCATTGTCCTCTGACTTGGGAGCTGCCTGTGTGCCGATCAAAAAAGCTACAGTCAGAGTGTAGAACAGCATGGGCATTACGTTATGACCTAGAACGAGACAGAAAGGCACTGTTACTGCAGTCAGAGTGTAGAACAGCATGGGCATTACGTTCTGACCTAGAACGAGAGAGAAGGGCACTGTCACTGCAGAGTGTAGAGCAGATTGGGCATTTCATTCTGACCTAGAACGAGACAGAAGGGCACTGTTACTGCAGAGTGTAGAAGAGCACATGGGCATTACGTTCTGACCTAGAACGAGAGAGAAGGGCACTGTTACTGTGGGGCAGGAGGGCACAAACTGCTGCTGTTCTGGCCACACATTTATCAGATACCCGGGATCATACGGATTTCATCAGGTGTTCATGTGAGTGCCAGATGTTGTTCTTCCGGAAGAGCTCATTCAGACAGCATCAGTGTTCTTAATAAAGCGAGAACATTAGAAAATAATGGCTAGATTATTATTAATTCCTCTGGTATTTGTCGTTAGAGCACTGTTTATGAAGCACTTGTTTGGTGTTATTAATGTGGAGACCATATGGTGACAGCATGTTCCCAGGAGTCAGATCTCTAGTGAGTTTTGCAGCAACCTTTTTGGCCAGGGCCGGTCTCTTGGCTGCGCAGGAGTGAAAGCAGAAGCAGTCCCTTGGCTAGAGCAGCTGTCCATTCCCTAAATTTGTCTGCAGAGGTGTCCTTGGGGCTGCGGTGGGGGCCATGAAGCCAGTGCCTCGTGCCATTATCACACCCTCCGCGGCCACACTCACCTGCCACGTGGCCAGGCCCTGCTGCAGGCTGGCTCAGCAGCCTCCAGAAGCTGCCAGCTCTCCCAGCTGCCCTTTCAGGGCACACCACATCACTGAGTTAGGGCAGATAAAGCCCAGGCTCCTTCCTCAAGGAGCTCAGGTATTTGTGTCACAAGGGCAGAAGGGATTTGTCCACATTCAAGGGCAAATATGGGAGCACTGTAGATACCAAACTGCCTCTGCTTAGATCCAGCACAGCTACAGCCATTGTGGCCAAAGTACTGGGAATTCTGGACAGGGAAACACCTGTTTATTTTCAGAATGCCATGAGCAAGAACTCCCCAAAAGTCCCTGCAGAGCAGATGTGGTGCCAGTGCTGGTCCTCCTTCAATCCAGAGGACAGGGACATCTGTTTGGGTGTGGAGAAATGCAAGCCAAATGTCTAAACCTCTGCTAAGACCCATTTCATGCAGGAAGAGCAGCAGCAGCAATACCTCATTGGGCAACTACCATGTGCTGACTAATTCAGCCACATGTTGGGAATGAGAGACATTCAAAAATGCTCTGGAATTGCAGTGAAGGGCAGACATTGTATTTCCTCTGTAAAGACTTAATAAGCAGAGACAGGGTATAAACAGAAAAGCCCAAGTGAGGCTCCTCCCCGTCTCTTTGCCTTGTTTTCCTGACATGTCTCAGCTGGCCCCGAGCTCTGCCGGGGCTGGCCAGCAGGCAGGGAGCCCCAAAGCCACTGGACAAACAGGGTTTTGTACCAGAGGAATCAGGCTCTGCAGTTCCACTGTGATTTCCCAGAATTTCTCTGTGTTTTTGCTGGGTGTGGGTCAATTATGGTTGCAGTTCCCCCTCTCTGTGGAGCTTTGTCAGATTAGAATCCCAAGCAGCACTAAAGGACTCGACCAGGGTGCTCTGCCAGAGCATAATCCTGTGGAAAATGCAGAACAACCCTAAGCTGTCCCACAGGATCTGGTGTGTCTTATCTCAGACAGGAGCTGAAATGACATAAACAGCAAGGTTTGTGCAGGGCTGAGCAAACATTCAGGGAACCAGCAGGGGACACCAAGTGAAGGCAGTGATTGAGGAGGGAGGAGAAGCAGAGCCCTGGAGGGGAGGAAGGAAGAGAAAGGCCAAAAGCTGTGTGAGCACTTGTCTGTGCAACTGTTGGGCTGGAGGCATTGGGGACAAAATGATGACGAGGAGAGTCAAATGTTTGTCACAGAGCAAATCCTCGCTGTTCCAAAGGCACTTTAATTTGTTTAAAGCAAGGCTGAGGGTTGCTGCTTTCCCACGTGCTGCTGGTGCTGGAGCACTCGTCATCCTCTGTATAAGGAAACAGAGCTGGATGTGGCTCAGAGCTTGGCTGTGCACCCTCCAGAGAGTAACCCCTTGTTCCACAACCAAAGTCAGATGGTTCATTACATCTCTCAAGAGTCAGCTTTCCCGACAGAAATGTTAATGGAAAAGGTTTGCAGAATAAAATCCAGGCACAATTTAGCCATGCCAATAGCATCAGTGTATTGTGTTTATGCATAAAGCCCTTTTTTATTATTTCCTTCTACACGAAAGAGATGCTGCAATGTCAGCAAAGAGCTGGTTCTAGTTTTGTGCTATACAAGATTTGCTGCTCTAAAATGCAGCTACATTTACCTCCCTTCTCTGGGTTTCTTGTGTTGCCTGTGCTGAGATTTTTGATGTAAGGCCATTAGCACAAAAGCAGAAAGACCTTGCCTGTTTGCCTTTTTTCTTTAATTGCCTTGTATTTCCTTTCCTTGTGCTAATTCATCATGTGGAGCGTGGCCCAAGCACAGACAGAATGTATTTGGGATACATGGTAACTGTTCTGAAAATTCAAAATGGAATATTTTTTATCAGTGAGCTAGTGGAAAATAGAAAGTGACATTAAAAAAGTGAACTCAACTTGATGACAACACAGGCGAGAAAAATTAACATTAAAGAATAGGTGTGCCTTGGGCTGTGAGGGTTGTGAACTCTCTTGCTGGCACACAGAGGTATTTTACAGGCTGTTTTGGGGAGTTTGGGGTGTCCCTGCCCATGGCAGGGGTTGGGACAGAATGAGTTTTAAGATCCCTTCCAACCCAAACCCTTTTGGGATTCTATGATTCTCTCTCCAAGCTTTGTCTCATAATTGGTTATTAGAGCCCCTGATGGTGCTTTCTGGAGATGCTCCCAGTGGATGCCTCGTGCAGCCACCTGGACTTGCAGGGGATGTGCAGCTGCCAGTTCCAGTGCTGGGGGTCCCTGGGTGTGTGATGGGAACCCTGGGCACAAGGGTCATCACAGGCATCGTGATGCCAAAATTACACCACCTGTGCTAACCCCACTCTGTGCTGGGCTGGTGTCAGGAACCCTTCCTCTGGAGCAGCTGCAGTGTGACCCTGGCCACAGGGGACTCCAGGCTGCTGTGGCAGCGAGTGTGGCTTACCTGTGAGTGGACTGCACGAAGAACTGCTCCCCCAGCAAGGTCCTTACTTCATCCAGAGCTGAGCCGGGCCGGGCTGCACCTTGCCATGGGGCCCTGCTGCTCCTGCCAGCTGGGTGTGCCGTGGGTCACTAGGGCAGAAGGGTTTGTGTCACTAATCAGCCAGCACATCAGTGTTCTCAGTGCCATCCCCTGGGGCAGCAGGGGCACAGGGACAAACCCCCCTGGCTTTCTGAGCTGTGCCTTTTCCCTGTGAGCATCAAGGGAAACTTGTTCCACTTGTCCAAAGCAGTTCCAGACCTTGCAGAGCAGCACTTTTGTAAGACAAAAAAAGCAGCCTTTTGTAAGACAAGGCTGCCTTTACTCAGCACCTTTGCTAGGCTGTTTACAGTGCTTGTTGAGCCACTGCTTCCCACTTCTCTCAGACACCTTCCAGGCTCAGCAAACCTTGGAGTGGGCAGCAATAGCTGATGGCTCTGCACAGCAGCCAGGCACAAACCAGGGCTCCCAACATCTACTCTGGGAAACAAATCTGGTTACAATTAAATTCAGGAGGAGAATCACAGATTGCCATTTATTGGCAGACAATTATCTGATTGTGGCTGATATTTGAGAAGAATTGAAGATGCCAAACTCACAGGCACATAAAAGCAAATAGGTGTTTGTTGTGTTGCTGCTGTAAGGGCAGCAGTGACTCCAGTCTTAATCACTGCATTGGGAATGGTCATACAGACCCCAGCTAAAGGGAAACCATTATTTTCTTCACCAATTAAATCCAGCACACTGACACCTTCTCAGCAAAACACATTTTCTGATTGTAAATTCATGCCACTGAAAGGGATAGAAATAGTACTTTATAAATCTTATTATTCAATAGCTTATCTGCTCCATTTCATAAGGGAAGTAGGGGTTAGATGAGGTAAGTAGGGGTTGGATAAGGTACTCCTGCACTGCAAAAATCCTGCTGCACCAGGCTGAAGTGCATTTGCTAAGGAGAACAAGCTGCTAATGCAAAAGTATGAATTGGACTCACTTTCCACCTGCACAGTCTGTCAGTGGGAGCACTGGCTGCCAGCAAAGGCAGCCACTGGGTTTGGCTCTTACAACACCCAGGTACAAGTTCCTTGATGTTTTAACCTCCAGCTGAAACCTTCCCAGCCTGTTTCCATCAGAGCAGGGCACAGGAGTCACCCTGTTACGTGCACAGTGGTTTGGCCACCCTGCCTTGCTCTGGGGCTGTGGCTCAGGCTGCCCCTGGGTGTTGCAGGGTTTGGGAGCTGAGCTGGTTCCACTCGTATCAGTGTGTCAGAAAGGTCACACAGAGTTCCAGAATCCAGAGCTTCATGCTACAGATGGAGTATGCTGTGTTTTTGCAGGAATGTACCAGTGAAGTAATAACCCTTTCAGTGAACTCTGGAGAGCTGAGTACCAGTAATGATAGAGCTATAACATGCTGGCCACTGCCAAAAATAATCCAACAACTTTTCCAACTGTTCTGCCACCCTAAGAAAACACTGTTTCAGTTCCAACTGGCTGGTTTTTAACCACAAAAGCACTTATTTTCAGCAGGACTTTTTTTAAAAGTTCTTTTACTGTCTTTTTCCCGGATTCCTGGCTGTGGTGGAATCCAGTAAATGATGCAGTGTTATTCAGCATCCATAGACTATTCCTCTGTTCTACCACTCCCAGACATTCATAAAATATCCTACTGAAGTGAGTCTTTCTTTAGGATTTACCTGTATCCAGGATGGCAGACCTGGTGGGTAAAAAAATCTCACTTCAAGCTTATTTCTTAGTCTCAGCACATGCAGAGTAGAATTAGAGAGTCCCAGACCTGTTTGGGTGCAGGGTGCCCAGAGCAGCTGGGGCTGCCCCTGGAGCCCTGGAAGTGTTCCAGGCCAGGTTGGAGGGGGCTTGGAGCAGCCTGGGACAGTGGAAGGTGTCCCTGCCATGGCAGGGATGAATCTGGGTGAGCTTTAATGTCCCTTCCAGCCCAAACCATTCCAGGACTCCATAATTCTGGAGAGTGGGGAAATGGATCACATCGAAAAGAAAATGGTTCTGTGTCTTGAAAAGCTCTTTGCTTGCAGGACCTGCAAGTGCAACAAGTGCCAAACTAAATATGTTTAGGGAATTCCCCTTTTATTAAAGTTACCCATAAAATCCCAGGGAAAATGGACAAACAGGGAATGTTGCCTGGAAAGTTATTAGGCATGAGAATTTAATAAATTTACTAAATTAATTGCTTCCAATGAGAACAGCAGTCAGTACAGCCTTCTCACTGCACTTGACCAGATGCCATTAAAGCAGCTCCTACACTGAGAAAAGATAAATTAATGCTTATTTGCCTCAGTCAAACACAGCAAGTAAATTATTTTCTAAATAAAAATAAACACAGTCAGTAAACATAAGCATAGAATGTTGTAATCTAAGGCATTATACAATTTGGAATGTTGTTTTCTGTCATTCTTCAAGTTGTTGGCATATTTTAGGGATGTGCAAGAAATAAACAGAGCTGCTTGGCTGTCAGTGCAGCAAGTGGGATCGTGGAGGTCACCAAAATAAGCAACAAGTAGTGAATTAGTTTTGTCTCATTGCTTCTGGTAGTGAGAGAGAAATGAGGGAGGCAGCTGCTGCTGAAGTTGCTGGTAAAGAGAAGGTGCCTCTGGCACATCTCTCATGGAAACATTTTCACCAGTGTATAAGTTATATGAATTAAAATTTAGCAGTAGCAACTCAGGGAAAAGATTTCTGAGCCTTGGGAGGCCTTGAAGGGAATCCTGAAGCCATTATGACTAAGAGCAGTGTCAGAGGCACAGCTTTGCCTTGATCTTAGCTGATGAGCAAGAAAATGGGAATCTCTAATGGACCCAACATTTCATTCCTCCATTCTATCTGCAGTGACTCAGCCTGTACATAAGAGGTTGATGAGTGCTGGGGAGCCAGCTGGAAGCTACCTGTGTCTCATACACTTCCTTTTTTTTTTCTTTTTTTTTTTTTTTCTTTTTTCCAAATGCCTCCAGCACTGAAATATTCCTTTGAGGATTTCCAGGGAGAGCAGTAGACTGAGAAGAATTCTGCCCTGCAGCAGGGAGCATCATCGTGTCACCGTGATCCTCCTCCTCATCAGGATGTGCACCCAGCATCTGCCTCCAGAGCTCTGACTCAGCCTGGGCCCAGGCACAGATAATAACAGGGCTGGTTCACAGCCCACTGAGCCTCTGGGAATTTGGGGTGCTTAAGGGGGAATTGCTCCATGAGTCTCAACCCATCCCTGGAGGTGCTCAAGGCCAGGCTGGACAGGCTTGGAGCAGCCTGGGAAGTAGAATATTCCTGCCCGTGGCAGGGGCTGCAGTCAGATGATCCTTGAGCTCCCTTCCAACCCAAACCAAGCTCTGATTCTGTAGGGTGGGGATGCACCCAGCCCAAAGCCAGTGAGGCTTTGGAAAACACTTCTTAATGTTTATTCTGTATTTATTGGGGTATAAGTAATGGAAGTGGATTATTTGCCTCATTTTATCCCTTCTTTCATCCTGAACCAGTCCATCAATATTTCACCTGCTGGTGACTCTGTAGAGAAGTCCAAAGAGAGGAAAAGAAGTGTCTTTCCCATCACCTTCATTGACACCCCATTCCCTCAGAGCATTTGGTGCTGAGTGAGGCCATCTGCAGGGAGAGATCCAGCCTGGAGCCACAGCTGGAGGTTTCTGACAGGAGGTGACAGGTCTGGTGACATGGGACAGGCACAGCTCATCTTTAGAAGCCACACTTTAAAAGTCCTGAGTGGTAAAACAAAATCCAAACTTCTAAGAATATAATGATTTGTTTTGCTTCTCAAATTTGTTTTACAGTGTTTGGCATCATGATACTCTGGCCTGTAGAACTTGCTCATGGGAATTCAGAGGCATCAACAGTCGTGTAAAATGTGATTCCTTTGGGAAAAACCCCATGATCTTAGGTCAGGGTGGCCATACCAGCAAAGGCTTGTGACAGGATGCAGCTCTTGCTGTGACAGATTGGCTGTTAGTGAGTGTTAAACATGCACTGAGCCACCCTTACAGAGCAGAAAGCTTTATCCTGCTGCAGATAACAACACCAAACTGACAGTTATTAAATAAAAGATAAAGAAATTGTCTCTGTCAAGATAAAAATCTCTTTAAGTAAAGTGAAGGGAGACACATCACTTACAAAACTAGTGACAAACCTGAAAATAAATGACAGAAAACAGCTTTTGGAGGATCATGTGAATCTGAGCCTCCTGAAGTCAATGACCTCAATGGCATCAAGCTGGTAAATAAAATGAGCTAGAAATAAAAATCCTGGCTAGGAGTGAGTTATAGGAGCATACCAGGGCTGTATATCATCCCTATATTATTATCCAGAAAGCAAATCCTAAAATCAATGATTGGCATGTGATGATTGCTTTGGAACTTTCCATATCGCCTTGGAGCTGGAGAGATGTATTTTATAGGACTCCAGGGTTTCATATATCCTAATTCATAGGCACCAAGGAGTGACTAAAGATCTCAGGCACTAACTGACAGGAAAACTACTGCAGGATAAATGGGACAAATCCATCCATATAAAGTTGGATGCCTCCATCCTACCCAGCTGCAGCCAGGATGGGATTGCTGCTCCCTACAATCCCTGTCCAAGCACAGCAGGACTCATTCCCTACTGCTGCTTAAAACACTGAGTCCAAAGACCTTCCTGAGGCTGGAGCATGGCTTGCCCTTCTCCCCTCTACACCTTTCCCAAAGGGATTTAAATTTGGAAATAGTTGGCTGGCTATATTTGGCCCCAGAGTTTCCAATACAAATTACCAGGAATGAAAGAACTGGAATTTCAGACTTCACAACACTACCAAAATCAAACTGGAATTCAGCTGGGAGCAGAAAGTATGAGGGCAGTCAGACTGTGATGTTACATCCCCTCTTACAGCCAAGAGTAGTTAAGGCAGAAAAATACAATATCTTTAGGGCCAGTAAACCTTTCCAACTAGTGATCTTATTCCAGCAATTCAGGAGGGAATATAAATCCTGATTCTTTTCCAAACCCTGATTAATAAGAACCAGCTGAATCCCAGCAGCAATGCTAGCGTTTCATTTTTATTCAGGCCCATAATTTTCATTTATATTCTCCTTTTTCACTTTTCTACAACTGCATAACAAACTGGAGCACAGGCGATTTTAGCAATTGCACGTGTTGGAGGGTAAGGCATCAATGTAGTGCCTCCCAAAATGAGGTAGAAAACAAAAATGAGCTGGGATGTTGTGATCACATTCCCAAAGGTAGACTCCATCATCTTCAGTGTTTCTCTGGATCATGAATTTGGAAAAGAACATTATGTAAGGACAAGGAGCAGCCACAAATTATGGCCCTGACTTTTCAGACTTTCCCATTCTATTAATTATTTACATCCAAAAGGAATTTTATCTTCTACAAATCTTCCAGTGTGTTTATAACTATTTTCAATGACTCAATGATATTTTAATGGGGCAGGAATTCTGAGAAGTTCCACAGGGAAGCTGAAGGGTGTCTGTGCTTGGCAAGTCAGAGTGCAGAAGGATGCAGCAAAGGATAGAGTTGAGAGAACTTTAAAATCTCTGTTCTGCTGAACTGAGGGCCTGGCTGCACCTGATAAAAAGTTCTGTAGCTGCAGCAATTCAAACTGATCTGCTGGATTTTTTTTTTCCATTAAAAAAACCCTTAAGGATATAGACAAAAATCTACAAAATTAAATCTTATGACATGGAGGTGCTCTTGTGTTCACTCAGAGTGCTGAGATAGGGAAGAAAGAGTCGATACTGGAATGGAATATTGCTTTGCTTGTGTAGGATTTTTCCATCCAGAAATGTCAAGTGCTTTTACAAACACTTAATAAAATGATCCTCCCCACTCGCTTATGGTCAGTAGAATTTACTTCTGTAGCATGTGAAGAACCCAAAGAATAACACAGGATTCCTGCCAAGCAGTAGCAATGTTCCTCTTCTCCACTGCCCACCTCCTTTTGTTGTTTTTTTTAATTTCTAGGATATTCTTTCCCATTTTTAAATCTATTTTACTTTCATGAGACCTACAGAATTCAATTGCCTTCTTTAGGGATTGAATTCCCTCTCTTATGATTTACTTTACATTACAATAGGAAAATCATGACAAAAACCCCTAAAATGACACCTTTAGAAATTGAGTTCCTTATTTTTATTGCAGCTGGAAATGGTATTGACCCCAGAGCAGTCATGGCCATTCTGTGCCCTTCTTATTATAACTCACACGGCACAAGCATAATACTTTGAACTATGGAAAAATGTTAATATTTTTCCTTAAACCAGCATACCCCAAGGTGAATTTGGTGTCCAAAAAGCCTCAGTCATTGGGCTGTTGCTCATTAGCTGTTTGATTTCTGTATTCTTTGACATATCCTGTACATTTGAGAAGTATATTTCCATATTTTCTGGGTAACTGAACATAAGCTTTGTGTCCTGCTGTACATGAGGTGACCTTCAAGATTTGGGCAGGTATTTGCCTGTCTGCTCATTTCAAAGCCTGAGTTTTTTCTGCAGACTGTAAAGATGTGGTACTGCTCAAACCCTTGTACTCCACCTGCCTTTCCCATTTGAAATTGAGTTCAAAACAATATTTTTTAGAATTCCTAAGCACTCCACTACAGAGGTGTGAAATACAGTGGGTTTTAAACTGAGCAGATGTAAATAAATAGTGATATACTAATATATTATGACATTAAAAAAATATATTAAGTAACAGTCTTAGTCTTAAATCTAAACTAAGCAAATACTTTAGTTGGGTGCAAGAAAAACTTACAGCTTTGAAGTTTTTTTGCTACTTGCTGGTGGCTTAAAAATTTAGTTACTAAAGAGGTGGAAAAAAGGGTTTTCTTTCCCTGCACAGCAAGAAACTCTTAGATGTGGTGTAGTTTTGAAATGAGAGGGTAAAAACCTCCCAAGAAACAGGGTAGAGATTTCCACAAGAAAATCTGGAAACACCACCAAATAAAACAAAGCCAACCACAGAAACACTGAGTTATCAGATTGCAGTGTCATCCTGTAATGTTCTCTGCAAGCACAAGTAGTTCTTGCAGGAGAAACAGGAGTCTCCTGTCATCTAGGGTCCTTTACCAAGAAAAACATGAGGTTTTACAATTGCTTAGACCTCTCAGATATTCCTCCTCATGCCGTGGCTCATCTGAGCACCAGCAGAAGAAGGAAACAAGCAAAGGGGGTTTCACCTTGCAGCTCCTGCACTCCAGACAGCAGCGCTGCTTCATTTTCCACGAAGAGACTGGGCTGCTTTGTAAACTGTGCTGCTGCTGGAATTTTTACCCCTGGGCATTCACAGTTTGTATGTCTGTACTCAGCACTTGCTGAGGATTAAAGCCTGCTTTCTGTGGAAGTGTGTTGACACCATGCAAAATGCTCCATACCTACATTTCCCCCCTGTATGTTTTTTTCTGAGCTCAGCCTGGGAGATCATCTTGATTACTTGGCAGCAGAGTAAACCACTGCAAAGCACAAGTGTTCAGGATGTTTGGGAAACTGATCCTATTTCTTCACATGCTTTTATTTGCCTTATTGTCCTTATTTGTTCATTGTATTTTATCTCTGCATGCCCCAAGTGGTAGAAAAACAAGAGTGGTTTTGCCAGTGTTTGTAATCTGTGTGAGTACCAGCTCCTTCTCTCTTTACCAAAACCCTTTTCTGCACCTTTCCTTATCGAGTAGATGGATTAAAAAGCAGCAGGAGAGTGAGACAGCCATCCCTAAAAATCTATTCTGTGGCTCCCTCACTCCTGCCCTGGTCATGCCTATGTGTTGACATCCTCTGTTTTGTTTCCTCTCCAGCTCCAAGTGCTGCTCCATGTGCTCTCTGACTCTTTATCTGCCAGGCTCCTGCCTTCTCCTGTCACACATTGAGTCCAGCTGCCTCAGAGCTGCTGCCCCACACAGTCTTGTCTGCAGCACACCTGGGAGCTCTTCAGCATCTTGGCTTTCATCTGCTGTGGAAGGTATTTACTCCTTGCTGTGTGATTGTTTCAACTCATTGCTGCATTAACTCACAATGCCAGGCAACTCCTGGCAGCTCTAAAGAGGGGTGGTCACAAAATGTGATGGATTCTGTGCATTAGCACCAAAATACATATTCAGAGAAACTAATGCAATAGTGTTTCCTTGCACTGAGCTAGCACAGGGATTGATTTAGGTGTTACTTCATTTCTGTGCTCTGAGGATCTCAGCTCCCCTTCAGCTGCCACCCCACCACCAGAGCTGAGGCCAGAGGAGCACAGCCCAAACTTCAGCACTCTCAGCATCCCCAGTGTGTCAGGCAGCTGCTGCACAACAAATCTGCTCTTGCTCCCAGAGAGCACAGACAGCTTGAACTGGGGCCATATTTCAGCTGGACCCTGTGGGCTGCTGGGCACAGACCCAGCCAGCAGTGGGGAGTAGGAGTTTTCCATCTTTGTATTATGTCAGAGTCTGAGGGGAGGCAGCTGCTGTGGATGTTTTAAGATAGGAGGTTTTTATTCCCTGCTCAGCCATTTAAGGTGAAATGAAATTTAAGGTGACATTTCAATGTGGGAAGGGGTTTGTTTGTCTGGATCTCGAACCTCTGGAGCCTGACTGCTCTGGAATATCCTCACCTCACACAAAGCTTGAAGGGTGTAACACACAGAG
The DNA here is from genome assembly GCA_034509185.1 of Euphonia xanthogaster. NCBI lineage: Eukaryota > Metazoa > Chordata > Aves > Passeriformes > Fringillidae > Euphonia > Euphonia xanthogaster. The sequence continues at coordinate 2,534,719 of JAYDZK010000107.1, read as the reverse complement.
AAGTGAATGATGCAGCATGCAGGACGTCCTCCCTTGCTGGGAGCCTGCAGCTGTGTCTGGAATAAATGTCTCTGAACATTTATCAGCTCTCCTGGCCACACAGACCCTCTGTGCAGAAGGACAGCTCAGCACAAGAGTGTCTGTGAAGGGAAGATCCGATCCTGAGCTGTGCTGTGGGAATCCTTCAAACACAGAACAGAGAGCAAAGAAGTTTAAATGAAGTTCAGCAACCTTTGCTTAAGAGCAGGAAACAGGGAGTTGGACTGACCTGGCAGTCTCAGCAGCTCTTATAAATCTGTGTTTGGCAACTCACTTGTGTGAGGAGGATTTGAAGGGTCTTTGCATTTTCTGGCATCATCTGGTGGTTGAAAGCATTTTTCCTTCAGTACAAATGATAATGGGAAAGATGCCTCTTTTTCCTTTAAACCCTTGAGTGCCCTTGAGTGTTTCTGTCACATTTTGTAGAACTGTCTTTGGCCCTGCTCTGAGTCTGAACAGCTCTGCGTCCCTGAATTGCAGCACAGTGATAGCACTGATAGCACTGGACATCTTTGAACTACTCATCCTTCATCTTTCTGTGGGGCTCACTGACTTCCCTGTTATGTGGACTTGGAAATTAGGGAATTCCTATAAAAGTAAGCCAGGATTAGAAGATGACTGTTCCTGTGTCTACCAACATATTATTTTCCTTGCTACCTTTTATTATATTAGATATGAACCATTTTTCCCATTTCCAGTGAGACCAATCCATGGATTGAATGTGGGAGCTCTTGGACTGGGAGGACTAAACTGCTGTGATGAGTTTCCTCAAGCTACATTCACCCAAACAGCCTTGCAGAAGCTGATTAAACAAAACTGTCTCTAAGTGCTGTGTCACAACCTGAGAGAAAATAGGGGGAAGGAGTGAGGGCAGGAGGGGCTTCTGAAACCTGTGGAGTGGTACCTTCATGGAGCAAGGAGAAGCTACAGAACTAAAAACTTTGTAAATAAAGTGCCAAGGTTGCACCTGGTGAGTGAGATACAGCTTGAAGTCCATCGGATCATTAAGGCTGGGAAAAACCTTTAAGATCATTAACACAGCACTGCCATGTCCACCACTAAACCATGTCTCCAAGCACCACATCTACATGTGTTTTGAACATTTCCAGGTATTCCACTCTGGTCACCAGTGCAATGCCTTCAGAGAAGAAATTTTCACCAATATCCAATCTTCCCCTGGCCCAGCCTGAGGCCGTTCCCTCTCCTCCTGTCCCTGTTCCCTGGGAGCAGAGCCCGACCCCCCCCAGCTGTCCCCTCCTGGCAGGGACTTGTGCAGAGCCAGAAATTCCCCCTGAGCCTCCTCTGCTCCAGGCTCAGCCCCCACAGCTCCCTGCAGCCCCTTCCCCAGCTCCATTCCCTTCCCTGGACAAGCTCCACTCAGATCATGCTTCTTCCAGTTTAATAAGGAAAAGATGCTGCAGCAAAATGCACGTGTGCTCCTGACAGGGCAAGATGCTGGGAGCCTTTGGTTGGCAGGGACACCTTCCACCATCCCAGGCTGCTCCAAGCCCTGTCCAGCCTGGCCTTGGGCACTGCCAGGGATCCAGGGGCAGCCCCAGCTGCTCTGGGCACCTGTGCCAGGGCCTGCCCGCCCTCCCAGGGAACAATTCCTGCCCAGTATCCCATCCATCCCTGCCCTCTGGCAGTGGGCAGCCATTCCCCTTGTCCTGGCACTCCAGGCTGTCCAAAGCCTCTCCCAGAGCCCCTTTAGGCACTGGAAGGAGCTCTCAGGTCTTCCTGGAACCTTCTCTTCTCCAGGCTGAGCATTCCCAGCTCTCCCAGCCTTTCCTTGTAGGAGATGATGTTGATCCCAGTACAAAATGGAGCCTGTTATTCAAACCAGTGTGGATAAAAGTCATGGCCTGCACTGAAGAGAGCTATCTTTGTGTAAGCTTTGATGTTAAAAAATAGTAACTTGAACTCTGAGATGTACTGATTACCCTGCTAAAAGAAGATGTGGAATCTCTTCTCAGAATTACAGCATTTTAATTAGAAGAATGTGAGCAAAGCCTTAATCTTGTTAGGAGGGATAGATACGGATGAGGCAGAAACAAAATCCACAGCAACACAGTCCAAACACAAAAAGCTGTCCTGGATGTTGGTAACAGCAGCAGAACTGCTCCCTGCCACTGCTTTTCCTGCAAGACTAAGCTTGACACTGACTAAGTGGGAAGAAATTGCTCTTCTGCCTTGTAGCACTGAGCTACATCACACACAGCTGCGTGAAAAAAAATAGCTGAAATGTGGGAAAGGTACTTCAGATTTACAAACCAAATCCACAGACACTTGATTATTCTCTTTAAAGTTCCTTTGAGCCCTTCTAAATTCTTGTGACATTCAAGGATCAATAAGAATCTCATCTGTAGCTGATTCTGACAGATGTTAATCTTTGCCTTGGCTTTGCAGTCTGCTTGAAATAGTACTTGTTCCTTCATGTCAGGCCTCTGGCAATGCTTACAGAGCCAGGATTACAGTCTCCAGTCAATCCCATTTGTACTGTCATTAACTTTCTAAACTGTTCCCCATAGCTGGCAACCTTTCCATGCTTGGAGATCGACTTAGTGGGAAGCTGGGAGAGTGATGGGTTTTGCCTGTCTGGAATTATTGTGCCTTTAATTGAGATTTGTTTCATTTTGTCATTAAGTCCATTTACATTGTAGGCATTTCATGACCCTGATTACACACTGTGACTGTAGCCTGGCTGTGTTTTGTGCCATTTACCTATTAAAGAAAGAGGAAAAGGCTCTGTGTTTACTGAAGATTTTTACAAGTAGCCTTTGTTTTTCTCTTCCATTAACTTATTTAATAAATTAATCTAATTTTTGGATTGGGAAAAATTGCTCATCTGCAGATTCTGTGCTGTGTTTCTAAGAATGTTATTAGATTTATTTGGCAAAATACAGGTGAGAATTCAGTACCTGCTTGTCTGGAAGGAATTGTCAGAACCCATAAACATGGGAAATATGATTGATTCCAAATTAGGGACAAATCTCAATCAGAAAGCAACAGGAATGGGAGCATTTCTGCTGCAAACAGAAATCCCTGGGTGCAGCATTGCTGTGTGTGTCCCTCGGTCCCAGAGGTGTGCTGGTCCAGTGAAAAGTGTCCCTGTCCATGGCAGGGGTGGAATGAGATGAGCTTGAAGGTCCCTTCCACTCAGACCAGTGTGGGATCTGTAATTCCATGATTCTCTGACAGGTCAGGTGCTGGGTTTTGGTTTTTTTTCATCCAGGACTCCAACAGTCAGGGGTGCAGGTGACTTTCCTTCTCCCAGAATGTGAGTCAGGGGTGAGCAAAGCTGTGTGGGTTACAACAGCAGCTCGATAGTGATCACTCCAGCAGCTGGGGAAGCCAAAGTCTTGCTTCTTAATAGGAGAAAAGAAAGCTGATTAATCAGCTGAGTCATCCTGCTCTGCCTCAGTGCTGGTATGAGTGGCATTCCCTATGGATCAGCCTATTCTGAGGGAAAAGCCAAACCATAATCAAGGCTAATTGAGCTCAATCAAATGTTTCAAAATACCACCCATGAGTTTGACATCAAATAAAAAGCAGGGGTATTCCCAGTCAGACAGTTAATTGCTTCCTGAAAACCTGTTCTTTGCAATAATTTGAAGATTCTCACCAGCACTCCCTTTTATTTCCATTTCCTAGGCTTACAGCAGGTTCCAGTGCAATGTACAGATTAACAGACTGGAACAGGGCACTTGCCCTCTCACATTTCTTCCTTCTGAATGATGCTGCAGTGCTGCCTTGTCTCTGAGACAGAAAATTTGCAGCCTCCAGGAGTTAAAACAACTTTTTAGAAGGTTTTAGAAAGAGAAATAATACCAACTTGTTGCAGCTATTAGTACTAGCATCAAAAATTGCAGTATTTTAGAGTAAAGCAAGTAGGCTCTTTGGTCATTATGTTTAGAGAATTAATCCCAGAAGGATATTTCTAGGGGTTTTGTTCCTTACATCCAGCAGAAACTGTTTCAAAGAGGAGCTGAAATGCCAGGCTTGTTACAAGAGTTTGTCTAGTGGAAAATAACGGTGGAGTTTAAACATTTCTCTGGTTCCTGATGTGCCCCAGGTTGTGTGCTGTGATGAACAATCAGCAGCACGTCTGTAAATGAATCATCATTTTCCCTGCACGCACAGGGTTGCACAATTTTATCAGCTGCTTGCTTTGATGAGTGTTTGATATTTGTCACGTGTAGCTATCCCATCCCATTGTAATATCAGAAATTCCAAGCACAATTAACAGCTGAATTTGATGTCACAGTTAACGAGCCACAGTCCTGCAGTGACCCAGGGCAGCAGCTCTCAGGGTGAGTCAGCAGGGATAGCAGCCCTGCAGTTACAGCACCAACATCTGGCTGCAAACCCTGCAGCTGGATTGGGCATTTCCTCACCTGGCTGGGTGTGCAGAGCAGCAGGCAGGACCTCAGGTGAGCCCCAGCATTAGAAAGAATCAATATGTGATCCTGGAATGCTTTGGTTGGAAGGGACCTTAAAGCTCATCCAGCTCCAGCCCTGACACCTCCCACTGTCCCAGGCTGCTCCAAGCCCCATCCAGCCTGGCCTGGGCACTCCCAGGGATCCAGGGGCAGCCCCAGCTGCTCTGGGAAACCCATTCCAGCCCCTCCCCACCCTCACAGGGCAGAATTCCTTCCCAATATCCCACCTAAACCTTTGAACCTTTCTGTCCAAGCCAGTGTTTGGGTTTCACAAGGAATCTGGGAATTCTGAGTCAGAGCTTCCAAACTGTTCCTTCAGCTTCTGGGATCTTCTGGGCAGGTCCTGCTGGGACCCCCCAGCCATGGGGTGTGGGTTTGGCCTTTGTTGTGGGGCACTGATCACAACAGGAGGTGCAGAATGATTTAATGGGTGTGGTGGTGTTCAAGCAAAGGTTGAGCTTGATGATCTTGGAGGTCTTTTCCAACCTTAATGATTCTGTAATAAATTCCATGCTCTTTTTTCCACATCATCATAATTCTGATTTGGATTTCACTTAAAAATCCATCACTCTTCTGCAGCAGGACATGAACACAGGTGCCACAGGCTTCACACCTTCTGTAGCTCCACAAAACACACCCAGAAAACTCCCAAATCTGAATTTCCATGGGGGTGGTGCCAATATTAATTAGTACATACAACCTGATCTATGTGAAATTAGCTGTCATTATAACACTTAACCCCATGTGTAACCAAGCATTTTCCTTGTCTGGATGTTTGCTGTGCACCTTGTATTTGTTACAGTGTTATTTGTTAATGCTTTTTGTGGTGAATCAGTTGTCAGGAAGAATCATTGTGGCTACAAAAAAGCAGTTTTATTGTGAACTGAAAGGAAGAAAATATGGATGAAGATGGAGTGGGAGGAGACAGAAGATGACATTTGTAGCCAGATGTGATTTGTAGTATGAAAATATTAAATGCTGTTGAAAAGTGGGACTCCACAGATTATTGACATAACTGTGGCAATAGGAATAAATTTTTCTTTGGCATTTGCCTATTTTTGCTACAATTTTCATCAGATGATGAATACATGAAAATTTTACATTGTCTAACACAAAAAATTGGCTTTTTATTCTATTTTTTAAAATAACATATGTCTAGCAGATTTCTAACTGAGCCATCTTTTTAAAGAGGCCTATTGTGGCTGAATTTTGCATCTTTCAACTTTTCTCTGGGGTTTCTTTGCATTAGTATTAGGTTCAAAGCAATAATCAAGGTCTGAGCCTTACAAGATCATTTTTTGCCTGCTTAAAATGAAAACCAGAGGGGAGTGTTGCTGATTAGGTGTGTATTTCATTTCTGTGCACAATGCCAGAGTTTAAATACATGTCACTTGGAAATGAGCTTTTGCAAATTCAAAGGGAGAGAGATGAACTTTAAATCTAAACTTTAAGCCTCACATCAGTTTTCCTGTGGCACTAGAGATGTGTTATTTTCACAGAAAGTATTTCCTTTGGCTTTCAAGTGATGGCACAAGCAAATGCTGAAGACTGAATTCAAATTACTCGAATTCTTTTTAAAATTTGGAACCCTGAACAAAGGGGAGAAATTCTGCAGGCCATTAAATGGTTTTCTAATTTCTTTGCTTTCAAAGAGGAGGGAAGAAATGAGAAGGAAAGGGCCACACACTTTTCTGTCTCAGACACAGAGAAAAGAAATGGCCTCTAGAACAGCCCTGCCCAGCAGCAGGAACGTGCACCCAGGGAGAGCTCATGGATCAAACTCCCTCTGATGCTTTGGATTCTGGATGCTTTGCCAAAACCAGAAACTCACACTTTTGGCATAGATAAAGTGTCCTGGAATGTGAGGCTGAGCAGTGACCCCTTGCACTCTCCTCTTTACAGCTTGTGCCTGAGAAAATGATGAGAGGAAGGTTTGGCAGAAGGGACTGGGGCAGGGAGTGTTTGGATCCAGGCAGAACAAAAACGTGGACGTTGAATGTTCAGAGCACTGATAACACCAGTGACGGAATTCCAGGATTGTTTGGGTGGGAAGGGACCTTAAAGCTCATCCCATTCCAGCCCTGCCACAGGCAGGGACACCTTCCACTGGACCAGGCTGCTCCCCAGTAATGAGAGAAGGGATGGAAAAGATTTTTGACAGGGAAAATAAACCCACACCTCGCTTCAGTGGCTTGATCTGGGCTGATTTGTTTCTCTTGACACACTTCATGTACTTTCTCCTCCCAGGTAAGAAGTGCAGTTACTGTGATCAGTTTTGCTGAGGGAAATGGAGAAAATTGCTAAAACTGAGCAGAAACAAGAGTAATCAGCTTCTTCCTTTTTAGAGAGAGCCCTTCAATGTCCTCTCAGCACAGGAGAATGACCAGGAGAGGGGCTTGATGTCACTGGCAGGGGCACACAGAAGATTCTAAGAGCAAGGTGAGCATATCATGGTATAAATAATTCATAAAACCAGATTGTATGGCTCTGGGAATGCACCCACCTCAAACCCCTTGCTGCTCTGGTGCTGGGGCATAGAATATCCCAAAAGGATCATGGAATAATGGGCAGGAAATGATGCACTGGGAAAATGCAGGCTGTGTCATCCACCACAGGGCAAAGCTCTTTGTGAACAAGCACAGGTCTTTTCTCATACCTGACTCATCCAGCCCATAAAGTCTTCAAAGAAAGAGAATAAAAGCTATGTTTCAAAATAGAAAAACATATATTCTGTGAGCCAGAGCTCTTAAATATATCATAATCAAAGTATTACGTAGCAATGACGTGGCTGGCAAATCCCCATCACAAAAATTCCTAAAGAACTCTTTTTTTTAAAAAATAAAAGACCCTGGATCACATATGGTTGTGTCAGGAACAAAATAAAACAGTCAAAGTGAAGCAGTGAACCAGACCAGCAAAAAAATCACCTTTCTGCTTATACAACAGAGGCAATACAAAGTGATTAAGAACTGGAAAAAATCAAAATAGTAGTTTTTCACCTTGCAAAGCCATACTTGGCAAATAGAAAGTTACCAAACACATATTCTGCTTCCCAGCTGTATTTACACTGGGCTAATTTACTCATTGCAGGTCAGAACTGTCAGAATCTGTGTAATCTTTACAAATTTCCTGGGCATTTTTAACAAGTTAATGAAGGCAATTTTCAGTGCATCCTCTTTAAGGCAGCAACATTTCTCATAAATATGGCAGATCAAAAGAAATGACCAGCCCTGAGTTACAAACCAGATTCATTTTATCCATTAGTCACTCATTTAATTCATTTCTTTGATTTTATTCTTGGAAGAGCTTCATGTTTGCATAACATAAATGGTCATTATGGTTTCGTGGGCATTGTGGTGTTTGTGAAAGGTTGGACCTGCTGACCTTGGAGGTCTTTCCCAACTTTAATGATTCCATGATTCTGTGATTTTGTCAATAATACGTCAACCAAGGCCCAAAAAAAAAAAAAAAATCAAAGGACTGGTCTGACTTTCTGGTTGTTTTTTGTCTGTCTTTTGTGCTTGAATCCCAGTTAGGATTTTGATTCCTAACAAGTCAATGGGAGCAGAATCTGAACTTTTATTGGCACATTATTATGGACCCCATGGGGACAGGAAATTGGATTTTGGAGCCAGGAAGATAAATGAGGGAAAGACTTTTTGGAACCAGTTTATGGTCTGTGTTGATGTTCAGTTTTAGAAAACCCCTGAATTAAAGAAGCCTTGAGCTACCTCAAGCAGTCTGGTCAGTTCAGGTTTGGTTTCTGTCACACTGAGGGGGGATTATGTCAGGGTTTGGTTGGAAAGTCCAGGCCAGGGAGCTCCTCACCTTGGTGCATTGTCACCACCTCCCCTGGTGCACTGTCACCACCTCCCCTGGTGCAGTGTCACCACCTCCCCTGGTGCACTGCCACCACCTCCCCTGGTGCAGTGTCACCACCTCACCTTGGTGCAGTGTCACCACCTCCCCTGGTGCATTGTCACCACCTCCCCTGGTGCAGTGCCACCACCTCACCTGGTGCAGTGTCACCACCTCCCCTGGTGCACTGTCACCACCTCCCCTGGTGCACTGTCACCACCTCCCCTGGTGCACTGTCACCACCTCACCTTGGTGCAGTGTCACCACCTCCCCTGGTGCAGTGTCACCACCTCTGTTTCCTCCAGGAAATGCCTCTCTGAAATGTGGAAGTTGTGTCCACGAGAGAGGACCAGGAGGAATGGCTTTACACTGGGAGGGCAGGGTTAGATGGATACTGGGGACAAATTCCTCCCTGGGAGGGAGGGCAGGCCCTGGCCCAGGGTGCCCAGAGCAGCTGTGGGTGCCTCTGGATCCCTGGAAGTGCCCAAGGCCAGGTTGGACAGGGCTTGGAG
>JAYDZK010000107.1:2463405-2473649 GCA_034509185.1 Euphonia xanthogaster | reverse complement strand
CCAGACAGAATCCTGTGTTTGAATGGAATTTATGCATCATGGATGAGGTGTATGAATATGCAGCAGGCTGTTGTTTTTAAGGGTTAATCCTCTGTTAACGTGGGGCCATTTTTGGGCTTATTTTTCCCAGAAAGAAGCACCCGGCCTGTCCGTAACTCTTTGTTTTTATTGTCTTGTATTGTCCTAAATCCTAATTGTCCAAATTTTTATTACTCATATTGCTATTTTTATAACAATTTTATTACTATTAAAAATGTATTACTATTAAAGAAACCCATTGCTTTTATAGACAGTTACAGTACAGGTGGACCTAACTGGTGCTCCAGCCCAAACACCATCACCAGGGATGAATTCAGAAACCACCCTTTGGTGAACAAATCTCCACAACACATTCCACACATTCACAATCCCAGGTGCAGCAAGTGAAGATAAGAATTCTTTTCATTCTTTCTTTTCTCATTCTTTTCTCTGATTTTCTCACAGCCTTTCCCCAGGACGATGCCTGGGACAGTTGTGTGTTTCTCTCTGGGGCCAGAGAGCTGCTGCAGGATACCCAGGGACCTGAGTGGCCGTGGTAGCAGCATGTTGGTTTTCCCAGCATTTATAGAGATGAGGTAACTGAGAGGTGTTTTAAAATATTTAATTCCATTATTAATCTTGCTGTAGGGTAAAACTCAGCACCATTCCATCAGAAGCCAGCCCATTTCCTGGTTACAATTCCTTACAAATGTTTTTCAGCCTATCAGCTTTTGCTACACAATGCTGCTATTGCATCCCACACCAATCACCTGTATTTTAACACATGGTCTTGTTGCAATGCATCTTTTATAGTTCTAATTCTTTAAAATATCTGGTCTTTTTGCAAAGCCATATTTGGAAACTTGTTGGAACTTGTTTCTAGTTCAATCTCTCTTTCTCAGCAATGTCATCTCCATTCCATGGCCTTCCTAAGTCAGCACACCTTACCTCAGTGTTTGCATACAGATGGACAAGATTGGGAGCCTTTTAAGTTTTACAAGACTAAGTTTCTAAGTTCTAAGTTTTGAGAATTCTTTACAAATGCATTTCTCACAGCAGTGGAAGTGGGTCTGCTCTGGGGGGCTGTACCCCCACATTCCTGCAGGACACAGGAGCTCCAGACCCTGGCCTGGCATCCCTGGGGTGCCCTGGGGCACATGGCAGGACCTGCTGCCTTCTCTCCTGCCCCTGGGTCATGGTGACAAACTCTGGGCTGTGAAATGGAGCTGGAAAAGGGCAATGCAACCCTGGGGAAGGCCTGGACTTGACATGCCAGGAAAAACCCACCCACAAGTGGGGAAACTCCTGTGTTAATCCTTCACTGGCCAAAAACCCCAATCGTGAGCCAGGGCAAACAAGGGGAAAGGAGCAGCCCAAGACCTTTGTGCCTGCAAACAAAACCAGACAGAGCCCAGGTTCTGAAACCGCCTCTGCTGCCCCTCCAAAGGTGTTTTTGTCACGCTGGCTCCATCTCAGCCCCACCAGAGCCAGTGGAGGTGGCAGAGGCTGTAGGCAGAGCCAGGAGCTCCTGTTTCACAACACCCATCTCCTGCCAAACAGCAGCCTGGCAGTGGATGGAGAATTAATCCCATCACTCCCAGCCAAGGGGGAACCTGCAGAGCATGGTGGCCTCACGTGCACTTTGGGTCTGGAGGGATGTGCCAGAGCTGAATTCAACCACAGAATTATTTAGGCTGGAAAAGACCTCTGAGATCAAGCTTTGACTGTTCCCCACCTCGACAACTACACCAGAGCACTGGGTCCAGTCCTTTCTTGAGCACAAAGTTCACCTTTGTGAACTTAGGGCGACTAAGCCCTAGGGAAGAAGAAACCTTTCAGGACATGGGAGGGCTGGAAGCACTTTTAAAAAGGAAGAAATATTCAAAACGAGGGGATTTTCTGCAGCGCCGCCCGCTCGGGAGGCTGGGTCTGACAGCAGAGGGCGGCACGGGCTCGCCGCGGTGTCTCGGCACCTGCCGGCTTTCCCCGAGCCAGAGCTTTCTGCTCTTTCCCTCTCCATCACCTGCTCCCAGCGTACGGGGAGATATTTCGGGGGGCAGAGCGAGCCCTGGCTCTCTGACAACGAGCCCAGCATCTCCAGCAGCTTTCGATTCTGAACTAGAATGAAACTCGAGAGAGAAGAATCGGTTCCTTTTCCCATCCCGAAGCTGAAGAGGAGAAAGGAAACTTCAGAGCTGGCAAAAATAGCCCATTTGAGGGCACCCAGCTGCGGGGAGAGCGCTGCCCTCCTGGCCGGAGGGGCTGTGTTGGACCAGCGAAGTTTCCAGGAAGGAGCTGGGTGGAGACGTCGCTCCTTCCAGGCAGAGTTCAAAACCCCTGGGACATTTATCACATGTTACACACCCAACAATGTTATCACAAATCCCCTCATCCCCTAACAGGCTGCAAATTCTGGGAAATGGGACCCATCCCTCGCGGGAGCTGAGCACGGACAGTGTGTCCGTCTGTCCGGGGGTCACTTTTAGCATCTGTGAATCGCTGCCGAGCTCCTCTGGGTCCTGCCATCCCCTCCCTGCAGGCAGGCTGGGCTGGCTTTGCTGTTCCTCCCCAACTTGAGGGCCCGATGCTTCCTGGACTTTCCCCTCCCGCTTTTCCATAGCAATTCACACATCTTCTCCTGCTCCACGTATTTATTTGCTTTATCAAGGTTTTGTTTGGAAACACCCTGCTAGAGCAAGAGAGGAGTGACCCCTCTGCCCTGGCGAGGGTGGGGGGCTCATTGTCTGCTCTGCCCACATCCTGCTCGCTCCCCAAAGGCAAGAAACTCACCCGGAGGGTGAAATCCAAGTCCTTGGCACTCACACTTGCACCTTAAGTGAAGCAGGAGATGATTAATGAAGGCAAGAGCCAAACTGGGCCAAATTGAGCCAAATCTGTGTGCTTTGGGGGGGATGTACACACACCTGGGCATGTGTGTGCACCCTGAGAGTGTGGGCACTCTACAGGGAGCAATCTACTCCACGGAGTCACCTGGCACCGAGCCTGGGGCTGCCGTGGCACATCCGTGCCGCACGCTTGGCAGAGCACGGCTGGATTCCCTTGGGGCTGCTTCTGATGCTGAGGGCCCCAGCCCTGCCTGCCCACTTCAGGGAGAGAGATGGAGAATTTGGGGTGACCTGAAGTGACATTTTGCCGCTTCTGTTTCTCTCACAGCTTTCTCAGCGGGTGAGATCTCCATCCCGACACCCGCTCGCCCCTCGTATTCCCACACGTGCCTCTGTGGTATTTGAGGGCCACTGAAGTGGCTGTTGCAGTTTGTAACAGGAGATGTTGCTTCATTTTTGAGGTTGCTTAACCCCCTCCTAACTGTAATAAACCCAGTGAGTAAGGACACAAAAATATTACCCTGGAGGTAGGGGACCAAAAGCTTGGAAAGGGATGAAAGAAACACTCCCATACAGCTTTCAAAATATGTTTCTCTAGCTGAAGCAGCTAAATTTGACTCAACTTTACACACTGGAAAGGTTTTGTGGTTGGTTTGGGTTTTTTTATGGTGAATAAGTGTTTTTTCCTCTTTAAAACCCCCACCAACTCACAGGCTGAGTGATGCAGTTTCGATGTGTCACGGAGGCAAGGTTAGTGCAGCTCTGCTCTTGGAAGATTCAATGTAAACCCCAAAACATGAGACTCTGGTCTTGAGTGGGGCTCCAGGTGCCTGAAACCAGCACCTGGCCCCCCTCGCTGTCCCAGCAGGCTGGGGGTGTCACAGGAGGCCTGGCAAGGGACAAGTTTCACCCTGGTTTCACACTGAGAGGGGGCAGGGCTTTGGTGTGAGCTCCTGCAGGATTCAATCCCCTGCCCAGGGGACGTGGGGACACCGGGGGATTAAAGCCGGGAGCTCCTCCCGCAAATCTCAGCCTGAGGAAAGAGGGCAGGGGAAAGGAGGTGAGCCCAGGCTCCACCACAAAAGATCTCCAGCGAGTTGGGTCGCTGTGCCTCAGTTTCCCCACATGGAGATGATGCTGTTGCCACACAGGCCGCTGGCAAAGCACTTGGAGACTGATTTCCACAAGGGTTCATTCCCGGGGAGCTGGAGCCCTGGGACATGGTTTGCTGATAATTCACCTCGACCTAAGACCTCAGGCAGGAGTCAAAAATAGCTCCTGTGACTCACTGTGCCAAGAAGGCCAAAGGGTTTGAGACAGTGCCTCTGGGACACCTGGATGGTTTCCTTAGGATAGGGAGGTGGTGAGGTGCCACCTTCGAGTTTCTGGCTCTTCAGGTCCCTGTGGTGAGCCCAGGCCCTGCTCCCCAGGTGATTTTCTCCTTGGTGCTCATCTGCCTTTCAACAGCCATGGCAGAAGTTTGGCTGTTGCTCATCTCCCATTCCCAGAAAGGGATGTGTAAAACATAAATGTCGTTTTTGCTGTAGCTCCAGGCTCCCCTGGCTCATCCTTCCTGCATCACCAAGCACCTTAGCTGGGGATGGATGTCTACAGAAAGGCACAGGTGTGATGAGTGCTGGCCCTTTGAAAGACTTCAGTCATCCATGGGATTCCAGTGCTCCCACAACTGGAGTTCCAAGAGCCTGAAATCTCCTCCTGGTCCTGCTTCATTGTTTTCTTTTCCAATTTCTGCATTGTAGGTGCTTTGTCTGCTGACACAGGGGAGCAAGAAAAATTTGTGAGGGAGGTGAGAGACCAGTGCTGCCTCTGAGTCACCTCCTAATGGATAACTCCTGTGTTTTCATCCTCTCTTGTCATATCTGATGGCCCCAAAGTGCAGGAAATATCCCCTCAGTGAGGAAAAACGGTGAGAAGGGCTCTTCTTTCCCCCAGGCCCTGGGTGCAATGGTGATGGGCAGCCTGGAGGGGAGAACAGGCAACTGGTGCTGTAACTGCCCATCTCTGGTCTCCCATCCCTGCGGCAGAGACCTGGGACATGAGTCTGGTGGCTCTTGTCCTCGTGAAGGTGTTACTGCTCAGGAAGGCTGGTGCTCAGGGAATCACACATGTGCTGAGCCCTTTCCAGAGAGGCTTGGGACACAAATCTGGTGGCACCTAGCTGGTGCATGTATTGCTGCTCAGCACTGTTGGTGCACTGGGGATCAAACACACACCCAGCGCTCGGACAGGACGGTGCCCTGGGCCAGCGGGATCTTGGGGACACTCTGGCTCTGTCCTGTGCCTACAGCACAAGCTTGGGGGTGACAAAATCACCAGCCCCAGGCGGAAGCCAAGGGACTATCAGCAGCCAGCTCCACATGGGACCTGCTGAGTTTTCTAAGAAACACCGCAACAGTTGCGAGCGCTTAGGGGAAGGGTGGGCTGGGCTGCAGCGGGGCTGCGATAGTGCTGAGGGGCTCCATGGGGTAGCAGGAGGTGTGGTGGGGATGTTTGTGTTCGTGTAAGAGCAGCTTCCTGGATGGTCTTGAGTGGAAAAGAGAGAGAGGAGGGTAGATCTAAACCACATCTCAAAATAGGCCTAAACTTTGACGGCGTTTGGAGCTGCGCTTCCTGCTTCGAGCAGCCCCGAGGAGATGAAAGATGCAGCTGAGTGAAATAGGAAAAAAACATAAAACAAGAAATAAAGCAAAAAGCAAACAAACCGACTTAACACTTTCTTCACCAAGGCAGAGACACAGACATGGTAGCAGGTCACTCCACAAGGCTGGGATGTGGCTTCAGGACCCCCATTCCCTCCTAGCAGGTTCATGGCTTGGAAAGTAGGACAGGAGAGCCCAGGGTGAGCTGGGGAAGGGACTGCTCATTGGACATGGGGATATTAAGGAAAAGCCCTGGAGCAAGCCAAGGAAAGGAGGGTCCTGTTGTGTCAGATCTGGCCTGGGGACTTGCAGTCTCCTGCAGAAAGGGAAATCTGCCCTTTCCTTGGAGCTGACACAGCCCTGTGCACGCAGCAGCAGCTGCTCCAGGTCACACAGCAAAAACAGGGCTCCAAAATTCACCACATGTAAACTTATTAAAAAAAAAAAAAACAGCCCAAACCAAGATAAGCAAACACACAAACATCCCTGAAGTGCCGCAGAGCTGGAAATGGGGTTTGACAGTTTGGAGGGTAAAAAACTCGACCGCTGCTGACTGATAGCGACCGACTTCTCGTAATGCGCAGATCAGCTTCCTCTGCTGCTCTGCTGGCCGAGCTGGAGGTGGGGACAGCCCGCTGGCAGCTTCCTGCACCCACCAGAGGTGGGGACAGCCCGCTGGCAGCTTCCTGCACCCACCAGCTGCCGGCATGCAACACCAACAGAGCCGGAGCAACAGGATCTGCCTTACCGAAATTGAATTTGGCTGACAACATCCGGCGTTTCGTAAGGGCGCTTTGATGTTTGTTTACTCGCCAGCTCCAGCACATGCTCCGCACCCGCCTGCGGATGAATGGGAGAAAAGGGCTCAGCACCTCTTTGATGTCTCCCAGGATAGCTGCCAGGAGCAGGCAGCTCTGGAAACACCCCGTGGAGGGATGGATCCGGCTGTCCCCGTGGTGCTTTCAGCTGGCTGGTCCCAATTCATGCTGGGGTGGGATCTTTGGAGTCAAGTGTGGCTGGAGACAAGGTCCCTGGAGGAGCCATGGTGTGGTCACTGGTGCCCCACAACTCACAGCATATCCTCTGTCCCACCCCACAACAAAGGAATGTCTCCATCACAGCAAGTGTTTTGTTTTTATTTAAAACCGCATAAAAAAAATAAGATTTCTCAATTCCCCTGTACAATATTAACTATTAACAAAACCTGCTGGCCTCACACTTGGTTACAGGTACAGCCTGGACAGTGCAGACAGCCCGGGCCAGCCCCCCCTCCCCAGCCCCAAAAACAAGACACCCGTGGAAAAAACCCAAATTCATCTGCAAACTGAGATCTGCACGTGGCAAGGAAAGAACAGCACCCAGAACTATGTACACAGACAGCTGGCGAGAAGAAACCACCCCACACCTCCACCAGACACCCAATGGAAACACGACGGGCCCGGGGATGGACACAGGACACAAACAGAGGGAAGACCCAAATGGAAAACCGGGGGATCAGCAGCTGTAGAAGCAAGGCATGGGCTGGAAACCCACATGAATTATAAATAAATAAATAAGTTATGCTAGCGGCTAGAACTCTTCCTTTAAAAAACAAACAAACAACAAATTTATGAAAATAAATTAAAACAAAAAACTGGAAATGAGAAAAAAGGCAAAATGTTTTCACTATTCACAACTGTACATCAAGCTTTGCTCCTGTAGAACTATGTACACATTTACAGCTGTTGGTTTGCATTGTTTGTGCATTCATGAGGGCACAGAGAAGCAAAGAACCCCAGAAAACCCACGTGGGATGGAGGCACAGGAGGCCACTTGGTTCCCAAGCATCTTCTGACCCATTTCCTTTTTGAAAAGGAAAAAGGAACTACAGGCTCAGGCGAGTCTCAGAAAAGCAGCACTGTAGGAAAAGTCCTTCCTCCAGCACAGCTCAGATCAAACAGAAGGCACACAAGCATGGGGACAGGGAGAAGGGACAGCCACTTTGCCACAGGCCCTGCCCTCCCCACAGTTTTCCCCCATTGAAGCTTTTCTTGCAGTCAGGTCATCCAATTCAGCAGGTCAAGATGACACTTGAGAGCCTCCAAAACCAGTCCAAAAAAAAATTACTGGTAAAATCTCAGAAGAGACAAGGTCATTCAGATGGAGTCCAGACAGCTGGCTTGGATGGTGGCTACCAGAACCTGGAAGAGCAGGTCCCCAGCCCAGCTCCAGGGCAGGATGTGCACATTCCCATCTGAGGATCCCTGCTCAGTGTTATGGTCAAGATGAAAAAGTCTGGTTTTCTTTGCTTCTTATGACCAGGAGCAGCATGGAGCTGTTACTTGTCAGGCTCCTGGATCAAACTGTGCAGGTGGATCTCAGCTGGTTCCAGGTGAATGTCCTGCAGCCAAGAATGGTTGAAAATGTCTTCCAAGGACGGCCTGTCTGAGGGGCGCATGGACAAGCACCACTTGATGAGGTGTTGGCACTCTGGGGAGAGAAAGCAGCAAGCAGTGGTCAGTCAGAGCAGGCTCCTGTCCACCCTGTGCCACCATCCAAGCTGTGCCCAACCTCCCCATCCACCCTCTGCCTGGGAGGAGAGCAGCATGGCAGCACATGTGCCACCTCCTCCGGCCACCCAGGGCAGATGAAGCCCCTGCAGAGCTCCCTGGGAGCTGCTGCCTCCCCCAGCCCCGTCCCAGAGCCGGGTACCCACCGAGAGAGATGCGCCGTCGGAAGAAGAGCTGGCCCCGGATGATGTCCTCGTCCTGCTCGAAAGGGACGTCCCCACACACCATGTTGTAGAGCAGGACACCCAGGGACCAGATGGTGGCTGAGTGGCCGTGGTAGCGGTGGAAGCGGATCCACTCCGGGGGGCTGTACACCCGCGTTCCTGCGGGACACACGAGCTCATCAGCCCCTGGCCGGAGCATCCCTGGGCGTCGCTGGCACCCGGCGTGACCCGCCCGCCTTCCCGCCAGCACGTGACTCTTGTTTACAAACTTTGGGTTGTAAAAGGAAGGCGCCGGTGCCAGAAGAGGGCAGCAGGGCCCGGGAAAGGCCCGGCCGTTACATGCGAGGAAAAAACCCACCTACGGGTGGGGAAAAACCACGCCTTCCCCCCACCTCGCAATGGCAAAAAAAAAATTTAAATTATAAACCAAGGCAAACAAGGGGAGAGGAGCAGCCCCAGCCCTTCCGCACCTGCAAACCAAACCGGCCGGTGCTCGGGTTTTGCAAACCCCCCCTCTGCTCCCCCCTCCCCAGGGTGTTTTTGTCACGCTGGCTTCCCCCGCCCCAGCCCGAGCCAGCCTGGGTGACGGAGGCTGTCAGCAGGGCCGGGAGCCGGCTCCCGTTTCACAACATCCTCCCCGTGCCAAACAGCAACTTGGCAGCGGCTGCAGAATTCATGCCGTCCCCCCCCGGGAAACCTCCGGAGCCCGGCCCGGCCGCGCAACGCCCGGCACCGGGAGCGCACCCGGCTGCGGGCTCACCGTCAAACTGCGTGTAGAGCGTGTCCTTGAGGAAGGTGCCGGAGCCGAAGTCGATGAGCTTGAGCTCGCCCGTGGCCAGGTCAAGCAGGATGTTCTCGTCCTTGATGTCGCGGTGCAGGACGCCGCAGTTGTTGCAGTGCCGCACGGCCTCCAGCACCTGGCGGAACAGCCCCCGCGCCATCTCCTCCGGCAGGAACCCCCGCTCCGTGATAAAGTCAAAGAGGTCCTGCGACGACTCCGGACGCTCCATCACCACCACGAAGCTGTCCGGGAGCTCGAACCAGTCCAGGAGCTGGATGACGCCGTGGAAGCCAGAGCCCACCTTGTTCAGGAGCACGATCTCCAGAGGGACACGGCTGCCGCTGGGCTGCGGGGGAACCACGCTGCCATCAGCGGGGCTGAGCTACCCTCGCCCGCGGCAAGCTCTGGTGTCCCCTCGTCCGCATGCACCGGTCCTGAGCATCCGCCCACCCGGGGGATGCTCCGGTGTCTCCCTGCCCGCTCCCACTGGTCCTGGGCATCCCGGTGTTCTCCTGCCCGCCCCCATCGGCGCTAGGCATTCCCCGGCCCGGGATGCTCCGCGTCCCCCGGTGACCCCACACCCGTTCCCCCCCGCGCCGTCCCGGTTTCCACCCTCCCGCGTCTCTGCTCATCCCCGCCCGTCACGCCTCGGGTTCTCCCGCTGGCCCCGCTCACTCACCAGCTCGCCCCACTGCGAGATGCGGTCCCGGGCCACGCGTTTAATCGCCACCTGCGAGCCAAGGGTAACGGCGGGATGAGCTCGGCGCCGGGATGAGCTCGGCGCCCGCCCCGCCGAGCCCCCTCCTGCTCCGCCCGCCGCCGGCCCCGCCACTTACCGGGGCGCCGTCCGAGAGGCGGATCCCCGAGTAAACGCTGCCGAAGCCGCCGCTCCCCAGCAACGGGCCCACCCGGTACAGCTGCTCCAGCGGCTCCTTCTCCTTCCCTGTGGACGAGACCCGCCCGTCAGCGCTCCGCCCGCTGCCCCGGCCGGCCCCGAGCCGGGACGGGCACCCCCACGCTGGGCGTCCCTGACCTGGCTGTAGCTTGGCGGGGTGCAGCTCCCCGGCGGTCCCGGAGCGGAGATGCGCCAGCGAGGTGATTTTGGAGAGCAGCATGCCGGCGGCGGGGCCGGTGGCGGCACCTGCGGCTCCGCGCCGGGCAGGGCTGTGAGGGCGGCGCGCGCGGGGCGGGCGGGGCAGGGCGGGCTGCAGATCGGAAGAGCGTCG
>JAYDZK010000107.1:2426908-2455735 GCA_034509185.1 Euphonia xanthogaster | reverse complement strand
CCCATCCATCCATCCATCCATCCATCCCCCATCCATCCATCCATCCATCCATCCATCCATCCATCCATCCATCCACCCATCCATCCATCCATCCATCCCCCATCCATCCATCCATCCATCCATCCATCCATCCATCCATCCATCCATCATCCATCCATCCATCCATCCCCCATCCATCCATCCCCCATCCCTCCATCCATCCCTCCATCCGGGTAGTGAGGGCTGTGCTGGAGGCTCCCTTTGCACCCTTGGGCTGGGGGAGTGAGAACTGGGGGCTCCTTCACTGCCTTGGCAGCACCCAGGGAAGGGCTCATGAGCTGTGCTGCCCCACGGAGCTGCACCTGTGGCCGTGCACTCTCTGGTCCCCCTGTTCCCTGGAGGACCTCAGTGCAAGATGCAGGATGGGACAGGAGTGGCTCGGGGGGTTCTTGGTCCCCCTGTGCCCAGGGCAGAGCAGCCGGTGGCTCCTGTGTGCACCGAGGGGCTCAGCAGTCACAGCTGCCTTTGCAGGGGAGTGGCAGGCAGGGTCCTGCCTCAGTCAGGTGTGCCCAGCACGGTCCCCTCCCTGCGTGGTGGCAGGTCCCTGCACGCCACAGGAGCCACCGCCGCGGGTCAGGGAGGGACAGGCTGAGGGGGAAACTGAGGCAGTGGTGGGAATGCCATGACTTGCCTGAGCCCTTCTGGAAAGGGACCCAGCAGCCCTGCCTGCTCCCTGGACACTGCTGGTTTGCAGCTCTGGGGGCTGCGTGGAGCCAGGCTGGTGCTGACAGGCTTGGAAACCTGGCAGGGGCTGGTGCTGAAATCCTCCCAAACCCCACTGGGATCCACTCTGCACTACCTTGTGCAGGGGCAAAGGATCACCCTCAGGGTCTGGGTTCCAGGGTCCTCCCTGTGAGCCTGGTGTGGCCGAGCTGGGCTCCTTGGCCCGTCCAAGGAGGAAGTTTGCAGGGTGGATTCCAGCAGACAGGTAAACAGCGGCCAGATGGGACCCAGATACTTGCCCAGAGCCACCCTCCTTGCTGGGTTTGCACAGCCCCGATGTGTATTTGCTCTAGGGAGGGCTTTTCCCTCTGCTGGACGTCAGCAGCGGTGCCAGGACGTCACCCCAGCAGCCCCGCCGGGCTCCCGGTCACGCTCCTGGCCAGGTGCCTGATCCGGGGCACTGCCGTGGCCAGCGGGGCTGGGAGGCTGCACTGCCCAAAGTGCCACTGACCCCCAGCCTCACCTCCCCCAGCCAGGTGCCAGCAGATGCCCAGGGCTTCTCTGACAAGGGCTGTGGGTGTTCAGGTGCCCAGCAGTGCTGGGCTGGGGGGGCCTGGCCTCACTGGACCCCTTTGCAGCAGGGCAGGGGTGAGGGGTTCTGCTGACTCGCCCGGCTCAGGCAGCAGAGGTGGCTGGCAGAGGATGCCAGGCATGCCCTGGCACACGTGCTGGAGCACCTCACACCCAGCCCTGGTCTGCAGTGCCACCGGGAAGCTCCCGGCCCTTTTGTGAGATCCCGTCTTGGCTCATCCAGCTTGCTCAGCTCACCCTTCTGCTGCCACACCCAGCCTTCCCTGCTCCCGGGGGAAACTGAGGCACGGGGCTGGCAGGATGGATGCAGGGACATGGAGTGAAGCTTCTGAGGGAAGGTCACCGAGCATCTCCCACCCACGGGACCGCAGCACCCTCCATCCCAGGTGCTGCTGTGTTACCCAGAGCCCCGGGGCTGCCTCACTCCCAGCCAGTGGATGCTGCTGGGCTGTTTCTTCTCCCAGGTTTCCATCACTGCCCCATCCCTGCAGGCCGAGGTGGGCAGCTCTGGGGCGCAGTGCCCACCGCAGCATCACCGCAGCATCACCGCGTTCCGCGGCCCTTTGCGTGGTGATGAATAATGCAGAGCCCAGCCCGGAGGGCTCCTCGCTGCTGCCACAGGATGAGCGGGAGGCTGGTCCCTTTGCCTGCCGGGGCACGGAAGGGAAATGCCGGGTCAGGACCCCGTCAGCGTGTGTTTACTGTGTCAGGAGAAGCTGTAAATTCACTTGGTTTAATTGAAAGCCGGTGCTGTGGGTTTGGCTTAATCCACCCTCCTCCTCCTCCTCCATTAGATAACGTCTCGCTGAAACCACTTTGCAAGCTCACGGCATTCCTCTGTGCTGAGCACCGGGCGGGCCACACGGGCCACGGCCACGCCGGGGGCTCACAAAGTGCCTCGGGGCCACCGTGCTCTGCCAGCTCTGGTGCCCCGCACTCATCCAGTCCCGGTCCCGGTCCCAGCTGCAGAGAACTGACCCACTCGTGACACGAAACAGCAGAACAGAGTGTCTGAGGGTGGTGGGATGCAGGAAGATGCAGAATTGCGCTGGGGAAGCACCCTGAGGGAAGCCAGGAGAGGATTCAAAGGGCTGGAGTTGAAAAGATAAAGGGAAATTCTTTGGGTGGGGGGAAATCCAAGCAGTAGGTGCGCTGGGATGTTCCCAAAAAGAGCTGCTGGGGAGAAGCAGCGAGAACCCTCTCGTCTGTGCATCAGAGGGGGCAGCACTGCTTCTCGTCACCCCAACAAAGGGAAACTGAGTCACAGAGCTGGGCAATGCTCGGGAGTGCTCGGAGTCGGGGCCGCACCGGGGCTGTTTGTGGGGAGCCCGTTCCTCCTCGGGGTTCTGCAGAACTGCTGTAGGAGAGAGCGCCCGGGCCACGGAGAGGTCAGACACTCCCGTGAGCTCTGTCCCCTGTCCCCTCGTGGGGACACCCGGGGGGACCCCACTGCCTCCCCCTGGAGGATCCCCGGCATCTGGCGAAGGGGGAAATTTGCTTTGCCAGCGGAGTTCAGGCAGAGGCCAGGGGCGGCCAGAGCTGTCGGGGTGTCCTGCGGCCGCCGCTGACCTGCGAGGAATGCTGTGAGTCACCGGGAAGGCATCCCCGCGCCGCCAGCCCCTCGCCTTGCCGCCGGCCACCGCAGGCTGCGGGTCCGGCACCTCGGGCTTTGGGGTGCCCGGGACACCCCGGGACACCCGGGACACCCCACGGGGGCACGGGCAGTGCCCACCCGGGGGTGAGCCCCGATGCCGCCGTCAGCCCGGCACACGGGCAGGGACAGGGCAGGCCAGGAGCGATCCCCAGCTCCGGGAAGGCCAGACATGAACTCAGCTTCTCCGAGAGGGAAGAGGTGACGTGATGCTGGGAGGTCACCCGGGGCCGGGACGCCGTCCCAGCCCAGCTCGGGGCTCTCCCGCTCGGCCACCGGGAGGGGAGCGGGAGATTCTCCCGGAGGCGGCTCCTGCTCCCGTCCTTCCCCCAAGGCAGCCGGTGTTTCAGGCTTTATCAGCTCGCAGCAGATTCGTGCCCGGCGTTGCAGAGGAGAGAAAGGCTTTTCCCACTGGCGCCTTATCGAGGCGCTGAGCCTCGGACGCTGCATTGTTTCTGGTCACGTTGCAGAATTAAAGAGGCAAACGGCATTTTGGGGAGGAATTGTAAATTCCTGGAAGATTATCTGAGCAGGGCACCTGCCCCTGGTGTGGGGCACTGGGAGGTGGCATGGGGCCAGGAGTGGGAATCCCAGGAGGGGACAAATCCCAGAGCATCCATCCCTTTGGAGGTGAACACCCAGAGCCTGCCCAGCTGTGCCCTCACAGCTGGATACATCCTAAAGGGGAGGAATGTCCTGTTTCAAAGAAGTCTCTGGGCTTCTCCTGGGCACTGGGAGGATACTGGGAGGATACTGGAGGCCACTGGCTGCAGTGGGAGCTGTGATGCTGAACGAGGCACCAGCACTGGCTGCTCCCTTTGCTTCCCTGCAATAAAACACAGCAGGGTATTGAAGGGACAAGTGTGAGACAGAAGGAACCTGGTGCCACCTCCTGCCTGTCCCCAGCACTAGGGCAGGACACCCAGGAGGTGACGGAAGGGATCAGCTGGGGGCAGAAGGATGGTGACCTCCAGGGAAGGCTGTGGTGCCCTCCCAGCTGCCAGAGCTCATCTCCCCTGCCTGAGGCATCTCTGTCCCCAAGGGCCACTTCAGCACCCCATCCCTCCTGTCCCACATGGCTGCTCATCCTCCCAGGAAGGGCAAAGCCCTGAGGCTCTTGTGACACCTAATGGCAGCTGCTGTTATCAGACACAGCACTCTCCCAGGAAGGCTCATCTCGCCGAGCAGCTGCAGACCAAGGGATGCTCTGTTCCCACTCCAGGCTGGTATTCCTGGGCCTGGACAGTGCTGCCAGAGGGGTTTGGGAGGTGGAAATATCAGTCCTGGGAAAGACAAGCCCAGGAGTTGTTTTTCAGCCCATTTCTTTCAGGAATGCTGGCTGTGATGTGCTGGGTGTCCTTTTGTCTCCTCCCAGGGACTTTTGAGCCTGCTGACCACTTCCAACTCCCAGTGGTGCATGCAGACCCAAGGAGAACCAGGCAGGTGTACAGACAGGAGAAGCTCCCACTGTTGCTCCTCAGTGCTCTCCCAACACCTGCCCACAACCACGGCACCAGACATCAGAGGATCCACACACAGCAGTCCTGACTCCCCAAATCCTGCTGCTGGGGGAACGCCCTGATAAATGCAGCCCTGTCCCTGGGGAGGAGGATGTGTGACCTCAGATCACAGCACTGAAACCTCGGAGCAGGGGTTGCCACAAGGTTGCATCACCGAGGTTGGAAAACTCCTGGATCAGTCCTGAATCCATCACCAAAGGGATCAAACCCTTGGAGTTACCCAGCACCACCAAGCCCAGACCCTGCTCTGTTGGGTCACATCCCTCACGTTCATGTTTGCTCTGATCCTGCAGTGCTCCAGCCACTTTCCAAGCCCTCATCCCAGCACAAGCAGACTGGACCTGCAGCCCCTCACACCCTGCTGGGGCTGTGGGGGCTACAAGAGTCCCTTCCCCTGGTGGCAGAGCACGTTCCTGCCTCCAGACCTGGTTATTTTCTGCTTGGTGCATCCAGCCCAGCCCAGGGATTGGCATCTCAAGGGGCTATGAGGTTCTTTGCCTCCCCACACCCTCCTCCTGCAGAGCCAGGACCCTCTGGGTGCATGGGGTGTGGGTGATGGACCCACGAGTTTCTGGGAATTTAGCTACCAGACCACACACCACCCTCACCACAACTTCTGTTCCTGGGAAGAGAGGTGACAGGGACACGAGCAGCACCCGTGGGTGGCCACAGACAGCACTATGAGCAGGATGGGGAAACTGAGGCACAGAGCAGGTATCTGGGCTGCCCATGGTGTCACCACAGCTCTCTGAAGAGAACACAGAAGGAGGCAGCAAGCCCAGGAGCTGCCCCTGGAGCTGGGAAAGCATCTTCTGGACTGGATCAGACTCCAGAGGATGCAGCCCCGGAGCCTCCTGGCTGCCCCCCCTGAATTTCCACCCACCTTCAGGCTATTTTTCCTTACTGAAGTGCCTCTTTGCAGGGCGGCTGGCAGAGGGGGGCACTGCCTTTAAGTGTATTTGATGGATAATTCCTCATTACTCTAATGCATTTGCAAGCTGGGATAATTGATGGATGTTTAACAGGATGCGTTTCCGACAGTGGCTGGAGAAATGGACTCCCATTACTCTGAAAACGTTTCTTTTTACCATTGAACTCCTTTGTTTCAATTGATCCTCGCCTTTCCCATCACTTGCTGCTCATTAATAATCCCCAAAGCAGCTGCTCCCCCACTCCAGCTCCTCCCAACCTGCCATGCCGGAGGCTTTAGCAGGGGTTTGCAAGCAGATCTGGGCATTGCTGCAGTTTTATAATAAACAAGATTTTTTCCTCCCCAAAGTGAGGCAAAAGCTGAGCAGGAGCAAGGCAGGCACGGCTGAGGTATCTCCTGGGTCCAGAGTGATACAAGCTGCTAATCAGGGGGAATTTGGGGTGAAGAGGGGGAGGTGGCAGGTCCCTGGGGCTGAGCCCAGCCCAAGGGAGAGGTCGCCCTTTGGGGCTGGTATCAGCCCAAGCCAGGCTTGGAGCTGAGCCCTCCTCTGCCTGCAGAGCTTTTATCTGCAGCTCCCTGTGCTCGGGAAGGGCAGCCAGGGGTTATCAGCCCTGCCTGTCCCCTGAGCAGGCTCCATTCCCACCCACAGAGGGTCCCTGTGTCCCCACCCTGCAGAGCCACTCAGGGGGCTGAGCTGCAGGGGAGATCTCCCACTTGCAGGAGCAGCCTGGCATTTCATTCCCCTGGGATTTCCTCAACAGAGCCCTTGGCAAACAGGACTCCTTCCACCCCAGAGTCATCCCAGGCATGGCTCTGGCTCTGGCCCTGCCCCAAAGCTGGGGGGCACTGAAGCCCCCATGTTCCAGGATGCCAGGAGCCAGCAGTGCTCAGGGGATACCAAGGAGCTTTTCCCCACGGTGCTGAACTGTTCCCACTCCCAGTCCTGGTGCATCCCAGACCAAGGTGCTCCCTTGATGCTCCCCTGCACCCTCTGGCCAATGCTCCCACCTGTATCCCTGCTGCAGCCCCACCCTTGGCCACTCTCACCTCAAGTCTGGGTTTGGAGCTCACTCCTCCATTCCCAGACCTCCAGCCCTGCAGGACCACCCCTCACACCTTCACTTCTCCTTCCCAGTTCCTCCAGAGCTGCAGGTGGACCTGCAGCCTTGTCTTTCTTACCCTGACATCACCCAGCCACACAGAGCACTGGGGCAGGAGCTTGCACTGCTCACACCAGGCACTTGCCATGATCTGACCCAGCCCTGCAGCATCCTTTGTCCTTTTCCCATCCACATCTTGCCCAGGATGAGGCACAAGAACCTTGGCACAGGAGAAGAGGATCCACAGGCCTGGCTTAAGACAGAATTTAAGAGTCAAAAAACAAAAAAAAAGAGAAAAAGGAGAAAAAACCCAAAGTCCATAGAAGAGAAAATCAGCTGTGGCTGCTCAGGGGTTACACAGACTCAAGTGGGTGGAAAGAGGGGGATTCAGGTCAGCTGGAGAGATGGGACAGGACAAGACTGTGAGACCTGGGAGGCAGTGGTTGACATGGAGTGTGGGGAACAGGAGATGTTCCTGCCCTGAGCTGACCCTGTCCCAGGTCATGGACCCACCTGATGGAGCCCACACTGCTGGGGCCAGTGAGAACAGCAAACCCCAAATGGCTGAACCATGGGACTGAGCCCCTGCACTCCCCAAAACGTGGGCTGCACCCCTTGCAGGGGTCAGCTGATTGTCCCCAGACCCCCATGCCAGGGAGCAGCTAGCTGCAAACACTCCCTGCTCCTCTGCACAGCCTGGGCAGGCAATAATCTGCTTTTGGGGGGGCTCCCTTTGAGGTCTCAGCTCAGGAGGGTCTGGGGGTGACAGAGGAACCCACAGCCCACGTCCACCATCCTCTACAGGATCAGCACCCTGAGAAGGGATGAGCTCCATGGGCAGGGATGGATGAGACCCCTCTGGCTGCAGGCAAGGTGCTGAGCAGGTGGGGGACAGAGGGACAGCAGGGGCTGGGATTTGTCAGTGCTCCCATGAAGCACATCCCAGGATTTGTCCCTGCTCCCATAAAGCACATCCCAGGATTTGTCCCTGCTCCCATGAAGCACATCCCAGGATTTGTCCCTGCTCCCATAAAGCACATCCCAGGCAGGTGCCTGAACCAGGCTCATGTCCTGGACACGTCCCCAGTGACTCTGCAGCTGCCCCATGAACCCCCCCTGCTCTGTCCCTGCCCATAATTTGGAGCATTTCTGAGTCAGGACAAGCAAAGCCTGGGCACACCTGGGGGGTCCCACAGAGCTGCCAAACACATCTCTGATCCCCTCCTGAACTGCAGAGCTGGTCTTAAATCATCTCGGGAAGGCTGGTAAAAGCCTCAGTGCCTTCAAGCATGAAATACAAAGCACTCACCACCCCCTTTCAGCCTCTTCCCTGAGTGCCCGGCTCACCGCATGAAACCTTTTATGTCCCCCCTCCCCGTTCTCCCCCATCAGCCCGGAGAGCGCCGGCGCCGCCAGCAGCACAATCCCAAATTGCTCCCTTTATTAGGGAAAAAAAAAAAAGAAAAAAAAGAAAAGGAAGAAAACCGAATCTTCGATTTCCTTTCTCACCTCTGAAATGGCCCGGGGGGTTGAGGAGGGGGGTGCGAGGCCAAAGTCCCCCCAACCCCAACACTGACCCCGAACCCAAAGGCACCAAAGGGTTTGATTTTAACGGGAGGGGATCAGGGAGGCATTGTGCAGCGAGGGAGGGTGTGACCGCAGAGGGACGATGGGGATGTGGAAGGACCCCAGCGGCTGGATCAGAGCTGGTACCCACACGCACTGCAGCAGGAGGGCTGATGGAGCGCTGTGATGCTCCCGCAGGCAGGCATTGGATCGGGATGCTCGATCCCACTGCAGTCCCAGGGGGATGGAGGCAGCCAGGGATGCCTCAGGGTGCTGCCGAGCATCCTCCCTGCACCCCGGAGGTGGGGAGGGCCCCGTGGGGCGATGCCCCGGCGGGCAGATGGGGCTGCGGGGGTGTCCCCGGGAGCCGGGGGAGGTGCAGATGGCGCGGGGTGGCTCCTGTCACGCTGCCATCAATCAGCGCCGGCTCCTCCGAGCGCGGCAGCGTCTCCGGGGTGTAAATCAGACCTGAACAAGGCTGAGGGTTTCTCTGCAAGACCTGGCCTCGCTGCAGGCATTCGCTCCGGTGGCAGCGTCGCGACGGGCAGACCTTGTGTCCCCGCCGGCCCGGCAAAGGGCGCCCGAGGACGCCTGCGAGAGGATGCTGAACGTGCCACCTCTTGCCGTGGGGGAAAACGGCCCAGAGGAGCATGAACGGCAGATCCTGGCAGCCTGAACCCCTCCTCAGCCGTGTTTCTCCTGTTTCCCACCCTCCTGTGTCCTGCTGATGGAGCCCCAGCCGAGCAGGTGTCTCCCCACCCGCCGGGCCCTGCTGGTGTTCGTAGGGGACAATGAGGCACCCACAGACCCTGCACAGCACCCACAGACCCTGCATAGCACCCACAGACCCTGCACTGCACCCACAGACCCTGCCCAGCACCCACAGATCCTGCACAGCACCCACAGATCCTGCACTGCACCCACAGACCCTGCCCAGCACCCACAGACCCTGCACTGCACCCACAGACTCTGCCCAGCACCCACAGATCCTGCACTGCACCCACAGATCCTGCACTGCACCCACAGACCCTGCCCAGCACCCACAGACTCTGCCCAGCACCCACAGACCCTGCACTGCACCCACAGACCCTGCCCAGCACCCACTCCCTTCCCAGACCAGGGTTTTTCTGCACAACACCAGGATTGGCCCCCAAACCACCCCAAGGAGAGATTGGGATGGGGACAGGGCCTCTCTGGGGAGCCCCTGGGTGTCCAGAGGCTCTTTGGTCTCTGCAGGTGGCCTGTCACCTTGTCCCCATCCTGCCTGGGGATGTGTCTGAGGGGGTTTCAATCCCCTCCTCCCCATTTTCCTCAGCATCCTCTGGGTGTGGTGCAGCCCAAGGTAGCACAGCATCCTTCCCACGTGCTTTATTCTCCCTCCTGGTGCTGCAGCTTCCCAGCAAGGCCAGTGCTGCTGAATTGTTTCATCTCTTTCCAAAATTTGCCTCTCTGGGAGCCAGCCCAGCCCTCAACCTGTGCCATGCAGGCACCCCCATGCCTGGTCTGGGTGTTGCTGGCATTGCTGCTTCACCCAGAGGCACCACTCTGCCATCAGGGTTTGCTTTGCAGGGCTTCACTTTCCTGTCCCGGGTTTCTCCCATTGCCCCCAGGCTTCCTCCTATCCATCCAAAGCTGGGGCACGCTCCCTGCTCCCGACAAAAGGCAGCCGGATCTGATCTGTTCCTTCCCTTCCGCGGGGGGAGAGCGGGTGAGCTCCCTGCCTCGGCTCATGTGAGCATCTTTCATCCCTGCACCGAACGTGCTCACATTTAAGGAGTAATTACTGCGTGGTGACTCAGCCGTTCTGGCAAACACCCGATGGCTCCGTCCCCGTACATTCCCCTTCCTCCTGCAGCTCCCCCCGTCACTCCCGGCCCTGCTCAGGGATGTGAGCTCAGGGCATCCCCAGCAGCAGCTTTTGGGGGAAGCAGGGTGGGGGGTGCAGCGCGGAGTGTCCCTTCTGAGACGTTCAAGCCCCGGGGACAGCGACGCTCTCCAAGGGGCTGAGCTCCAGCATCCACCCGGCGCATCCCGGGCTGGGGCTGCCAGCGAGTGCCCGGGAGCAGGGGAGGGCTGGGCGGCTGCGATTATTCAATCTGGAGCAACCCTGACCTGCTGACAAAGGCAAAGTTATTTTTAAAAAACAACCACTCAGCGAAATTCGCCTCCACCGCTCGTCCTGCTGCTGCCGCTGCCCGCCGGGGAGAGATCCGTCCCGGGAAACGCTGCCCTGGGATGCCAGCACCGGGGCAGGAGCGTGGGCTCTGCTCCACACCCTCCAGGCTCCCTCCCCCGGCCCCGCTGGCTTTTTTGGGCTGTCGAATCTTCCATAGAGCCACGGGAGCATCACAACCTGCTTGCCAGCATTATTTATAGCCTCACGTGCATGGTGAGCCCGGGGCACCCCGAATGCACCCCCCGGGGCTCCCCAGAGCATCTCCCTGCTCCCTCTACCAGCAGCAGAATGGATTCTGAAGGGCCCAGGGACATTTTGATGGCAGGGTGGTGCTCACTGCAGCAATGGCCGCGGTGCAGGGACTGGAGCAGCATGGCAGGGGAATCACCAGGATTTGCAGAGTGGGGCTCCCACATCCTCCCTGCCCCCTGCTCAGTCTGGGGGTCAGCAGCAGCCTCGGACTCAGCCCGTGCTGGGGGGTTGCCCTCTCCGTGCCAAGGCTGGTTGGCATCAGGGAGCAATGCAGCCAGAGGAGGGCTTGGTGTTTGCAAGGGATGAGCTGGACCTGCTCCAAATTTCCAGAGTGAGAAAATCTCCCCAAGTCACGCTCCAGCTCCAAACAAACGCTCGGCTCCAGGGGCCGCCGATGATTCAGCTGGGTGAGACCTCAGTGCTCCCACCTTGCAGCCGCCCCCTTCCCATCTGAGAACGCTCAGGGAGGGTTAATTCCCAATTAAGGGGGGATGGCTCCAAGATTGCCTGGCTGTTGCCCAGGGCTGTGATCCCAGCCCCACTCGCCTTCACTTCCCCCGAGGTGGCCGCGCTGCTCGGGAGCCCTCCTTCCCTTTTATTGCCACGAGGTGAATTAATACCCATTTCCTGAAGCTTTTATAGTTTCCTCCCAAATGGCTCTTACATCAGGGGCATATTGGGTTACAGCAAACACCAGCAGCAAGGAACGAGCCCAGGCTTTGCTGTTCCTAAAGCCTCCCGTGCATTTGGGGACCACCAGCCTCCGGTCCCTCTCCTCCCAGCCACTCCCTTCCCCCAGAGCCGGGTGGATGCTCCCAGCCACAAACGACTCCCTTGAGATGTTGGGAAACAGCGAGGACTCTCGTGAACCTTTGCAGGAGGAGCACCGGGCTGGCTGAGCCCCTGGGGGGTGGGGATTGGGGGGTGGCCCCGGTTTCGGGCTGGTTTCGGGGTGCCCGCAGAGGCTGCTGAGGCTCCTGTCTCCGTCTCGCTCCGAGCGCACGCACACCTCTTGGGCTGGTTACTGTAGAAACGAAATTAGCACGGGGAGGGAATGCAATCCCAGAGCTAATTAAGGTAATTACAGCTTCACACCAGCTGCTCACGAGGTCCAAGGACCTTCTGTAACTTGTGGAGGGGATCAGGCGCTCCGGGGGACTTTGAATTCCGATTCCCCAGGACCACGCGGCTTCCGTGGTGGCACTTGTGTCACTCACCAGTGTGTGGCATTGAGCTGGGGGGATGCACGGCGCCAGATGTGCCTCCCAGATGTGCTGGCCCCATTGCAGCAGTGGGTTTCAGGCTGTGATTGGGGCCTGGGGTGTGTTTGGGGTCCCTGGGGAGCTGCTTTGGAGGGGGATCAGTGCTGCGGGGGTGGCAGGAGGTGCTCCGTGAGTCCAGGGCATCCTGCTGGGGGTTGTACTTTACAGATGTGTCACTTCGGCTCTTCAGCTGGGGACAGGCTGACCTGGCAGGGAGGGAAACTAGAGCTGGCTTGGGGTCCCCCTCCACCCCGTGTGCCCTTGTTGGCTGGGGCCAAAGGCTGCAGGATGGGTGCAGGCAGCAGGGAGGTGGCAGCACCCGGAGCTGGTGGGTGTCAGGGGTGTTTGGGTGGGGTGCTGGAAAACAAGACTTCTGCTCCAGGCTTGGATGAGCCCCCTGGAACCAGTTAGACACACTGGGGATGGGGGGAACGACCATGGGGTCTGGCACAGGATCACCCCCTGCAACCAGGGCAGCAGGAGCATCCCCAGAGCTCCCCAGCCTCCTTTCAGCTGGCAAAACTGTTACCCCCCAGCGGTGCCTTCCCAAAACCCATGGGTTTGGAGCTGATTCCTGGCGCTGGTCGAGACGGGAGCCAGGAGAATGTGGGCAAACGTGTTTGTGCCGAAAGTGCCCGGTGGCCTGGCTGCGGGAGGGGCTGGGACGGCGGGGGCTCCGCTGCCCGGGGACCGGGGGGCTGGCGGGGGCCAGCGCTGGGGACAGAAGCGCCGAGTGCCGCGGTGTGTCAGCAGCAGCGCCGGGAGCGGGCGGTGATTCACCGCTTCCCAGCAGCTGATATTTATTACTCAGCCTCGCTGCGGGGCCGACATGAAATGTGGTACAGGGAGGGGGAGCAAACACTGAGCGGAGCAGGGGGCGGCAGCGTCGCCCGTGAAACCTGATGGGTTTCCCCATCCTCCCCCTCCCGCTGCTCTCTCCGGCTGGTGGATTTTGATGGAGGAAAATAAAGGCTCACAAAAATCACTCTCTCTCTCCCAGCTTGTCCCCGTTTGCCCTGTGCTTTGGCAGCTCCGCCGGGGTGGGCTGGAACGTGGCGAGAATGGGAGCGAGGAGGGAGGGAGGGACGGCTGGAAGGGGCTCCCCTGGGAGGCTTGGCCCCAGCAGGGTGATGGGACTGAACTGGGACCCTCCTCCTGAATGGGACCCCCCTCCTGCAGCCTGTTCTCCTCGGCTTTGGAGAAAGCCAGTCATGATGTAGAACTGCCCGAGGTACGTGGGCATGAGAACTGCCCAGGTTGGTCCACAGATGAGAGGCAGGGATGGGGCCCCGTGGGATGAAGAGGTGGGGGAAAAGGGGGCAGATCCTGAGTTGGTCCCCAGAGCTCATCCTGCACCCTGAGGAGGGTGGTGTGGGGACAGTGAGGCAGTTTGGGTCTGGGGCTGGATCCTCAGCAGCAGGGTGGATCCACGGGAGTGGGATGGATCCACGGCAGCAGGGTGGATCCACGGCAGCAGGGTGGATGTGGTGCAAAGCAAAGGAGCCAAAGCAGAATGATGCAGCTGCTGCGAGGGGACAGATCCAGCACAGAGGGATGGGTCGGGTGTGGGCAGCTGGTTGTGCTGCAGGGGATGGAGATGCTGCAAAGGGATGGGTCTGGTGCAGAGGGATGTGACTCAGAGTGACATGAGTGCCAGGCTTTGTCCATCCCCCCCCAGCCCTGCTGATCCCCTCTCCCGCCCTGGCATCGCAGGCAAACGGGTCCATCACCTCCCCTCGCCCCCCCAGAAGAGCCCCACCTGTGCCTCAGTTTCCCTGTGCAGCCAAGGGACAGAGGCTGCTCCGTCCCCGTTTCCCTGCGTGCCTCCGTGTGTCCATCCACCCTCCAGCGGCACGGCGAGGACGAGGGCTCCGACCTCCTCCCGCAGCAGCCGGGAAGGGCCGGTGTGAGCTTCCCCTGGGTTATTTATCACCAGCTCCAAGTGCCGGTGTGCGGCGGCAGCTCCCGGGGATATTTTTAGCCCGCTGCAGGGAATCACGGCGGCGAGGGCTCGGGAGCAGCAGGAGGGAGGCAGAGAGCGAGAGGTGCCGCAGCACGAAACCCTGCCAGCATTCCTGCTCCAAAAACCCTTTCCAGGGAGGATCCCCGCTCCAGGGTGGCTGCGGGGTCACGCCCGGGCTTGGCGCCGTCGCATCCCTTCATGGCCTGCTGGGACCCGAGGGACCAGGTCCCAGTGACACCGAACAGCGGGGGCTGCAGGCTGCGCTGGGGCACGCACCGAGGAGCCGAGGGCGGCTGCAGCGCGGGAGCTCAGCAGGCTGCTGCTGTCTGCTCGAGACAGGAAGACATTAGAGAGCAGCACTGTCTGCATCCCTAATCGGCCTCGCTCCGCCGCTGCCGCCCGCTCCCCCTCCCAGCGCTGCGCCGGGGGCTGCGGGAAAGCCGAGCCAGGGAGCCCCGGGATAGCCGGGCCGGGGTCCCCCGGGAATTCAGGCTAGGCACCCCTGGGAAAGCCGGGCCAGGGAGCCCCGGGATAGCAGGGCCAGGGACCTCCAGGAAAGCCAGGGTAGGGACCCCTGGGTGCTCC
This sequence comes from Euphonia xanthogaster, assembly GCA_034509185.1. Lineage (NCBI taxonomy): Eukaryota > Metazoa > Chordata > Aves > Passeriformes > Fringillidae > Euphonia > Euphonia xanthogaster. The sequence continues at coordinate 2,441,436 of JAYDZK010000107.1, read as the reverse complement.
GTCACTGCAGTGGGTGCTGCTGCCCACCTGCTGCCACTGCCAGCCCTGTCCCTGTGGGTGGGTGCTCTGCAGCACCCGTGTGGCACTGCCACACACCCCCGTGCTCATGTGTGTGCACACACACACAGGTGTGCACGCACACACACACACCCACAGAGGTGTACACATGTACACACACACACACACACATATGTACACACACACACACACACACACACATGTGTACACACACACTCACACACACACGTGTACACATGTACACACACTCACACACACATACACACGTGTGCATCGCTGGCAGGGAAAGAGCACCCACCCTGAGCTCTGGGCTCACCCACCCAAGCCTTGCTGAGCAGGGAGGGACCCCGTGTGCCAGCCCCCAAATTCCACTGTTGTTTTATTCTCCTGTGACCCTCTTACCCCCAGTGCCAACAGCACTCTCCACTTCCCACACCCCTAAGTCCTTTACAGCCTACAGCAGCTGCAGAGAACTCGGTGGCTGCTTCCCAGACACCCCAGGATTTGGGCACATGAGGATCTGGGCATGCAGGACTGGGGCTGGGTACACCAGGGTGCAGGGCTCAGCATCCAGGATCAGAGCTGGGCACCCTGGGATGCAGGGCAAGATTCCCAGGACCGGGGACAGACACCCTGGGGACAGGGACAGACAGACATTCACCCCTGGCAGTGCTAGCAGGGCATGGGGCTGATGTGTGAGGCACCACCCTCCTGTTCCAGGCAGTTTCCCAGTTTATTTTCTCCTCTATTCGATTCCAGCTGGCAGGATGGTTCCTATAAATATACATAAGGGCTCATTTCCATGACAGTTTATTCGGGAGCAAATTCCACAGCTGCCTGGCAGACGCTGCTGCAGTGGGTGAGAGTCGTGCCTGAAACCAACCCTGCCTCAGTTTCCCCATCTGCAGCCCAGGCGACAGGGAATGGCTTTCCCCACATTTTTGACAATCTGCTCCTGGAAAACCCAGGGTGTTATTATCAAGGCTATTTATAGCCTGGTAAATGTGTTATTAATATGATTATTTGCTGTGTGGCAATGGGTAATTGCCCTGGGTGGGGACAACACCAGTGTGTGTGAGGGACAGTCTCAGACCCAACCTGCCTCCAGCTGAGAGGGAAACTCACCCCAAAACCCCAGGAGCACACTGGGATGTGCCTGGTGGGTGATGGGGTCCCAGGGCAGAACCAGGGGATCACCAGGGCAGGTGAGGGGGTGTGGTGGCTCCGTGCTCCAGCGCTGGAGTCCAGCTCTTGTTTCGATCATGATGATTAGCTGAGTCACAGCTGGGGTGCTGCTAATTAAATGTATTTCTTAATTAACAAGATCACAGAGAAGGCCTGCCAGCCCGGCTTGGCTTTCAATCACGGCTGACAGAGGCAGCTGCGGCCACGGGGCACGGCGGGCCCGAGGAGTGGCGAGCACCCCACCCCGGCGCTCAGCGCTGCCCCGTGGCCGCTCTGGGGATGCTCTGCTGCCCTCCTGCTCCACAGGGCCGTTCCCACAAGCAGCAGGAGTGTGAGGATGAGGAGGGCTCGTGCCCGGCATCACCCAGCCCTGGCTGCCCCACTCTGGGGTGCAGTGAGTGTGTCAGGGCTCAGGGCAGGGCCACCCCCTGCTCCTGCCCTGTGACGCAGGGCTGCTTCATCCCTCCCTGCCACCTGAGCCCTGACCGAGCCTGGCTATTAATTAATATTAATAATAACCCCTTGCAGCTGCTATTCACCGGCCTCAAAGCACAACCTGAAGTAACCCCTGTTCCGATGGGGAAATCTCCACTCCCCACCGGATGGGGAAACTGAGGCACGGGAACTGGGGCAGGAACTGTGCCAGAAGCTTTCCCTGGTCACGCGTAGAGCCTGGAAAATGAGGAAGCAAAACCCCAGGGACTGCCCCCAGCCCCACGGCGATGCATGGACAGGTGTGCCAGAGTGGGAGGAGAGGGTTTTCCTAGCTGGGGAAAAAAAAAAAAAAAGGAGAATAAATAAACAAACAAATAAATAAGCCCATTGTGCCCCCCATGCCGAGCTCTGCCCCGCAGCAAGGGGCTGCCGGCTCCCTGGGAAGTGGGAGGCTGAGCTCCCCGAGGGGATTTCGCGTGTCCTCGCCCGCCGGCGGGAATCGGAGCTGGGGCTTCTCCCGCGTTTTGGAAGTCTGGTCATGTCCTGCCGGCAGAGCAGCAGGACTGAGTCACGTTCCAGCGGCAGCAGTGACTCACGGCCACCCCAGCCTCCCAGGGAGCAGCCGGCACATTGCAGAGATTCCTGGATGGAGGAAGGAAAATAAAATTAAATAATAACAACTGCCAGCTTCCCCCCGCCACCACCACCTCCGCCCCTTTTCCTTCCCCCAACCTCCTGCAACACAGGCGCAAACAGCAAATTCCTGCGGCACCGGGAAACACCTCCCGGCTCGCCAGACACCGGGATGCACGACCCGCTTCCCAACTGCACGAAATGCCCTGTGCCGGCACCTGCGGGGGCCGCCGAGAAGCAGGTGGAAGCTTCCCCCCGCACACGCTGCCCCAGGCACGGGGACACCCCCACAGCGGGGTCCTGCCCGTGCACTGCAGAAATGGGGCGCAGCTGGGGGGATCCCGGGATCCCCCTCCGGATCCGAGTTGTTCCCTGAGGGACTCGGGGGGTGAGGAGCAGGGTGCGGTACCCCTAAGGTTACACTATCCTGGCTGTGGGAGGGGTTTTTTTGGGAGGGGGATACCACCAATATTTTCCATCATTTAGCATCATCTCACATCCATGCAGGGGGCGCCCCCAGACTCAGGGGACACAGGGCTCCCCCGTGATCCCGCAGCCCTGGCGCGGCGGGAGCGATGCCCCGGGGCAGGGCTCTGCTGTGGCTGTCTCTGAACTCAATTTATTTATTATTTAAAGCGCTTGGCGGGAGCAGCGGAAGCGCCGGTGGGGTTGAGAGGCTGCAGAGGCTGAGCTGCTGCAGCTCCGGCACCGCGGCGCTGCGGAGAGCTGCCCAAAAATGCCTCAGCAGGGGGGAGTGCCCCCTGCCCCAAGAGAGGGGTGTGCTGCCCAAAATCTCACAGCGAGGGGTGTGCTGCCCAAAATCTCACAGCGAGGGGTGTGCTGCCCAAAATCTCACAGTGAAGGGTGTGCTGCCCAAAATCTCACAGTGAGGGGTGTGCTGCCCAAAATCTCACCGTGAGGGGTGTGCTGCCCCGAGAGCCCCACGGCATGAGTTGTCCTGTCCTGCAGTGAGGGATGTGCTGTCCCCAAGCAGGGACTCTGCGGGTCACAGCCCCTCCAGGGAGCACCCCTACGGAACTCAACACCTACGAGCACCGTGTGGGGCTGGCCCCTATGGAGCCAGAACACTTACAACCAAATCCCATGGGTTATAGAGCAGAATCTGCTGCCCCAGCAGAGCAGACACCTAAAGAACAGTCCCTGGAGAGCACAAAACCCCATCCCATGCAGTGCAGAGGGATCTGCAATTGGTGAGTGAGGGAACATGCCCAAAGGAACAGTGCCCAAAGAGGGGGGCTGCCAAGCATGTAGAGAACCCCCCTACAGAGCCTGTCCCTAAGGATCAAGAGCCCAGGCCCCACAGAGCAGCTCCCAGAGCAGCCCTGCAGGCTGGGCCTGTGGCCTTCTACAGCCCCCCATGGCTTCATCCTACCCCACACCTGGAGAGGCCCTTCCTGGGGATCAGGGGGAGATTGCACCCACAGAGCCCTGCAAAGGGGGACCACAGCTGTGCCCCTGCCACCTCCTCTGCTCTCTTGTGCCCTCAAACCTCTCCACATGTCCCGGAGGTTGGGGCCACATGGAAGTATGCATGACGTTCATGGACTGTATTAATCTACTTCCAGTGATTGCACTGGTGAATCTGAAGGGTTAATGGCATGCAATTAATAGCAGTATGCTTATTTTGCTCTTTAACATATTGTTCATCTGTCTTTATAGCATGGAGGCATGCAAACAATGCCAGTGGCAGCTCATACTATCCCTGAATTTAAGAGATTCTCTGGAATTAGAGTCTCTACCTCACAGCAGATAACACACAGCAGCAATTGTATGTCTGGTTCTGCATTCAGCAGAGCAATACACCCAGCTGGGCTTTGGGATGAGCATGGATGAGCCTCTGCAAGGCAGCAGCTCAGGGACACAGGTTCCCCTGGGTGCTCTCTGTGCTGGTGTCCCAGCCCAGCACCGGCCCTGTGGGTTTCACAGGGTATTTTGGTCAGTGCTTACGGGAAGAGGCGTGGGGGGGCCCGTGGGGGGATGCCAGTAAATGGCCTCTGAGCCTTCCCCTTTCTCGAGAATAGGAAACTGTGGCTTCTGCACGGGGGTTTCACTTTCTGTTCTGGAGGCGGGAGGCCAAACTGCTCTGCTTGACCACTGCTGTGGCACCGCCTGGGCATTGAGACAGGACAGGCAGGGAAAATTCATCAGTGTATTCTCTGCACCTGTAAAAATATTTCTTTTTTGGGAATCCTGCAAACACCTTAAAGTTTGGTCTCCCACCCTTCTGCTTGGGGATGCTCAGGACAGTGATGCTGTCTCCCTGTCTTTGAGGGTGGCACAATGCCAAAGCCACACCAGTGGCCTGCCCTGGTGCCCTGCCACTCCCTCCCTCCCTGGGCCACCTCTCCTCTGTGGCAGACCCCTTCCAAGGCACTCAGGGGCTCTGCAGTGGTCCCGAGGGTGCTGGGGGTCAGGAGGGAGGAGAGCAGGGGCTGGTAAAAATAGCCCCAGGTGCCCTCTGCCCCGGGAGCGATTCCTCACCGGGTAAACAGGAAATTTATTCTTAGGTCATTCAGGAGCTGAGCTGAGGGCAGCTCCCTGCTCGGGGCTTGTTTTGTTCCTCGCTGACACAGCGGTGACACAGCCGAGGTGGAAGGGCCACCAGGCAGAACCTTCCAGCCCCGCGGGCTTCCCCTTGCTCACTCTTTCCTCCCCGCAGCACCCTGCACTCCCCGCCTTTGCCAGGGCTGCTGCGAGGGATTTCCCCTTCCCACGGGGTGACCGTGGGAGGTGAGGGCTGTTTTGGGGTGTCTCTGGAAAGCCCTGCTTGTGCTGTTTGCATCTGGGCTCAGATGGCACCCTGAGGGGCAGAGCTCTCACCCTGGCATCCAGCTCCTCCTCTCCCCCTTCCTTGACAGATCTCTTGAGTTGGAGGAGATAAAGCCACCACAGTTTTCCCCTTCCCAGGATGAGTTGAGTAGACTGAGGAAGGACATTGCTCACAGCTTTTTCCTGTCTCCCCAAAGCCCCCCAGAGTGATGACAGCTGTGGTTCATCTTTAACCCCCCCCCCCATCCTTTCCCCAGGTGTTGCTCCCATTTGCAGTACCCTGCTCCACCTCCCTTCCCAGTTTGCAGGGATCTGTTCAGCCTGTGACCCCCCTGGGCTCTGCCCAAGGCTGCTCTGCTGGAGCTGCTGCATGGTCCAGGCAGCAAGTCCTGCCTGCCAGGGGTCGTGGGCTCCTCCAGCTCTGGGCATGAGGCCCCTGGCAGGCTCAGAAGTGGCAATTTCTGCCCGGGGAACATTTTTGGGGAGCTAAAGAGGACACAGAGAGAAAAATGTGGGGCTGCAGCCTAAAGCACTGACTGAAATGAACAGGGGTGCTTGTTATGCTGGTGATGGAGAGGGGGATCCCCCGTGTTTCCCCAGCATCACCTGTGTGAATGTGACCTTGTCCCAGAGTGTTTCCCCCCTGGAAATGTAACTGAGGGAGGTACAAGGGCGGAAGGTGCTTGTGGGCAGGAGAGTGCAGGGAAAGTCTGGGATGGGCAGGAGTGTGGGCTGGCTCAGTGAGGCAGGTGAAGGCTGTCTGATGTTAAGGGGTACCCCCACACCACGGGACTGCAGCGTGAGGCCAGGAGTGGTGACAAACTGGAAAAGGGACATCCTGAATCCAGCACTGGTGTCCCTGGGCTGTGAGGCTGAGCTACAAGCTGGATCCCTGATATATTTGTGACATATACGACAATGCGGAGCCACGAGGACAATCCCACGGGTCTCTCTGCAAAACAGACGCCCAAAGAAGGCTGCACGGAGCGCAGAGAGGGGTGGCAGGAGGGGTTTATCCGAGCAGTCCCAGCGCCACGGGCTCCCCCGGCTCGGGCATCCCCTCCCGGCTGCGGAAGGACGGGGCGGTGCTGCCCTCGCGTGGCCGCTGGCGGCACCGCACCGCGCCCGGGCCGGGGTCTGCGGGGCGCGGGCTCCCCCAAATCCCTGCTCCTCCAAATCCCCGCTCCCCCAAATCCCCGCTCCCCCAAATCTCTGCTCCTCCAAATCCCCCACTCCCCCAAATCCCGGCTCCCCTAAATCCCCGCTCCCCAAATCCCCCACTCCCAGCGGCTCTGTCCAGCGCGGAGAGGGAGCAGGGAGCAAAAGGGGATCCAGCTTGTCCTTGTGCTGGCAAACGTGTCCCCATCTTGCCCCCGTCGTGATGGGAAACCAGAACGCAGCGATGTCGGGGGTCTGCCCAAAGCCAGCAGTGGGAGCAGGCAGCGCAGGGGTGGGACTGGCCTCATTCTGCTTCATCTGCATCCTCCTCCTCCTCCGGGTGCGTGATCCCGGCAGCAGAGCGCGCCATGGCCTTCATCCAGCGTTGTTTCAGCTCCTCAGTGTCGGCCACGAAGGTGAACGCCTGCCGGGACTGCACCAGCTGGAAGAGGTGCCGGGACTCGCTCTGGGGCACGTCCCGCACCTGGTAGCCCAGCAGGGGGATGGAGGTGTGGGCTCGGACGTCCTGCCAGGAAGAGAGACAGTGGTGGGAGGCAGGGCATGGGCACAGCAGGATGTCCCTTGGGCACAGCGGGATGGGATATCCCTTGGGCAGAGTGGGATGTCCTGGGATATCCCTTGGGCACAGTGGGATGGGATGTCCCTTGGGCACAGTGGGATGTCCTGGGATGTCCCTTGGGCAGAGTGGGATGTCCTGGGATATCCCTTGGGGACAGCGGGATGGGATGTCCCTTGGGCACAGTGGGATGTCCTGAGATGTCCCTTGGGCACAGTGGGATGGGATATCCCTTGGGCAGAGTGGGATGTCCTGGGATATCCCTTGGGCACAGTGGGATGTCCTGAGATGTCCCTTGGGCACAGCGGGATGTCCTGAGATGTCCCTTGGGCACAGCGGGATGGGATATCCCTTGGGGACAGTGGGATGTCCTGGGATGTCCCTTGGGCACAGCGGGATGTGCTGGGATATCCCTTGGGGACAGTGGGATGTCCTGGGATGCCCCTGGGGGTTCATTCGAGCCAGGCTTCACCTGGGGGGCTGCATAGATGTAGAGCACGAGGGGATCATCCTGTGGGATCACGAACCAGCCCCGTGTGCCCCCCTTGCCGTTCTTGTCCAGCAGCTGCAGGGAGCTGCAGAGCAAACTCCTGCTTGATACCTCTGCAGCTCCTTTCTGCCAAAATAACCAACAAATCCCTCAATACCCAGTGCAGATGGTAGAGAGGGCACTGAGCTGAGAGAATTTCCTGAGGAATTCCCTGCCCACTCCAGGAAACCCCCAGAGCAGGGGCAGGTGAGGGGCTGTCCTGTGCTGAAGGGAGCCCTGGCTGCTTGGTCCCAAGGCTTGGAGCACAAGGGGGGGAGATCTACACACGCACCTTCTGACTGCCCCGGGAGTGACTCCCACCCCTCCTGCTGCAGGGCCAGGCTGGGACAGCGAGCCTGGAGACCGGGGTGGGTGGCGGTGCTCAGGTGGCAGAGGAGGGTGGAGCTCACCTCCAGGATGCCTTTGTGCTTCCCCTCGCGGTCCTCGAGCACCGTGTGGCCGGTCAGGAAGATGAAGCACTCTTGGCAGACGCGGTTGGGGCGGTTCCCATCGTACTGCAGCTCGGCCCTGTAGTCAGAGCAGCGAGCACACACCACCTGCAGCCGCCAGACAGGGACACTGGTGACACTGGGGCAGGGCTAGGGGACCCAGCGACAGCTCCACGAGGAGCTGAGGGGCAGGAGCAGCCCCGAGCCTAGGGAAGGGGTACAAGGTGTAGGAGAGGTGCACTCCTGGCCCAGCAGCCACCTGAGCAGCCAGCAGGGAGGGAGGGAGGGGGGCACTCACATATCCACAGGCTCGGCAGTGGTGCCTCCGGCGGGTGATGGCGTTGAAGGGCTCCCTGCAGCGCATGCACATGGTCACCAGGTTGTCCCTCACCCACTGTGGGGCTCGGCGGCCCAGCTCCTCTGTCTGAGGGTGGGAGACCATAGTCTGGGTGTCCTCAGCCTCCCCCCAGGCCGGGTTAGCTTGGGAAACCGAGGCACAGCAAGGTGGGGCACAGGGAGAGCAGGAGGGTCACCTTCAGTGCAGGGGTGTCTGTCTCCAGTCCATGGACTGCTGCCTTAAAGGTCTCACTCCTCTTCTCCTTCCTGTCAATGGCATCTTGGAAGGCCTAGAGGGGAAGGCAGGGCTGGAGGAGCACTGGGGGTGCCCTCACCCAGGGCATCCAGCTGGGATGGGGGGCTATGCCCCCTCTCCCAGCACTCGGTGGTACCTTGATCCAGTCGTTCATCTCCTCCTCAGACCTGGGTACAAAAAGGACCAGGATGAGCCATTGTCTCTCCTCCCTGAGGGTCTGCATGATGTCACCCTTCCCCTTACCTGGCTTGGAGCTCCAGCGTCCGCTGCTTTCCCGACACCAGGAAGGTGTGAGGGAACTCAGCGTCCTTCAGCTCCCGCACCTGTGGGACACCAGAGGAAGCATGTGCAGCTGAACCCACTTGCAGCAGCCCTGGACCTTTCTCCATGACGTGGGGCACAGGGATGTCCCTCTGGCACAACCCCTTCAGCCCCTCAGGTCCCACAGGCACAAGATTTCACCGGCATTTCCCAGGACCAGAGTATCAACCCCACTCACAAAGCCACCCCTGGCTCCAGCTCCTCCCTCCCTCCCGAGGAAATTCGGGCAGCAGCCACACCCCAGAGCAGAGGCTTTTGGAGCAGGCAGGAGCTGGGGGAAGCACAAAGACAAGGTGTCTGACCTTCATGCCCCCCACATCCATGCGGAGGTGGACCTGGAACTCGGCGCCCACCTGGATGACCTTGGGCACGCAGTAGAGCAGCATGTTGTTGAACTGGGAGGGGAGAAGAGGGTGGGTTGGAGCCCAGCATTGCCTGCTCTGAGCTGTGGGCTTCCCTGGGGTCTGGGGTCCTTCACTCCCCAGGGCTGAGCTGGTCCTTGGGAAGAATCCCACCTAAAACTTCTCTGTTTCTGCCACCCTGCAAAGGCGAAGCATCTCCCAGGGCTGCCACGCCCAGGGATCAGCAGATTCCCAACCGTGCCCTGCACTGAGCGGGGTCAAACCCCCCTGTGCTGCCCCTCTCCCCACTCCCATCTCATCTGCTCCCTCCCCCTGCCCCAGGCATCCCAGCTCCCACCAGGAACAGGTACTTCTCCGACGTGCTGTTGTTGCGGGTGGAGATTTTTTGGATTGGCCCCTCCTTGATCAGCTCATTGGAGGGATCCACGATGTCATCCTCGAGGCCCAGCCTCTGATAGACCACCCAGAGGTTCTGCAGCCGTTCCTGGGGGAGGCACAGGGGGCCACAGTTCTTGTGGGGTGCTGAGCAGCCACAACCCTGTCACTGCTGGGTCCCCTCCATGCCCACCTCCCAGCCTGTTGCTGAGTACTGGGAGAGGTAGTACAGCTCTCCCAGCCCAGACTGATCTTTGGGAGCAGCTCCCAGCTGGTCACACCCCAGCTGATGCTACAGATGTGACTTCCCCAGGCTTGGGGTGGTGAGGTTGGGCATTAAGGGCAGGGTCTAAGCTCCACAGCTGAACCCACAGGGCTCTTGTCCCCTTCAGGGGGACTGTGCAGTGAGCTGCAAAGCATTTCCAGTTGGGACAGGGCCTCACCATCTCAGCAATAGCTGCATTGGAGTGCTTGGCCACCATAAAAATCATCTCCAGGGCCTCTGCAATGAGAACAGACAGGAGGTGAAACACCTGCTCTGGAGCTGTGGGAGGAAGCTTCTGGCTCTGTCCCTCATGGATGCACATGAGTAGCAGCTGCTGCCTTTCCATGAACACAACCAAAGCGGCCCTGAAATGCTGTGCAGGAGTCTGGGTACAGCTGGACTGCACATGGAGGGGCAGACAATCCACTCCTGTATCCCTCCATCCCAGCAGGACTGGGAACTGTGCTATCCACAGGGATCTGAAAGCTCCCCCAGCTGCTACAGATCTCCTTAGGGGATACTGTGGACACCTGACACATCACCCGTCCCCTCCCCAGCCCCTGAAAAGGAAGATTAATCCCCCTCCCTGCTAGAAAAGGATCAGACTGAGAGGTTTATCCAAAGGCACAGGGCAGCTGGCGAGTGCATCCAGCTGTTCTGGTGCCCATGTACAACGCCAGGGGTTGTTATTTCCCTACAAACCCACCCTGCCCTCCCCAGCGTGGAGAGGCAGAGCCCTTACTCTCGGCATCGCCCCTGTCGGGGGACTGGGGCGGGAGTTTCCGGACGTAATCCTTCAGGAGGAGCTCGTAGCGCGGGATCCTCTGCACGGGCTCCAGCATGTGGTGCTGCAGCGTCAGGTTAGCACAGACCTTCCTCTTCTGGGCAGGGACAGCAGGCACGGAGAGAGGAACAGTGACCGAGGCAGCTCCCACCCTCTGCTGTTTCCCCATTCCCCGGAGATTTTTGGGAGCTCTGCTGCCATTCCCCTGCCCTGCCCTTACCTGGATGTCAGCAATGAGCTCCTGGAAGGGAGGTGATTTCTCTGACCAGGCAGTGATGAGCTCCACGGCCTTGTCGAAGTTCTTCACGTACTCCCCATACATCTTGAGGAAGGGTGCAAGCTTCTGGATGACATCCCCAATGCGGGGGTTGTGGTTCCTGCAGGAGGGAAGCACAGACAGCAGCTTCCTCAGGACAGACAGACAGCGAGGGATGAACGGAAGGACCACGGAGGAGGACTGAGGCTTTCCCTGCTGCAGGCTGCTATATCCCCACACTGTTTCCTGCTCTCCAGAACAGGAATGTCCCCACCTTGCAGCCAGCCTGGGCTGTTCATACCCAGGCACACCCTCAAAGCACCTGAGATGTCACCCAGCTTTCCATACTCGTTTTAAGGAAGTGTTTTCCAGCAAAAGACACTTGGAGCAAAACAGGCTGAGCCCTGGTCCTGGTGGGAGCCTGAACTCAGGGCTGCTCCCCCATTGCTGCCCTCCCCTCCTGCAGCTCACCAATCCTCCATGCGCTTCTGCAGCTCTGGCAGGAAGAACTCTGCATGGAACTGGTAGATGGAGGAGATGTTGGAAAAGATCATTTTCACCACCTCCTCTGGGACTGTCTTCCCAGTTTTGGCTTCTTTCATCAGCTCTGTATAGAATACCTGGAAGAAAGGAGGGTGGACAAAAAGGGCCAGGGAGATGTTTGAGGATCCCATTGCCTCTCTGAGACTGGCACATCACCCAGTGAAAGGCCTGACTGTGCAGGAGGAAAACCCCAAACTCCAAGAGGAGAGGGGGATGCAAGGCTTTGCTGGAACAAGGGTGCTCCCCACAGGTGTGGGGTGTAGAAAAGGCAAAGGCCTGACCCAATCTCTGGCTGTAAATCCCAGAAGCCCACACGTTTCTCATTTTTACAGCTTCAATCCCTCCAAAACCCCCTTGCACTGGTCCCTCCATTCCCCAGTTCACCTGGTCAAGGAGGTGGAGGCGGTTGACATAAGCCTGCTCTGTCTCCAGCAGCTCCAGGGCGATTTTCTTTTCCTCTGGCTCCTGCATGGGGAGCAGGGCTCAGTCTCATGGGCAGAGACGAAACCCTGAGCCAGCCCTGCCTGAGTGTGAGCCTCTGGAGCTCACCTGGCTGCCAGGCTCCAGGCCTGGGCCCTGTGGCCTCCTCCAGCTGTCCTCACGGATTTTGCATCGCAGGGAACGGAGGCATTTGAAGCTGAGTCCACGCTGACCTTGCTGATCCTCCTCATCCTCTTTTCTGGTCAGGGAGTGGCTCTGGCTGGCAGGGAATGCTGGAGGCTGCTGGGGCTGCCTGCCTGCCTGCTTGTCCCTCTGGGCAGATGTGCTGTCCCTGCTACAAAGGGATGTGATCAGCTCAGCCATCCCCCTGGCACAGCCGCCAGGCCCAGCTCAAAGCCACCAAGAGGGACAAGAGCAGCAGCTGCCCAGTGCTGACACTGCTCTGCTCCACTCCAGCCCTGCTGTACAAATCTTCAGCATCCTCCACGGGGTCAAGATCCAGCTTCTCTTTCCCCAGAGCCCCTTGCCCAGTCCCTCTCCTGCTGTAGAAGAGCAGGATCCTGCTGCTTATCCCACCCACAGCTCTGGATTTCTGCCACCACGGAGAAAAGCAGGGAGAAGCCCCATAGCCAAGAGTTTGGAGCCAAGAGCAGGCCGTGTGTGGGTGGTTTTGCAGACAGGTTGTTTTTGGTGGTATTCTCTCTTCCCTTTTCTGGCAAAGACAAAGAAAGCAGGTCCAGAGTGGGCATGAGGGAGAAGCCAGGCCATGAAGGTGACAGCAAGTGACATGTCTGTCATCCAAGAGCTGGTCACTGCAGGAAACTGCTCTGGGCAGGAACTGGAAAGACATCCACTGTTGGCCTGCAGACAGGAGTGGGATGGATGGGATGGGAAAGACGTGAAGAATTTGGACATCAAACTGCAAAGCTGAGGATAGGAGGTGGCTTGAGGGGCAGAGAGTCACCTGAAGAGGATGCCAGCTCCATCCCATGCTCAGGATGTGTGTGAGCTCAGGAGTGCACCCACAGCCATGCACAAATCCCCCCCTGTCCAGGGGGGCTGGCAGAACCCTTCAGAGACAAAGAGGCTTTTTCCATCTCTCCTGGTGCCTCCCAAACCTGTGTCAGCCACGGCTGAGTCCCAACAGGGAACTTCTCTCTTTCTATTTATGCTGACTTAGGCCAAACCATTGTCTGCTCCAAAATGCTCTGCTCATCCCCAGGTTCCCCAGCTTCCTCTGAAAGTCTCAAGTTACTTTTATTTCCTCTAAATCAAACTCTTGCTCCAGGGCAAACAACAAACACACCTCAGCAGTGACATGGGGGTAGATCAAACACTGCAGTGGTTCCAACCCAACATCTCTGGGGGATGATGGGGACAGCCACAAAGCCTGGGGAAAGCACAGAGCAGAGATGCAGGAGTTCCTGGAATGAAAGGAAATCTCATGCCTGAGCATCTTCAGGAATTGCTGCAAAACTCACCTGCCCAACCACCCACTGAGAGCAGCTCACGGGTACAAGGAAAGGCAGGACTCCATATCTTGATCCATCAGACAGAGAAAGTGAGAAATAACTCACTTGAAGCCTCAGAATTGCTTTTACACCAGAGCCAGGGCAGATCCCCTCGCTCAGACCCCAGCACACGCTGTCTGAGGGTCCCAGCTCACACTCCAAAGGAAAGAGCTTCCAAACTTCCAAAGGAAGGAGCTGTTTTATGAAAGGAATTCTCTCTCTCCCTTACCACAATGCTTTCTCTTTCCTTTCCTAGGAGCCACATCTCTGCAAACAACAGGACAGTCTGAGGCTGGGACCCTCCCAGACCCCCAGGCAGTTAATTCCCAGTGACAACCCCTGCCTACACATTTCCAAACCACAATTCCTCTCCCCAGCAGCAGCAGCAGGATGCACCAGCCAGGCTGAGTGTGAGGATGCTGGCTGTGTGGGAATGGGCTGCCACAGCCCAACCCTGAGCCAGGCAGAACCACTCACTCCCCACTGAGGTTTTCAGATTCTGCTCATGACCCGCAGCAGGAGGAAGACACTGAGGCAGACCTGAGTTGTGAAGAATTGCAAATCACCTTGTCAGCTTCTCCACAGGCTCCAAACCACCCCCACAGCAGGTTTCTTCCTTCCCAAACCCGCTCCACGTGGAGCCCTAACACACCCTGAGCACCCAGAGCCCTCCTGCCTTACCAGTGCTCTTCAAATGCAGCCACCAGCTTCACCACGCTCTGCTGATTATCTGCCCTTCCCTCCATGGCACGGGCTGGGAGCAGCTCCTGGGTGTGCAGGAGCAGCAGGGGCAGCTGCTGGGAGCTGCAGCTCCTTCCTCTGTCCCCCCCTCTGCTCTGAAGTGTTTCTGGCTGCAGCTTGGGAACGAGGATTTGCACGAGGCAAAGCCCACCCGCTGCCCTCTCTGTGGGAGCAGAGCTTGTCACTGGGTTGGCCTCAAAAGGGAAGGGAAAGAGGAACCACAGCACTTTGTGGGTAGGAGAAATGCTGAGAAAACACTGGGAATTTCTCCAGTTTGGGAGGGACCCAAGTGGAGGCACAGCCAGGGCCAGAGCAGCAGCAGGGATGGCACAGGGCAGGTGTGACCTGGGACACCTGGCTGTGCAGCACAGGTGGGCTGGGCTGTGTCCTCTCGGGACTCTGGCTGTCACAGTGACCCTGAGACACGTTAAAAAGTCTCTTTTCCCAGCCCGGGGATTGGAGAAGGAGTCAGAGCTCTTCTGTTCTTGGTCTCAAGGTTGTTTATTGTTTCTTATCTATAAAATTCTTTCTCCTGTCCAGCCGAGGTCTGCTCAGCAAGACAG
>JAYDZK010000107.1:2382544-2425421 GCA_034509185.1 Euphonia xanthogaster | reverse complement strand
GGCGCTGCCCCCGGGGCCGCTGTCGCCGCCTGGCGGTGGCGCGGCGGACGCGGCGGGGCCTGAGGGCGCCGAGGGGCTGTTCGTGCTGCTGGGCGCGGGGCTCGCCGCCGCCAGCCACCCCCTGCTCTACGTCAAGCTGCTTGTGCAGGTCCGCTCGGTGGGGAGAGGGCGACGGTGCTGTGGGAATCCCGTGTGTAACAGGGCTGGCGATCCGGGGTAACGGGAGGATTTCTGGATAATGCTCCCATGGAGGCCTCCGTGCGCTGGGGGTCACTGTTTGTACAGCCCTGCCCGGTATAACGGGGCCCCTTGTGCGGCGGGGGCACCCATGGAAGGGGGGACCTCGGTGTAATTAACGGGGTGGGGCTCCTGTGGGTAACAGGGCATCGGGGCCCCGGTGTAACGGGAGGAGCTATACTGGATTTCCATAGGGACACTGGATTCCTGCAGTGCCCCCATAGAAACCCCGGTGTGCTGGGGTTATATACACAGTATGTACAGCCCCCCCCCCCGTTACAGCGGGACCCCCTGTGCAGTGGGGGTGTCTGCAGAACGGGGGGCACCTACAGGATGGGGGACCCCCATGTGTAACGGGGTGGGATGGGGGATTGGGACCCCGGTGTCACGGGTGGAAGTGGATTCCTGGTTCGTGCCCCTGTGGAGGCCTCCCTGCCCTGGGGGTCACTGTACATGCAGCCCCCCCGTTATAAGGGACCCCCTGAGCAATTACAGAGTGAGGGACATCTGGGTAATGGAGTGCCCCATATGTAAGGGAATGGGGTCCCCTATACACTTGTGGACCCTATATAAAAGTGGGGTCCTATATAATAGGAGGGTGAGGATGCCTTGTACAATGGGGGTACTCTATACAGGGAATAGGGGACACCATATAATGGAGGGGTGAGGCCCCCCATACAATGGGGGCTCCTTTATAATGGGATGTTGGGACCTCTCCTGTGGCAGGGAATGGGGACACCCAGCAATCTGGGAACCCCTATAAAATTACCCCTCTGCCATGGGGCCTCCCATATAAGGCGAGATAGGGAACCCCAAGACCCTCTCAGTAACAGGGACCCCCCAAAATGGGAGGGTGGAGGACCCCCTGTAACCTGGGGACCCCATAAGAAGGGGGAAGGAGTGCCTGAGAGTGACGGGAGGATGCTGGGATCAATCCTGTTCATCCCAGGGACTTTGGGAGCACCAGAACAGAGATCCGCTCACGAGCTTTCTCTCTCAGGTTGGCCATGAGCCACTACCTCCAACCATTGGAAGAAATGTGCTGGGAAGGAAGGTCCTGTACCTGCCTGGCTTCTTCACCTATGGTGAGTGACTGTCCCTCCCTGCCAGCACGAGGTCCTGCCCTCATGGAATCAGGGCTGGGAGCTGCCAGGCAGCCTGAGCTGACCCCCAGCAGCACTCCCACATCCCCTTGGGGTCATCCCAAGGCTCCAGTGAGGCATAAACCACCCCACATTCCAAGGCTGTCACATTTATGTACCTGTTGCTGGGGACAGGGGGGTGTTGGTGCTGCATCGTGTTCCTGTGGCACATTGCTCTGGGTTTGCACCGTGGTGGAGGGGTTTGGGGGATTTAGGTGCTGTAGGCTTGTTGCAGGAGGCTTTTGTGTGTTTTGGAGGTTGCAAAATAATTTCCTTCTGCTCCAAAACAGCCCTGGAATAACCTGCCCCCTGCCCTGCTCATTTGTGTTGTAGATGGAGCTCTAAAGGGACAGAAATACCAAGAAAAGGGCAGGTAATATGTTTAGAAGGAAAAAAAAACATTGGTATTTTCCTCTTTTTGTGGGTGGAGCAGCATGGGAGAGGTGGGTGAATACTTTGTGACATGCTGTCACAGCAGGTTTGCTGTGGGAAAGGGGAATGCACTGTCCTGACAGCTGACCTGGGCCAATCCCAAAATCAGCCAGTGGTATCCATGGGGTGGAACCAGCACAAGAGCTGGATGAGAGCCCTGAAAGCCCATCCTGGGACACCCAGGGCTGGAAATGCTCCAGTGCTGCCCTTTGGAAGATGCAATTTCCAGAGATATGGGCAGTGTTGGGTGATGGAGAGGTGCAGAGCCCACCTGGCTTTGCTTGGACAGCACAGGACAGGGGCCAGGAGCAATCAGTAGCCATCAGCACGCAGTGGGTTCTATCCCAGCTTGTTATATGTG
Organism: Euphonia xanthogaster; assembly: GCA_034509185.1. Taxonomy (NCBI): domain Eukaryota; kingdom Metazoa; phylum Chordata; class Aves; order Passeriformes; family Fringillidae; genus Euphonia; species Euphonia xanthogaster. The sequence continues at coordinate 2,423,249 of JAYDZK010000107.1, read as the reverse complement.
GGAGAAATGGGATCTCTGGGCTTTTTTTGCAACTGGAGACCTGAGGAAGTTTGCCTGGGAGAAGGTGGTGGGGCAGGAACTGAACATGGGTTTGTGAGATCCATAAGAACCCCGAGTCAGACCTTCCTGGGGCGGAGAGAGGAGGTGACAGCACAGAGCACATGGGATGATCCCCCTGCCTGGTTCAGCCCAAACTGCCTTGGAGCCCTTTCAGGTGAGCAAAACCATCAGAAGACAAAAAGTAGCCCAGAATATTGGAGCTGTCCTTCCACATTAGGCAGATGACAGAGTAAGAATTCTTGTGCTCCGCTATGAAGTTTCTTTAGGACTGTTACAATAAATCACTTACTGTGGGGCCATGGAGTGGCTGCCGTGCAGAGCTGAGCCTGGTGTGGTTTCAGCTGAACCCTGGGGCTGTTAGGGTGCTCTGCATGCACTGTCCCCTTCCTGACTGACAGCAGCCTGGTGTTGTCCCACCCAGCCAGACACATCGTGGAAGTGGATGGAAAGAGAGGCCTCTTCCGTGGCCTGACTCCTCGCCTCATCTCAAGCACTTTATCAACCATCACCAGGGGGAGTGTGAAGAAGGTAAAGGTCGGCTTCTCTCTCCATTAATCACCTGCAGGGTCAGTGCTACTGCAGCAAGGGCTGCACAGGAGGACTGATGCACCCATCCCTCTCCATCTCCTAAGGGAATAGTCTTCCAGTGCCCTTATCCCCAAGGCATTTTTTAATTTACAAATCATTTTAATTTGATTTGGTATCCTCTGTCAGCAGTTTTGTGACTCCTCTATTCCTCTATTTTATTTTCCATCCTTTCTTCTCCTGTGTTCCTTCTTGTCTGTTTGTCTTGCCCTTGCATCTAGAGCACAGCTTTCTGTGGCTCCCCCCTGTCCTCAGACAGTGTGGGTCAGCATCTCCAGCAGTTCTGACCATGTTGCTTCCCTCTCCACTCAGGCTTTTCCACTGGAAGACATGGAGCATGTGTCTAACAAGGATGATGTGAAAACTTCACTTAGGAAAGTGGTCAGAGAGGTGAGAAGTTGATATTGCCCATTCATGAGTGGCTGGGGACATCCCTGGGGACATGGGTGAGAGAAGCTGGGGTGAGAAGTTTGTGGTGAGAAGTTTGTGGATTTGTTTGTCTATCAGTGGCCATTCTGTGTCTATCCATTAAATAATTCACAGGAGTAGAGGTTCACCACAAGAACAGATCTCAAAAGAAGGACCCAAAATGTGTTTCCCCACACTGAGGGAAAGGGCCTGGGCCGTGCAGGAGGAGCAGCACAGCCTTTCTCACAGGTGTTTTCTCCTCCCTTCCCAGACATCCCACGAGATGATGATGCAGTGTGTGTCCCGGGTTGTGTCACACCCTCTGCACGGTGAGTCCTGTCCCCTGGCTGGCAGCCCCCTCCAGACTGGGCATCACCCAAACCCTGCACACTCAGGGGGATGATCCTTATGATGCTTCTCCATCATATGAGGCTGAAGCTGGGGTTTGCCTTCAGGCACTAACACAGCTGAGCAACGAGTTTCTCTCTTGCCACTCATCCAGGGCCTTGTCCAAGAGATCCCTTTGGGGTTAGGGCCAGTGGCAGCCTTCCAGTGCCTAACAGGGCTCCAAGAGAGCTGGAGAGGGACTTTGGACCAGGGCATGGAGACACAGGACACAGGGAATGGCTTCCCACTGCTGGAGAGCTGGGTTAGATGGGATATTGGGAAGAAATCTTCTCTGTGAGGGTGGGGAGGCCCTGGCACAGGTTGCCCAGAGAAGCTGTGGCTGCCCCATCCCTGGAAGTGGCCAAGGCCAGGTTGGACAGGGCTTGGAGCAACCTGGGAGAGTGGAAGGTGTCCCTGCCATGCCAGGGGGTTTGGAAAAAGATAGATCTTTTGGAACAAGATAGGGACCTGATAGATCCCTTCCAACCCAAACCTCTCTGTGATCCTCTGAAATCCTTCCCACCACTTACAGGCTCAGGAAAGGCCCCAGTTTCTAATGAGTCTTGCAGTGCTGATGACCACTGAGAGGAGCTGGAGATGCTGTGAGTTGAGGGAGAGCAGAAGGGTCATGTTTCATTTTCCTTCACATCCATTACAACCCAAAGTGGATTTGTTTGTCTATCAGGCCTGTGTTTCTTTCCTCCCAGTGATCTCCATGCGCTGCATGGTCCAGTTCGTAGGCCGGGAAGTCAAATACAGGTGAGTGGCTGCAGCTGGGAAGGGTCTGGGGTCAGGGGTGCCAAGTACTGACCCCAGATCAAATATAGGATGCTCAGGGATGGTCCCTGTGAGTGGGGCATGGCTGGAGCAGGCTGCTCACAACCCTCCACCTCCCAGGGAAGTGACCTGAAAGAAGCCACCACATTCCCTTCCATCCACATGAAATAAACACTGCTGGTAGCCTAATGAAACTTGATGGTGGCTCCCATGCCATGGAGAACAGGGTTATCCAGGAGGCCTGAGAGTCTGAAAAGTGAATCTGAGCTGTGCTTAGAGGGTGGGTGACTGGGGCTTGAAGGGATGTGGGGAGGCTGGGCTCTGTCCCTGACGTGCCTCTGTTCCACCTTGTGCTTGTTTGGGGCTGTATGACCCCTTGCTGATCACACAGCGAGTCTCCTGCCTTTTTCCTTTGGCTATTAATGGAAAGGGAAGGCAGCAGGGAGGCAGAGTAGATAACACAAAGCTCTGCTGCAGCCCTGCTTAGTCTGTAAAATTTTTCCAAGCCTTTTGCAGTACCAGCTGCCTCTCTGCAGGGCAAAACTGCCTGTGGAGCAATGTGGAGGCACACTAGACAGGATTGCAGCCAGGCCACAACAGCCAGCTCGAGTTCCCAAAGGCAGACAGGGTTCTTGGGCTTAGAATCAGCCAAATCAAACCATATCACACAACACCTGTACCCACTCACAAAGCCTCACAGAGCTCTTGTACCTTCAGCATTGAACAGTCGTGTGCAGGTTGGGTGTTCTGCTGGGTGTCACTGCAGACTGGCAGAGTACACACACGACCTTCCTTCCCTCAAACCTGCCTGGTCTGAGGGAATAGGCAGAACAAGCTGCCTTCTGCTGGAATGATGGCTGAGGGCTGCAGGATGTGTATGAAGCTGCACAGGGCAGAGGTGGAGCAGCTCTGCACACTCACAGCTCTTTTCCTTTCTTGGCAGCGGTGTGTTCAGTGCCATTGGCAGGATATTTAAGGAAGAAGGGGTCCTGGGATTCTTTGTGTAAGTGAATTGTTGTTTAAATACTTTCTCCCGTAGCCTGAAGGCGCTGATGGCTCTCCCGGCACCTCTGCCACCCCCAGCTGGAGTCACAGTGAGCTGAAACCTTGTCTGACCAGGGACTCCCCCATCACTCCCACGATTAAATCTGTGCCTTTGACAGCACTCCAGTTTGACCATTAAGTTTGCCCCAGATCTTATCTTCAATCAAACCTTCAGAGCCCAGAGGAAGCTGTGTTTTTTCTTATCTTTCTTTTTCCCTTGGTGCTTCTTTGTGTTTCAGTGAAGGGCCATTTAAAGCATTTGTTTGTGCAACAGGCACCAAGATCAATGCAACAATAAGTTCCCTTGTTGAAATGAAAGCCAGGGCCTGGATAAGCAGCATATTCCTCTGCAGAGCACCGTGGGTTCTTGTAATGAGCAGGTTTACCTGTGTGCTTGGAGTGTGGTGGTGCCTGGACCAGGAGGAGCTGAAAGGTATTTCCAGCTGCTTACAGAGCGTGGCAAATTGGTGCATCACTGAAATGGAAGTTTAGTAGACACCTTTTTGCTTGAACCCTTAATTAATGCTTCCTGCCTTTCTTTTTCACATCTACATAAAAGCAGAACCACCTGCTGTCTCTGCTCATGGTAGGGAGATAACTCACTTTATTATGTCAATAATAGTAAAGGCAGCTCTGGAATTTTAGGAGCAGTTTCCAGGATGCCTTTGGCTCTGCAGTCACAAAATATGGGCCTCCAGATGAAACCTGAATGCATCAGGAAGAGGGAAGCAATCACAGGGGGTCTCACCCTGTCCTTCCCCAGGGGGAAATGGCCAGGGATCTGCAGAGACCCCACCCACTGAGTGTCGCTGCTTCTTCCTTTGGCAGCCCCCAGCTTCTCAGCTGAGCTGTGCAGCTCCAAATCTGCTCCACTAAATACAGGATGCTCTGGGATGGGCCCTGTGAGTGGGGCGTGGCTGGAGCAGGCTGCTCACAACCCTCCACCTCCCAGGGAAGTGATCTGAAAGAAGCCACCACATTCCCTTCCATCCACATGAAATAAACACTGCTGGTAGCCTAATGAAACTTGATGGTTCTCAGGAAAGGCTTTAACACAACCCAAATTGTCTCAGGAGGGCTCTGAAGTTCTGCATGCTCTACAACCCTGTTAGGAAATCCCACTGCTGTGAGGGGAGCACAAACTGCATCTGAAGGACCAAACTACTGGTTTTCTCCTCTCAGCCCTGGTGCAATCCCAGCACATCCACTGCCCTAAAATCATGGCAGTGCACTTGTTTCTTGTGGCCTCATAACAGTGGCACATGCTCTCTGGGTGTGTGCCTGGCTAGAGATAAAGACTTTCCAATGATGGATTTATCTCCCTTCCCCTCATATCTGCAACAGGCTCCTGCCAGCCCAGGAAGGTGCTCCCTGAGCTCCAAAGCTGCTGGGCATGGTCAGCTCAAGGTTGGCTTGTGCCAGGTCCCTTGCACTGGGGTTTCTGCTGTTGGGTCACATTGCTGTACATCATTCAGGCTTCCTCCTCTGCCTGCTGCTATTCCAGCTTTTCATCATCTTCCAAAAATATTCCCAGTTCAGATCTTGGACATCTCAGCAGGTGTGAGAATTGCAGCACTCACTTTTTTATGTCAATAGTAGTAAAGACAGTGCTGGAATTCCAGGAGGGGTTTTCAGGCCTGATGCCTTTGGCTTCTTGGCTTTTTTTAGTTCCTTTGTGCAGCTCTCAGACCCCTGGTTTCCAGTCATCCAGCTCAGGGCCAGCAGCTGTCATTACTTTGGAGGGGAGAAAGGGATGGGATCCTTATTGGAAGTGGAATAAACAGTCTGACTCCCTATCAACAGCTGGGTGAGGTTTTCCTTATGGGGCTGCCCTGGCCCAGCCCTTTGCTTCTGGAATTTATTAGGCTCTGTTGTATCTGCAGCAGCTCAGGGGCTTCAGACTTAACTTTGAGTTAGAGAAAGGATGGTTTTTACAAAGGCTGGAAGCCAAACACAAAGCAGAACATCTCTTTGGGGCCAGAGAGCTTTGATTTCTTTGTCCTGTCTGCTGCTCTCATGTATCACATCTTTGAAGCCAGTGAATCCTCTGTTGAAGGTTTCTGCTGTGCCTGGCCCCTGAGACCTCAGCTGCATCCCCAGGGCTGCTGGGGCCTTAACAATGCACAGGTTCTTCCCAAAACCAGTCCCAGTGGTTGCTGCAGCAACCACAGCAGGAAACAAACTGGTCCCTTGCTCTGATGGGGCAGTGTGGTGTTTGGGAAGAAACAAAAGACTCAGATTAACGTTCCTGGAGGTGGCTCTTTCCAGCTCAGCAAACACTCATGTGGCTCTTGACAGGCTCCTTTTCAGAGCTGACCACATCTGCTGGTGAAACACAGGTTTGACACACACCTGGATCCTTTTGCAGTGGAACAACCTCTGCAAAAGCAGGAAACCCTGTCCTGCTGCAGCAGATGCTGCAGAAGCACCAACAAACTGCAGAAACCCTCTGGAATATTTTGTTTAAGTTTTAGTGCTATTAACTGCAAAAGCTGGCAGCGCTGGTGCTGCTGGGAGCTCCAGTTTGTCAGTGGGAGGCATTAACCAAAGAACTGTGCTCCTGGGGGCAGCAGGGACTGGGAAAAATCAGTGTTCCCCCAGTTATTCCCACTTCTCAGTGGAGCAAGTTGTGCAGGGACAACCTCTCTCATTTTGATTTCTAAAAGAAGGAAGATGCCACAAAGAGATGAACTTCTCATTCTGCATCCAAAAGAGCATCTTCAGAAATGGAAACCACTTCATCTGTGTCTCACTTGGGTTTCTCAGCAGGAGTTGGGCCAAGAAGGGATTTGGGATAGAACAAGGGGAGCTGAGTCATGCCCAGAAAACAGATCCCAAAAACTTTCCAGCCAGAGCAGCATGTGTAGTACCAAGTTCAAAGGCTGAGAGCTCTTCCCTGAAATCTCCCTTTTCAGATCCTCCCAAAGTAAAAATTTCATTTTGGGGGATTGGAGTTCCTCTGAGCTGGTAGAGGGAAGGAGGGCTGGGCATCTCAGGAGGTGGCACTGGGACCCTCCTGCACCTCACACCCCTCTTTTTGCCCTTGCAGTGGGTTAGTCCCTCACATCCTGGGGGATGTCATCTTCCTCTGGTGCTGCAACCTCCTGGCTCACTTCATCAACACCTATGCTGTGGACGACAACGTGAGTGGAAGTGCCCGAGGGAGGGCTTGGGGTCTGGACCAAGCACCTGCAGTGGGAAGGGGTTACTGGGGAGCAGGGGCTGATTTAATACAGACCCCAGGCTTTGGGGATGTCCCTGTGAGAGTGCTGGGGGCTCTGTGTCTGCTCAGGGCTGTGCTTCACCTGCACTTTGGGGGATCACAGTTCCCCAAATGCCTTCCCAGACTCTCAGCTGGAATGCAGCTGCTCTTGGTTGCTTTCTGCCTCCTCCCTTGCCCCTCGCCTCAGGCTCAGGGAGTGTCACATGATGGCAGTGCCAGCCTGGTGTCACCCCCCTGCTCCACAACGCCTTTGGTTTCTCTCCTGCAGTTCAGCCAGGCCTCGGTGATCCGGAGCTACACCAAGTTCGTGATGGGGGTATGTAGGCAGCTGCCTTGTCCTTTCCCCTCCTCCTGCCACCTCTGGGCTGAGAGCTCGTGCTCTGGGGACACAGGCTGGTCTGTACTTGACATCCCTTATCCAAGGATAACTCTGCTAACATGCAAAAGCTGGAAATAGCGTTTTTGACATGGGGAGCGTTAGAGAGGCTGCTGGTTTTCTGTGCTTTCAGATCGCTGTGAGCATGCTGACCTACCCGTTCCTTCTCGTGGGAGATCTAATGGCAGTGAACAACTGTGGGTATGTCCTTCACACTGAGATCTAAAGCTTTTCTTTCCTTTCTTGCAGCCCCTTGTTGTCTGAATGGGCTGCTAACGACCGTAAAGCTTTCCTCCAGCCCCGTAAACTCTGTGGCACCTCGCAGAGCTGGCTCGTTTCCTGTCCCAGGTTGCTTATAATTTTAGATCAGAGGGCACAGACACGAGCAGCAGAAAAGCTCAGGTGGTGAGAAATCGGGAGAGTTGTGGTGGTCTGAGCTGAGCTGGAGGCACAGGGATCAAAGGGACAGTGCTGGCTCCAGGGAGCAGCACGAGGGAAGCAGAGCCCTTATGGCAGCCATGGGAGCAGACAGGAGCAGGACCGAGCTTGCCTTCCCAATCACACTGCTGCAAGTCTTCTGCATTTTTGCTCACGGGAACGGGATCCAAGTCTGGTGCCGTGTTTTCTCAGTATCTGCTGGCTTTTGAAGGTGTAGATACGGTCCTGGACTCTCAAAGTCTCCAGGTAACGCTCCTTGTTTGTGCACTCCAGGGGTAATTAAATTACAGATCTGCTGCATTGTAAATAACGAGCTGTCACTTGGCTGCCTGCCCGGTGTGGACACTGTCCCCGCGTCCTCATTCACACTTCCTGCTGCTCTTTTGTTACCTGTGGGGGTAAGGTGACACATCCACCTCAGCTGTTCCCTGTTGCTGTGCAGGTTGCGAGCCGGCCTCCCTCCCTACGCTCCTGCCTTTGCATCCTGGATCCACTGCTGGAGGTACCTCAGTGCTCAGGTGAGGGAGCAGGGCACACAGGGGGCTTTGGGCTCCCTCTGCTCCTTTCCCAAGTCTCCAGCATCCTCCAAAAGTGCCTGTGCTGCATCCTTGCCGTGCTCTGTAGGCTGCTTCTGTCCCTCCAGTTCTGGCACTGGTACCAGCATGGCGGTGCCTCTCTGCCCATTGCACACCCCGAGCTTGCAGCCTGTGAGCTTTTATCCCGTGCATTGCACACAGCAGAGTCTGTGCCCCTCTGCCTCTGTCACCCCTGGGGGAAATGCTCAACTCCAGCACCCACCGGGCTGGAACCTCACTTTGTCCAGCAGAGCAGCCCAGGGTGCCCATGCCTTGCAGCCCTGCCGTGGGCATGGAGTGGGGCCCTGCTACAGGAGCTGCAGTTCCCTGGGCAGCTCTCAGGCTGCCCTGACCCCGGGCTCTCCTCCTCAGGGGCAGCTGTTCCGTGGCTCCAGCCTGCTGTTCCGCAGGGCGCCCATCCCAGCCGCCTTCCCCGTCGACTGATGCCTCGGGAGGGACAGCTCATCAACCTGGACTCCTCAAGAAACCCCAAGCTTGTTTCGATATCTGTATATTTCTATTTTCTGATCCAAAGTCCATGGTGCCAGAACTGACACCTCCTCTCCAGCAAGGCCAGGAACAGACTTCTGGACAACTGGCTCAGGCTCCAGCTGCACCAAAGCTCCATCCTCGTGGCTGTCTTGACTGGGATGTACAGCAGAGAGAGCAGAAAGCCGTTGTCTCTTTGGTCCAGGCTGTAGCTCTGGAGTTGCTGGGGAAGTCCAGGAATCCAGAAAATGCCCAGGTACTGAAGGAGCCAGCCATGAGCTGCACGGACAAAAGACTGCTTTGTTCTGCCTGAGCTGAAAAGCAGCAGAAGATCCAAGGTCCCCTCCCTGGGAAGGTTATGCCAGGTGACAGCCTCCTGCCTCATCCTTTCTGGAGAGAGCACTTCTGCCTGGCAGGTAGCTCATCCTGGGCAAGATCAACCTGGTATCCATATTTAAGGTTTGAGGGTACCTGATCACCCAGGAACATCCCACCTCCCACGGGCATGAAAAGGAAATTATGGGATCAAAATAGGGAACGGAAACAGAGTCCCACTGCAAAGAACAGAAGAGTCCCAAAGAGATGGGTCCAGCCCAGCTCAGGGCAGCAATGGGATGTGGGCACGGAGAGAGCCCTTGAGAAGGGACATGTGCTGCCAGTGGTGCTGCTTTGGGCAGGATTTCAGCTCATGGAATGGGCTGTGGGATACACCCAGCAGAGCTGTGGGCTGGGCAGGCAGCCTGCACACACTCTGGGGGAGGTGGGTGCTGGGTTGGACTGGCCTGGCTGCACCAAGGGGCATCTCCCAGCCAGCAGCAGCACGAGCCCTGCTGGGCTCCTGCTCCTGTTGCTGATGGAATGGGAGCTGCTGGCATCTGAGAGCTGCACACAAAGGGCTCTCCTGCAGCAGGGGCAGCCTGCAGCCTGTCCAGGGCTGTCTGCAATGGAGGGATACACCTTGAGCTGGCCAAAGGCTGGTGAGGCATCTGGGTAGAAGGCTCCTGGTGCTCAGTGGAGCACGGCAGGCTCTGTGTGTAGCAGAGCTCACCAGTGGCACCAGGGCAGGATTGATGCTCAGCTCCCCAGACAAGAGTTTCTTTGCACCAGTCTGTGCTGTGGTGGCAGCCAGGCACATTTCCCCCATTTCAGTTCCCCACGAAGCAGTCTTTTGCACAGAGGTGATGCTGCACTCCCTGGGAAGAGGTTTAGCATTCCTTGAGCAGGTTCCCACGTGCTGCAGCAGCTGGGGTCACATCTCATCCTGGTCCTCTGGGGACCTGCTGTCACAGGGGTTTTTTCTCCAGCAGGCAGGGTTGATGCACACCCCGGGCAGGGCTTGCAGGACAGTGGTGGTGTGTGCTGGGAGTGGCAGCCCCCACCCAGCTCCCTTCAGTGTCGTGAAGTCAGTCCTGTCTGTCCTCCCTCGCTCCCAGTTTGTGTTACAGTTAAATCATGCATGGACCTGTTCCCTAACACCAGAGATGATTTCAAAGAGGATTTAATTATGCTCCAAAATACAGTTATAAAACAACTATTGGGTGGTTTGGTTTTTTGGGGTTTTTTTGGTGATTGTTTTTTCCCCTGTATAATGTGCTGCCTCAGGGAAGGTTTCCGTTTAAGACAGGCACTTCTTTTAGTCTTTTCTACAAATCAGGAGCTAAGCCAGCTGTTTAAAACTCAGATTCCCCCTGATTTTCCTCACCTCCATGGAAGATTGCCATATTTAGGCTGAGCAAACTGCAGTGGGTGCACCTGGAATGAGGGTGGAGGCAGCAGAGGGCTTGGGTGCTTGAAGCAACATATGTGCAATTAGGTTTTTGGAGTTAAAATTGACCCTGAGGTCTTCTGGAAAGGGGTGATGGAGACCCTTTGCCTCTCTCAGACTGGTGAGGTGGGCTCAGCCATTCCATCTTCCCCCTCACAGCTCCATCCTTCCCTTTAATCACCTTGTTTTATGACCTGCTCCCACACAGGGCATTGCACCTGCCAGGTCGCACAGCACCTGCTCAGGAACATGTACCTTTGCCCTCCAAATTAAAGCCACCTTCTGCTGCTCACATGCCTGTCAAACCTCCTGACAGCCTCTGCAGCCACTGCAGGGAAAAGTGCTATTTCCTGTCCTTTGAGGAGTTTACCTAAGGAATTTACCTAAGGGATTTACCTAAAGCTGCACCAGTGGATGCATCCTGTCAGTAATTTCTGCCCAGTTCATCAGGGCCCACAAACTTGGCTGAAAACCCAACAGTTGACTGTAGTTTTTGCTCAATTTAAATGAAAACCAGGTTTCAAAGCTTTCACTGCACTGCCTTACTTTGAAGCAAGGGGCTGCCATTCTTAGGATGATTGAATATTTTCTCACCTCCTCTTTCTATCCCTGATTCTTCTTGTCCCATCCTTCATTTGAGGAGCCCCAGGACAAGGACAAATGTCTGCACCAGGAGCAGGCAAGGCTGGCTGGGCATCCCTCTCCCTTAAATTGCTACTCATTAGTCAGTGCCTGCCCCTGCAGCTGGTGCTCAGGTATCCCAGCTGAAGGGGGGGATCCCACAGGAATGGGGGGATCCAGGGTGGAACGTGTGGCTGGGAGAACAAATGAAGGGGTGGAGGAGGAGGTTTGGGTCTGGCGCCCGGGATGGAGCCGGGGGTTTGTCCCGCTGGCGCTCCCCTGTCTGCCCAGGAAACAACCTCTGGTTTAAATATTGACTCTTAACAAAGCCAGGCTGGGTGGGGATTGCTGCTGTTCCATGCCCACACTGTTTATCAGCCTCCAGTGGAGAACTGAGATTGCTGGGACTTTGGCCTCATCTGCTCCCAGCTGCCTGGGGGAGAAGGGAGGCAGCGACAGCAGCCAGGAGAGGGAATCTCAGGTCAAGGCTGGTCTGTCTCTTCGCTGGGCATGGATGCTCGAGCCTGGCAGGATCTGGAAAGCAGCAAGATGAGCCTTTGTGCCCAGGGAAGTGCAGCTGAGCTCAGAGCCAATGTTCCATCCTCTCCTTTCCCCCGTAGAGCCGTCCTGCTGAAAACCCTTCAGTTCAGTCCAAACCCCCTCCTGGCCGTGCTGCTCTCCTGCCATGGAGCCGGGAGGGGACATACCAGAGAGCCCTCCCGATGCCTGGATGGTGCCTGGTGTCTCCCTGGTGTCTGGGCAGTGGGAAGGCCAGGGGCTGCCAGCCCTCCCCCGCAGCCATGGAGGGCCCCATCTTGCAGCCACGCATGAGGAAGTGCCCTGTGGCACAGCTGCCCTCGATAAGGCTGTTTGCTCTGTTCTCCCGCAGCGCTGAGCTCCACGTAGGCAAATCATTCCTTAAAAAAAAATATATATATATGTAAAAAAATAACCCTCACAGAGGAGATCCTGCTGCCGGGATGGAGGGGCTGGCTGGTGCCAGGAAATGCTCAGGGTGGGACTTGGACTGGACCCAGGCACCAGCAGTGTGGTGGCCCTGGAGCTGTCCCTGTCTTCACACAGCCCCATCCCCTGGGATGGCCTTCACTCGAAATGGGGAATTACAGAGGAGCCAGGTCCTTGTGGATTCCCCCTGGATAAGGGAAGTCCCGTCGGGAAACAAGGAGAAGAGGCCACAAAGAGCACAGGAGCAAAGCTCGGCACAGTGGCCTGACCTGCCACGCTGACTGTGACAGCTCTGTCCATCACTCACGGCTGGTAAGAGGATGGGAAGGATGTGGGGAAGCTGCTTTCCATGCTCCTGCTTGCCTGCTGTGGGCTCTTTTTAGGGTAAAGTCCCTCAAATCCCCCTAAACTGAGCTGCTCTGTTCCCTCCTGGGCACTGCTCTCAGGGGGAGCTGGTGGTATTTCATCCCACCCTGAGGGGATCTGGGTCTTTTGGGGAAGAGGTGGCAGCACGAGGTCAGCACAAGGTCAGACTCCTTTCCCTGCAGCCACCGTGACCCCTGCACACCTCCCTCGGCACTTACACCATGCTGGGCCCCACATCCCAGGGGAGAAACACGAGGGCCAAAGTCTCCCCAGCTTTAAACTCAGCCCCTCTCCCCCTGTTGTGACCCCAGGCCGGGCTGGCGTGGCGAGGGTGGCCATGGCCGTGGCTGCGGCCCTGGCTCCGGGCGCTGCCTCTCGCTGCAGACATGTGAACGCTCCCATCCCTCGGAATGGAGTTTCTCCCTGCAAAGCCGCCTGCGCTCTGCGGCCGGGCGGCTCTTGTCAGGCTGCCAGAGGAGGCCGGAGCAGCGTCACATGCAGCAAAGTTTTACAAGGCGAGCGAGCGTCTGGGGAGAGGGACGGGAGAGGGACCGACCGCCGCACGCACACACTCGGACGCGCACGCGGAGAAACCTCCTCCAGGCTCCCTCCAGCTCTCATCCCAACGCTGATTTTTTTTCTTTCCTCCTTTTTTTTCTTCTGTTTTTGGAAGAACAAAGACTTTGGGGTGGGTTGGCGCTGTTGTTTCTCCGTGGTTGCTGTCGGTGGATGGGGGGGAGGCTGGAGGTGGAGGGGGGAGCCGGTGGCTTGAATGTGAGAAAGTCCCAAATTTCCCTGGCCGAGTTGCCGAGATCGTCTGTACGAAACTTAGAGGAGGAAAGACGGGGGGGGTGGGGGGGAAATAATTAAAAAATAAAATATGATGACGTCACCCAGAGCAGGGGTGCCTTCCCTGCTGCCTGTCAGATGTGCCTGAAAAGAACAGGGCAATAAAACAACAGCCGCCTCTGTCTCCCTCGTTAAACACGGCACTAATTGGATGTTAATTTTTCCTTGCTCTTCTCGCTGCTCGATTGTGAGGGCTCTGCCTGACTCTCCCTCTCCCGCTTCCTTTCTTTCCTGTTGCAATGCTCTTGGCAGCTCTGAGGGACTCCGGACTGTGCGCTCCCCTCCCGCTCGTGGACTGGAATAATTCAGGAGCTGGGAGAATTAAAAAAGACGAGGCGCGGGGGCGAACGGTTCAGAAACAGGGCGGGCGTGATGGATTTCGAGAGCTACGCTAATCTCCCCGTTTCCCGTGCATTGTCCTGCCGACTTGGAGCTATTCTCTTCCCATTTGATTTCTCTTCTCCTCCTTTCCCTTCGCGTTGGGTTTGGACTGCAGGGCAAAAATATATGTTTCAAAAAAAAAAAAAAAAGGCATAAAAAAAAAGGAAAAAAGGCAGGGAAAAATAGAAAAAAGACTAAAAAAGGGGGGAAAAAAGAAGAAAAAAGCCAAAAAAAAAAAAAAAAAGAGGAAAAGAAAAAAAGCCTGGTTCAATGACGACAAACCCCCAAACCTCCTCCCAGCTCCCCCCGTCTCGCCGCGCTGCCTAACCCCTGCGTGGAAACAGGCGTTTTAGGGAGCCAGAGCAGGAAGTTGTTGTTCTCTGTCTTGCCCAGGTCATCCTTCCAGGGTATGTGTGCAAGGGCGGCGGGCACGAGGGCTCAGTGGGCGCCCAGCAGCCGTTGGCTGCCCCCCACGCTACCCCCGGCCAACGAGGCGGGTGAGCAGCGCAGGGGGAACGGGGGCCGGGTGGTGTTTTGGGGGACGCAAGAGGGGCCCAAGGGACAGGATGGGTGGGGGAGCGGAGGGGAGGGAGCAGGAGGCGGAGGTGGGGGGAGAGAGCGAGAGCCGGGGAGTAAAGTCCTACCTGGGATCGGTGCCAACTTCCTGCAAAGGGTTACAGACCCGCGGCTTTGAGAGCCCACCAGAGGCGAGTGCGCTCTTGTCACGGTTCCAAGGCGAGATGAAGGCAGCGGGAACAGGTACAGCAGATGCCGAGTGGCCTCGTTTGCCCGCCGAGCGGGGCTTCGGCTCGATTTAAGCCTCGCCGACGAGGAGCCTTCGGTGCTCCCGCCGGCGGGGGCCTCGCCATCCCCGCACGAGGCCACCGGGGCTGTCGGGTGCCAAGGGTGGGGTGGGTGGCTCGGTGGCGGGGGGGGTGTGTGTGCATGGCATGGGGGGGCCTCCGCCGCTCGCTCGCCTTTTTGCCGTTTGGATTAACATGCGGAAGATGCGCCTGTCACTTTGCTTACTGTCAGCGCCGGCTCGGGGATGGGTGACGGCTTTGTTCGGCGCAGCCGGGGGAGCCGTGCCAACTCGGACTTGGCAGGCGAAGCCGGGTGGGCAGGGAGAGGGGGACGAGGGAGCGGGAACGGCTGCTGGGGCGGCCGCGGAGGGACGTGGCCGCAGGCCCGCGTCTGAGCACGGCGGCTTTCTGTTGGCGTGCACCTCCCTCTCCCTCCCTCTCTCCCGCGCTCGCCTGCGCCCAGGCTGGTGCAGACAAAATGAAAACGTGTTTTGTTTTGGTTTTTTGGCATCTCCCCAGCAGCGCTACCAACCCCAGCTGCCCCCCCTCCGCTCCCTTTCCCAACCCGCCTCGACTCCCTTTTACAATCGGCACGACCCAGGTGCTTGGGCAGCAACAAAATAAGGCCAAAAATACCCCCTGGCACCCAAACCACCCCCAATCTGCCACCCTGGGCAGCAACTGCTCCCAACCGTCCTCCATGGCGGGTGGGTTGTTGTTTGTATGTACATCTAGATATTTTGTCCTCTTTTTTTTTTCTGCCCCCATTGGGTCCCTCTCGCATTGGGTGCGTGCGTTCCTATTCAAGGACCCACCACCTCCTGTCGTGCTAAAACCAGGAAGGAGGGAGCCAAGGGCTCATTTCTGCCTGGACGCCGGGGCGGCGTGCGAGGGAGACAACGATGGAGGACAAGAGGAGGGAGGAGAGGGATGGGAAGGCGGGAAAAGGAGCATGGGGAGGGCGGAAAAAAAATAATCCACCTCCCCAGGCCTTTTGTTTAACCTGCATCGATGCAAAGAGGGGTCTTGGGGTTTTTTTCCTCCCCTTGTCCTTTTTTTTGCCATGTGCTTGAGCCTCATGGGGCGTTTTCGAGCCTGACGGGGCAACCTTCCGGAGCAGGCAGTGTCGGAGGTTGATTTTTTGGGAGGTGACGGGCTCGTCCCGCAGGCGCGCGGCTCCCAGTGCAGGAATTCCTGCCAGCTCGCCTTTGTGCCAGCCTCCCTTGGCCTTGGGTGTCTCGTTCGGATGGAGCCTGGCATCCAGGCACCGCCCATTTCTTGGCATTGAGCTGCGAGGAGAAGGAAAGGGGAGAGAGTGAGCGAGAGAAGGGAAAAAAAAAAGCTGTCTCACTCAAACTGGCCTTTCTCGGAAAAGGATCCTTCCCCGATGATTGTCCGGATAAGCGGAGCTAAATCCAGCCACTACTCAACAACAAAACCACTCTCTTCCACGGTGCGTCTCTCTTGCTGCCTTGGTACGAAATCGAACCTCACTCTTAATTTTGGTTGGTTTTTTTTTGTTTTTTTTTGGTTTTTTTTGTCCGTGCGGTTGGGGTTTTTTTGCCTTTGATTTGAAATAACGTTTTGTTCCTCCAGTTGCTCCGTTGCTTTGTTGTTGCTGTAACCTGCCTTCTCCCCAAAATCCCTTCCCGCCGAGTCCTCTGGCCCTTGGTGCTAAAACACCCGACTTTAATCGGTCTCCTAGAGAGGGATGTATAGCAGATAGGCAGGTCCCTACGTGCAGCATTTGGAGCAGAACTGGAGGGTGATTTCTCTCCCTGCCCTCGCCCCACCACCCGGGACGTCCCCGAGAGCCACCCGGAGCTGGGCGTTGTCACCTGGGTGCCTCTTTAGCTCCCCAACGGGCACCACCGACGGGGGAGAATGTGTCGAATCATGTCGGATTTGCAATTCAACATGGCAGCCGGAGCAAACGTGGTGGGAGACGCTGGGCACGGGCACTCCCGGCAGCACCAGCGCAGGGTGGGGGCACGGCAAGAGCGGATGCACGGACAGGGAGGACGAGAGGACAGCGGGGAGGACACCGGGGCGAGGTCAGAGCAGGAGGATAATTTTATTTAATTTCATTTGAAAGGGGGTGAGTTCCACCAGAAACGGTCTGGGAAGGAGGGAACTCAAGCCGCCTGGTTTTGTCAGCATTAACTGTTTAGAAGCTGGCTGGCTCCCCACGCTGGCACGGCGTGCCCGGGCGGGCGCGGGGCTGGGAGATGCCCGGCAGCGGGGCGGGACGGGGCGCTCCGGAGGCGGCTTTTCCTGGAGCCACGGCGGCCTCGGGGCTGGGCCGGGTGCTGCTGGAGAAAGCCCTGCGAAGGCTCGGGATGTTCCCGGCCTCTGCTGGAGGAAGCCCTGCGAAGGCTCGGGATGTTCCCAGCCTCTGCTGGAGGAAGCCCTGCGAAGGCTCGGGATGTTCCCGGCCTCTGCTGGAGGAAGCCCTGCGAAGGCTCGGGATGTTCCCGGGCCGTGCGGCTCCTCCGGCCTCGTGCAGGTTCGCGCCTCGCACTGGGGCGAGGTTTGGCACGGCCGAGGCTCCGCAGGGTGGCCCAGCCCTACCCGAGCCCGGGGCTTGCCCCAGCGTGGGGGAATATGCCCTCTTTCTGTCAAACTTAATTTAGGCCTGGCTGGGACACAACAAAAGCAGCTTGTTTGCAGGGCAGGGTCCTCCTTCCTGGCTGCCGCGCACTCCGCAGGCGCTCGGAGCCATGAAAGCCACCCCTCCTCCTTCACCAAATTTTTCCTCCTCTTCCCCGCTGCCCAGCCTCCCCGCTCCTCCTCCCTTCTCTGAAAAAACCCCTTTTTCAGTGAGCAACGCGTGGCCCTACAGTAAAACCTTCAAACTGGCCACAAAGCACCCAAATGCTGCAGCCCTTCTCTGCCTCTGTGACCCAGCAGCCTGCACTGGCTGTATCAGCCCTGCTCTGGGGACAGTCCCAAAACTGCCTTACCCACCAGGATGGTGACAGCCCCCCAGGGATGGTGTCCCGGGCATTTCACACCTTCCCGACCCCTCAGGGAGCTGTGTGGCCTCATGCACCCTGGTTTGGTGTCTGGGACACTGGGGTCCAGTCCTGGACCACAGCACCCCACAGCTGGCTTGGCAGCTGAAATTCCCACGTTGTGGGAGCTGGGGGCAGTCAGGCATTTGGTCTGACCCCCAGAATGTGCCAGGATGGTCTCTTCAGCAGAGCACATGGACACAGTGGGTTACAACCAGACCCTTAATTCCAGTGAAAAGGCAGCACAAGTGTTTTACTCATCATTGCAGCTTTTCCCTTGCAGATTATTTATACAAAGAGGGGCTGGGGTGAAACCAGACCTTTCCCAATTTGCTCCCAATCCCTATTGCTTTCCTGTGAAAATCTGGTGGAGAACAAATATTAAAAAAAAAAAACCAAAACCCCACTGAAGCTCCTGCAAGCAGCCTGAGAGGAAAAAAAGTCTGAACTCAAGCAAGGCTCTTCTGACGTGTCCTAAGCAAAACATCTGGCACCCCTGGAAGAGCCATCCAGCCAAGGGACACAGCTGTTTTATTCCACAGCTCACAGCAAAACAGGGCTCATGCTTCCAGAACATGGCTCAGCAGAAAGGGTGAATTCTTGAAAGGGGGAGTCAGATCTTTCTGCTGTTTATTGCCTCTGAATCCCCAGTTTGCTTTCAGGCTGCTCTGGTGTGAGCTCTGCTCCATCTCCTGGCAGGAGACCAGGAGCTTTGCTCTGAGGCTGGAGCCTCGTTCAGCTGCTGTAACCCCCAGCAGGCAGCAGAGCCACTCTGGATTTGCACAGACATTCCTCACAGCAGGATCAGGCCCCCAGGTTTCTTGAGGGTGGCTCTGGGTAATTTCCTTTCCTTAAAAGGACCAAGTTTGGCCAAGGCAGAGTTTGAATTGTGATTTCCTTTTTTCTTTTTCCTGTTTTTTTTTTTTTAATTCCCCTACAACTCACAGCAAAATTTGTATTGGTGAGAACTGCCTGATTTACAGCTGCAGAAAATGCTGAGCTCTGTAACTCCACGGGCCAGACCTGAGGGGGAAAGGTTCCCCCATGCTGGACCATCCATGTAAGCAGCTTCACCACTCCAGGAACCACATCTGGTGGGGAAAGAAGGGGTAAAAGGCAATGAGACTAATTTGAGCTCCGTGGGCTCCACCCTCAGCCTTTCCACTAATTGTTCCAAGGGATTTGGGGGTACAGGTTTCATGAGATCCTTGCAGAAGCCCATCCAAGGGAGAGCTGATGCTGGCAGCTCCGTGGGGAGCATGGTGTGCAAGCACAGCCAGATTGGATTCACCCTCTGTACCACCCCACAGCTGGGCCTCAGAAGAATCAATACCATTTCTTTTTCTCCCTGCAGTGTTTTTCTCTCTCTGCCACCTCTCTCAGCTCCTAATTTCTCTCTACCTTTTTTCTGTGGTACTGGTTTTTCACGTTGGAGTTGCTGGTAGCTACTGTTTAACTTTGGTGAGAATTGGCTGCTGCGAAAGGCGAGGGCTGGGAGGACACAGGAGGTGACCAGCTGATTGTTGTAGGGCTGCTCATGGGCACTGAGCTGTGCTGCCTGGCTCTGCAGCTGGGAAGCCCACGAGACACGCAGGGTTTGGCACGCTAAGGCTGCTCTCCAGATAGTCCTGGGCACAGGAAATGTAAAAGTAGCCCAGCAAGGTCTGCGCAGTCAGAGGGCTGGGGGCTGTGTTGCTGAGGTGATGGCAACCAAATATCACCCTGGGGGTGGCTTGGCTGAACCTCTCCTGCTCATTCCCACGCCAGGGTTTTCCCCCAGCAGTGCTTTTCCCCTCGGTGGCTGCTGCCAGCACCAGCATCCTGCTGGGCTTGGCAGGCCCAGCCCAAGGGAGGTGGCTGTGCATCCCTGGCTCCTGCAGGGATGGGCAGCAGGTCTCTCCTCATCTGCAAGACCACAGCAAACACTGTGCTTCTTCCTCCTCCTCCCTTCTCTTTCCTCCTCTTCCTCTTCCCATAGCTTGAGGGGTCTGCAGGGCAGCCACAGCCACCTTTATCTCAAGCTTGGGTCTGGTGTGGACTCACAGGATGGTCCGTGCTGATGTTTTATTGCCAGGTGTGAAGACCTGAAGCAGCTTTGCAAGGCCTGGGAGCTTCAGGGAGTAACACCAAGAGTTCAGGTTCTCCCATCCTTCAGTCTGGGTTTGCCTGGCACTGGGCACTAGCTCCGATGAGGGAAAGGGAGGTTGTGGGGCAGCACGTGGCATCCTGGCACGTGAGCCAGAGTGAATCTGGATGGGGAGCAGGCACAAGGGTGGGAGCAGCCTAATTTGCTTGCAGCAATTCTGACAACAGAAAGGTGAGCTCAGGCTGGTAGTGGAGGCACCTTGGGCATGCAAGGAGAGAAGGTCCCAAAATCCCAACTCAGAGCAACAAGTTGGGTTATAGAGTTTTCCGAGCAGGAAACTCCTCACAGAGACTCCACCAGAAGTCAGGGCAGCTGCTGATGCCAGTGTGATTTATAGCTTTAGTGTCTGCACATCTGCTCCCAGAGCTCCAGTTTGTGGGAGGAGGATTGGGCTAAGACCCTTGGAGCTGAGCAGCCCCACAGGGAGGATGCCTGGGACCATCCCTCTGGCTGCTGTGTGTTGGGAGACTTTGCTGCCTCTGAAGAGAGCTGGGATGAATGCAGAGGAACATGGATAAAAGGAGGGCTTTGCTCCTTCCTCCAAGGTGGCACTGCACAAAACCCAAGCAGGTGATGAAACCCGTGCACTTGGTGTGTTTCAGTGTTCAGATATAATACAGATGAGGATTCCAACATTGCCTCCCATTTCAGTCTGGCCAGTCACCCCACAGCGTGGTGGGGAATTGCTTCTGCTGCTTTAAATCCACAAAACTTCCTTCTCTCCCTGTCCCCCACAGCCACGTGCTGTGAGCACACACCAAGCCCCACCCTAGGGGCAGCTGCATCTCAGCAGAGATGAGGAGACACACAGTGAATGATGTGTCAAACCCAACAGTCTGCTGTTGACCTTGCTAACCCCGAAATCTTCCTGGCACTTCAGAGAGGCAGCAGCAAAAGAAGAGCCTGGCTACAAACCCACAGAGCAGGGAGAGCTGAGCTGATGGAGCCTGGCTGTGCAGGATCTGCCCCGGAGCCAGGGCTGGTCCAGCCGTGCCTGAGCACGGTGGGAGCTCCCATCTGCATCTCAGCTTCGCAGTGCCGGCCCTCCCCCGGGCGGGGGATTAGCGGAGCTGTGGCTCCCAGGGCAGGGGAGGGCCTAATGAACAGAGAGAGGATAACCAAGCAGGTATGGGCTTCCTGTACTTTAGGGCTCAGGAGGAAACCCTGCAGCTGGTGAATCTGGATACGATTAGTGTCCATTTCTCCCTGTGTAATCAACCCATCTGCTCATCCTTGCGCATCAGCTGGGCATGCCCCACTGCAGGCAGACCCCTCTGGGGCACCGTGTGCATCCCTGCCTGCCACAGCCCCACTGCAGGCAGACCCCTCTGGGGCACCGTGTGCATCCCTGCCTGCCAGGGCCCCACTGCAGGCTGACCCCTCTGGGGCACTGTGTGCATCCCTGCCTGACTCAGCCCCATTTTCAGGCAGACCCCTCTGGGGCACCGTGTGCATCCCTGCCTGCCAGGGCCCCACTGCAGGCAGACCCCTCTGGGGCACCGTGTGCATCCCTGCCTGACTCAGCCCCATTTTCAGGCAGACCCCTCTGGGGCACCGTGTCCCTCCCTGCCTGCTGCAGCCGCTCCGGGTGGGAGGGGATCCAGGCTCACTCTGACCCCAGCAGCGCCTGCTCCTCTCCCCACGGGCTGGGGCAGCCCCGGGGGAGCTGCAGCCAACACAGCACAGTCCCAAACAGCAGCACCCAGCCCTTTTTTCCCTCCCCTTGTCCTTTTTTTGCCATGTGCTTGAGCCTCATGGGGCATTTTCAGGCCTGACAGGGCAACCTTCCGGAGTGGGCGGTGTCGGAGGTTGATTTTTTGGGAGGCAGCGGGGCCTCCAGTGCAGGAATTCCTGCCAGCTCGCCTTTGTGCCAGCCTCCCTTGGCCTTGGGTGTCTCGTTTGGATGGAGCCTTGCATCCAGGAGAAGCTGCTGCTCTGGCAGGAGGGCGGGTGGCTGCTCCAAAGGGCTTGGAGCAGTTCAAAGGGATCGCTGTGACACACAGCTAAGCTCAGCTTCCCAGGCTCTGCCTGCTCATCCCAGCTCAGCTGTGCCACAAGCAGGTAAAGGTGGATTAGGTTTGGCTGCCTGGCTTCAAAGCCTCGTTCATGCCACGGGATGCTGAGCACAGGACACACGGGGCCCCTCATGGTCAGGGGAGGGACTGAGCTCTCAGTCCTGCTCTGTGAGAGCACTGGGAAAGTTGATCAGTGCTGTGCAGGATCCTCAGGGCTCATTTCAGCTTCTTTTCCTTGGCAATTTTGTCCAACTATGCAAAAAACACGACAGCCCTGCAGTGGGTTACAAATGTTCAGCCTGGATTGAAAGGAAATCAAAAGAGGAGCTGCTGTGTGGATCAGAGGGGTTTTTTGTAGTGCAGTGGCTGAAGTTTGCATGGTCCTTTAGGGTCTTCTGAAAGGTCCAGGTTGGTGACAGAGCTGGGACAAAACTCAGGGTTACAATTCCCAGTCCTGGTGTCCTCTATACCCAAAGAGTGTTGACCTCCACTGAAGGAGCTCTTACTGGTGGTCACTGGAGTGTCCTGGGGATCTGTCACACCAAGTGCTGTCCACGAGCAGATGAAGGTGGTCCCTGCCCAGGATTGTTGTATTCACATGCACAGCCCAGTCCTCCCCCATGTGTGGTGTTCAGGGATCCAGGCACCTGAGCTGGTGCCAAAGTGTCCTTACAGCCAGGAACAATCTCAGGAATGCAGCACAGGTTAAACATTGCATTTGCTTTCAAGGGCTACTTGTTGCTTCATTTCTAAATGCAACCTGTCCTGGGCTGCTCTTTGGCTCCTAAATCCTCTGATTTTTGTTTGGTTTGGAATGCACTGATTCATCATAAGGAATAAATGAAAAGCAAAAGAAAACAGCAGTACTTGTTTGCAGAGGCCCTACATTGTTCCTCTGCTGCTACTGAAATAGGAGTGACAAATCCCAGTCCCTGGACAGAGGTTTTTTGGGTGGTGGCTGTGTGCAAACAAGGCTGGGGAAGATAAACAAGCAGGAAAAAAAATGGGTTTAGGAAAGACAGTTGAGGATGGTCAATCAACTGATGGGCCAAAGCCAGCACAAGACCATCAATTAGCAAAGCCATATTGATATTGTTTCTCCAAAGCATTTTTGCATCCACAGAGAGGGCTGAGAGCTGCATCTGTGGTCAAACTTGGCTGCAGTTAGGAATCTGTAGTTTCTATGTTGCAAAGGGGGAGTTTTAGAAAGGATTTTGCCTGTAGAAAATATGTCCACAGTTCCAGAAGGGCTCAGCCAACAGGGTGATGAAAATCTGTCTGTTGGTGTCATCGTCAGAGCTGCTGGAGGTGGGAACATTTGCTAATCTTGCTTATTTTAGGGGCCCTGCTTTCAGAAGCAGCTCAGTTCTGAAAATGCAGCTCTAAAAATTCAGCTCTTCAGAGTCTCACACAATACCTGCCTCAGACTAGACTAAAGAGGGATGCATTTTTCAGACTGTAGGTTCTTGCTTGCCTAATTATGATTTTCAGCTTCTTTCCATTTGGTCTTTGCATTGTGTAAATGTGACACAGAAGAAATAACTGTGACATTGCCTGACATTTTCTGTTCCAGATGGGGAGGAACCAGCTAAACCTGCAGGGTTTCAGAGCTTGCAGAGCTGGTGTGGAAGGAGAATTTAGTTTCACGTTTGGGAATCAAACTCAATTTCCTGAGTAATCTAAACTGTCACAATTTCTCTTCCTCCAGCACCCCCAGGCCTGGGGACAGTGTCACTCTTAAGGGGTAACCTTGGCACCCTGAGGCAGTGCAGGGTTGTGCAGGATTGTTGTATTCATCCCAAGCATGAATTCAAGGCAAAGCACCTTCATCAGCTCCAGTGGTTATGTCTCTATTGGAACTTTTCAGTGGGTTAAAATCTCCACTGTGGGTTTTGACTTCCCTGTTCAGCTGCCTCAACACACATTAGGTGCCTGAAGCTGCACAAAATGGCTTTTGGATGAGCTCAGGACTGGCCAAAGCCTAAACTGGTTTGGCTTGCAGGATTTGTGGCAGCTGCAGCTCCAAATCCAGCCTGGGATGGGTCCCAGTGAGATGGATAGAGAAGCCATCTCTCACTTCAGGGAGTTCTCTGCCACCATCCAGCTTCTGGAAGAGAGAGGAGGAGCTGCCCTGGGTGTGAGCAGAGCCCCAGAGCAGGGTGAGATGTGGGTCACAAGCAGACTGCTGGGCATGTACTCAAGAGGTCAGCAGTGTTGTCAAAACCCTGGCTTGGGGTTTTTCTGTGTTTCGTGGCTCTGGGGCCCCAGTGATGTGGCAGCTCCATCCTCATCCATGGTGGGAGCAGGAAGGAGCTTGGATGGCCTCGGCCCTTTGTGCTTCAGGAGTGCCAACAGTATGAATAATGTATAGGAGTTCAATTCTTCTCTCCCTGGCCAGGGGCAAGGTGTCCCAGCTGATAAAAACTGGGAGCCCAATCTTGTTAACACCAGTGTCAGACTTAGACCTTCACAGATCCACTGCCTCAAGCAATTCTATTGTTCCAGGCCCATTCGGTTAATTAGCACATTAACTAATCACCTTCTCAGCATCCCAGGTAGGGAATATCTGTCTCCCAAAGGAGGAAACAGGCAAAGTGACTCACTAAGACTGGATGCAGAAGCTTAGCAATGCAGCTGTTGAGCCTGGGTTTTTCTGTCCCAAATGATTTGGTGTGACTGCTGCTGCCTTATGCACATCATTTACTCGAGACAGAAATGGAGGAGTCCTAAAAACTCCCAAGAGTGCTCAGGCCCAGTGAGGGAAGGTACCCCTGGACAAACCTAAGAACTGAATCCATCCAAATACTCAGAGGAGGCAATTTGCTTCACTCACATGCACCAACTAAGGAATAAAAACAAAACCACTTCTCCTCATTTTCAAGGCAAGTTTTTCTCACCACCTTGGCTTTTCACTCACATCTTCATCTGCTCTAAATTTCATGAGCAAATGGCCAGTGTGAGGAGGAGAGAGCACACGAGGGATGGCAGTGGGGCTGTGTTTGTACAGGCTCACTGGGATGGGATCAGACCAGAGGGATAATTCCTGAAGAGATTCAGACAAACAGCCAGAGGGGAAACTTTGATGCTGAGGAAGCCCTTCAACTGCAACACATGACAATGAGCAGCAGATTTACACAGCTTTGCAGTGTGGTTGGAAAAAGCCCTGAGCTGAAGCACAAGGGTAGAGTTCTTTGGCTTGCCAGACCCATGACAGCACCACAGAGCCTTTCTCACAGAAAGGAGAAGCTTGTTCTCTCCACCCAGCTCTGACCTGAAGGCTCTCTGTGCTTTGCCTACTCTCAGATGACAGCTCTCAGCAGCAAGGATGTGTGTGCAGAGGAATGAGAACCAGCTCCTGCACCAGGGATCCATCCCTGAGGAGGAGAACCTCACAGGGATTAACTGTGTGCCTTAGCAGTCTGCTGGCCTCCAAGCAGCCCAGGCAGCCACAGCCCTGCTCAACACTGGAATGTCAGGGGAGTGCCTGGGATGAGGGTCCTGCTGAGGTCACAGCAGCAGAAGGCACCAAGCAAGTGGCCTGTCCTGCAGGGGGGACTCCTTTCCTGACCACAGCTTAATCCACCACCAGTTTGCTGAGCCCACAGCAGCCCAGATTGGAGGCTACAAAAATATCCCTGTTCAGCAACTCCTCCCTTGTCCTTTGTGAGGCTCCAGCATTTTAATCATGTTCACACCTCCCTCTCCTGACACAAACCATCTCAGCTCCCTCCCAGGTCCACAAAACCTGTGCATTCCTGGTCTCATTCTCCTGCTGATGCACCAGACTCTCTCCCCTCCATCAGCTCCCAAACATCCCCATTTCTTACTCTCTGTATTCCCATCTTTTCCCCTCCTGCACCCTCACTTGACTAAGATTTCTTGAATAACCAGCTAGTGCTGAGGGGCTACGTGCAGCTCTGGGTGTGCTGTAGACAGACTGAGCAGCCCCAGCCCCTTGCATGTCCCCAGTTCTGTATTTCTCCATCTCAGGACCACCAGGAAGGTGCTGCTGATGTAGGGGAGCTGTTCTTGGGAAAGGCAAAACACCCCAAATGTGTCTTGTAAATGTGTCTCATCCTGCTCTGTTCATTTTCACTCAGAATAAGGGTAAAAACAGAGCTCCTCAGGTTGTTGGGGCTTTCTAGAAGGGAATATTGGGCACCAGAGCTGCTGAAATTGGTTTTCACTCTTAGCTTCAGCCTGGCATGCTGCATGTGGCCATTCTTGATCTGTTCCTATGCACATCTAGAGCCTTTTGATCATCATTCTCCAGCCTGTCTTGCTGGTTTTCCAGGAACAGTATTACACAAGAAATGCACTATTCTCTCCATGCACAGGTGTTTTCAAGCAAGCCTTGTCTTCTCAAAGCCTAGTAAAATAAACCAGACTTGGATCTCTCAAATTCCTTCAAAATTCCCAGACTTTGAGGTTAATACAAAGGGCACAAACCTGCCTGTGAGGTCACATGGCTCCACATCAAACCCATACCAGAAATCAGGATATCCTGAGCAGGCTCTCAGTGGAGTTTGTTACAGGTGATACTTATTTTTAGGGACATTTTAATAAGCCTAATCAATCACAACAAATTGCTAATAAATCCATAATGATTTTCACCTGGAGATCTTAGGTTGCTTTGCCAGAAATTGCAGTGAGGAATAGTGGTTATTAAAAAAGATCCAAAGATTTAACTTTTTTCACAGAATAATTCAAGATGTTGCCATTATGCTTCTGCTCTGAATTACTCTGCAGAGAAATTACCCTCCCCACTGACTCGAGAAAGCTGAGCAGGTCCAGCCTCCTGTGCTTAAATTTATCCCATGTAAATATGGCACAAAGTGCCTCATCCTATTGACAACCTTCCTTACAGGATTTTCCTACAGCTCCTGTAACAGCTGTGCTGGGTTTTGGCATTTCCAGTTCCCTGCATCCTTAAGGGATAGGACTTCTAATGGGGAGATCTTACCAGTCCTAAATCTTGTAATATTCCTGATTTTCACAGCTGTCTACAGAAGCAGAGAGCCCAGGGGCTGTTTGATTTGTGTCCTACTAAGGGTCTTCCCATGCTGGGTACTCCCAGACAGGTTTGTGAGGTGTTTGCCTTGCTCTAAAAACCTGTCATTGGTTTTGGTGAGGGTTTGGAGGAACATCCACCCGTGGTGGGGGGTGGGATTCATCTGTGTGTCTTGTTGGATGTAACTGGGACTTTAGCCCTGTGCTTTTGGGAGAAGAGGGTCCAGTGAGAGGCGTCTCCGGCTCCTCAAGCCGTGGGATGGGCAGCTGTGGTGCTGCTCCATGGAAGGGCAGCAAGTAAAAGTCATGGAGCTCATGAGGCTTTTTGTGGGCACAAGGTCCTGCTGGAGAGAGCCTCTGTTTCCGAGGCAGGCTCGTCCTGGCAGGAGTGAGAGCGAGCAAGGAGAGCTGGGATTGCTGTTCCCGCGGGTGCCGTTGGGATCCGGGCTGTGGAGGCCACGCTGTCCCCAAGGCGGGCTCCTCTCCCCCTCTCTGCGGGTGTTTTTTACACCATTTCCTGCCCAGGGAAGTTCAGGAGTTTGACGTTACTGCCTTGGTTTCCGCTCTCCTGCCCGGCTCCCTTCGGGAGCTCTCGCAGAGCCCGGCAGCAGCCGGGCCGGACCCGCGGGCGGGATGGAGGTGCCAGCCTGGCCCAGGCAGGGAAGCGTCACCCACATCAGCCCGGGCAACTTGGGCTCAACCAGCTTGGGAGGGCTGGAAAACCAACCCTGTGTCCATCCCTCCGGCTCAGTCCTGCTGTGGGACTGGACGGGGCCGGCAGGAGGAAGGAGGACGCGCCCGGGCATGGCTGCAGAGCTTTTGGGTTCCTGCCGAATCGACGCCCTCCCCTCTCCCCCCTCATCCTTCCCGCCTGGCCTGCGTCTCCCCTCCCTTCCCTTCTCCCTCCCATCCCGCAGCAAACAAAATGGCTGCTCCATGGCCATTTTGTTTCCCGTCTGGAAGGGGGAAGCCGGGACGCTGGGACTTGGCTCTTTTTTGGAGGCTGCAGCCATGTCCGAGCCCAACTCTCCCGTCTCTACGTGGCACCGGCTGTAGCAAGAGAGAGAAAGGGAAAGGGAAAAAAAAAAAAGAGAAAAAAAAAAAAAAAGGACATTTTGGAATGAGACCAAAGGCAGAGGCAGAGAGTGGGTAGTTTTGGCGTATGTTGAGCACTGAAAATGCCTGGAATTGCCAAAGTGAGCTTTTGTATGAGCAGCGTAAGGGCTACTCGGTGCACGCAGAGCCGCGGGGCTGCGCGGAATAGCCGGACGGAAAGGTTTGTTCGCTATATTCAATAAAACAGCCCTCCTTTCTTCTGGATTTATAAAGTACCAGAGAGCACTGTTGTCTTAATTTGTTTTTGGACGGGCGGATGGTTTTACACATCGGCTTGGTATGACCAGAGCCGGTCATTGCCGGACGGTAGCGTTTTAACCTGTTGTGTGTCCTCTTGTTTTTGGTGCATACGGGATCTGACCTTTCCACCGAGCTGGCACTGCCTGGATTTAGCTGATGTAATCCGGAGGATATTTTTTTAGGGATTTTTTTTTTGTTTATTGCCTTCTTGCCTTGAAAGTTTTCATCTCAGGAATAAAAACATCTTAATTTAAATATTTAAAGCAATAGCTGTTCTTGGCTTTTTAAGCCCTTGCTTTTCTCCCAAGGCTGGAGCTGTACTGTGCTCACAAGCTGTTTACTGCACTCTGTGTGTATCCTGCACACATTAAGGTGTGATACACAACAGAAACACCATCAACAGGAACATGCCTTGAAAGTTTAAAGCAACTTGGTGGCGTTACTGTAAAATTTTGCACAGAAGCAGGGCAAAAACACCAGAACATGCGCCAAATAAAAGTGATTTTTTTTTTTTTTTAAGTGATTCTGCATTTCCTTCAGTAGCCTGGATGTCTTGGCGTTAGTAGCCACGTCACTTTGTTCGTGGACACTCTGAGGAGCAGATCCCTGCCCCGTGGCACGGGGGGGGGATCAGGCTCTGATAAGGTGCTGGCATGATCGTCCTGCTGTTCCTTGAGTGGCTTTCCAGACATGTGGAGAGAAGCAGACACTTCCAGAGCGGAGCTGGGAAGGAGAGGAAAGAGGTGAAATGGCTTTCCTTGCACAGAAAGGTATTTGATTTGCCTCCATTTGCCTTGGCTTGGTTGCAAACAGACAATAGAGAGAATGGCAGGGCCACGGTGGTCCCGGAGCCGGGGCTGCACGGGCGGGCGCTGGGCGGGTGCTTCAGGGGGCAAATGTAATGCTTTGGTCCAAATCTACATTAGAGGTGGACATTACCTGCACACCTTTCATGAGCAGCTTATGAACTCAACATTGGGAAGGTTAACAGTATTAATGGAACAGTTTTATAGAGTATTACAGAAAAAAAAGGTTTTTTCTTTAGATTTTCCAGTTAGCCTATAGAATTGCATGCAGAACAGGTAAAAATAAGCCTGAAGGATATTTTTTTCCTCTTATTTTTAGTATTTAATGAAATTACGCTGTGGAATATCAGTAGGGGCTATCTTTTGTGACAAAAATTCTGGGACTTTTTTTTGCTTCAGGAGAGGGTGAGGTATATACAAATTTACAAGGAAAATACACAAATATTTAGAAAAAGCATTACCTTTATTGTCACCTTTAATAATGCATTTAGGAAGGGTTAATAAAAGATAAGTCATATAACAAACAGGTTATAGATGCCTGAATTATAGATAACAATATCAGATTCATTAATAATGATCCAGATGTTTAGAAACATCTGATAGGACTCAAGAGAACCCCTAAGAGATGAGCAGCTGTTTGTAAAGATACCTGCTAATTGTTTAATAATAAATGCGATGACAAAATTGAGGTGAAATATTCCCTATGTCATTAAAAGTGCGTGGAGTAAAAGCATTGCTGACAGACATGGGCTGTTGCAGCATTGAACTGTAAATATTTTTACTTCCATTTCTCTTCCCCTATTCATCATGCCTTTGATTAATTGTTTCAAAGTGTGATATTTAATATTGACTTGAGGATGGGGTGTTTGCGAAGGTGGTTGGCCTTGCTTTGCTGAGAGGTTTGCCTGGCCTGGGAGAAGTTATAACAACTTGCCTTCATGGCTAGTTTGGCAAATGTCATTTTTGATTGCTTTCCCGTGGCACAGGGTGTGTCCAAGATGGGTTTTTGGTTTGTTTTCTGCTTTTTGTGGGAGCGGGTTCCTCGCTGCCGGCCAGATCAGCAGCTCCAATTGGCGCTGTGGGTCCCCACCATGTTGGGGAGTTTCTGAAAACCTTCCACCCTTCTTTTGGCTTATTTTTGGTTTGATTTTTAATTTTTAATTTTTTTTTTCTTTTTGGTCTGTTTGGGTTTTTATTTTTCCAGCCAGGTTGGGAGGACACGAAGCCAAGGGAACAAAATGGCCACACTCGGCCATTTTGTGCCAACGCCGCCGTTCAGGGAGCCGGGGCTGGTTCTGCCCCAGCTCCAAAATCCTCCTGGAGGCTCGGGGTCCTGATTTCCCACTGAGAAGCCCTCCCTGTCCCTGGCACGTTTCGGCACCGACACAAAGTGGTGTGAGCTTTTAAAGCAGAGACGTTGTTGTTTTCTGGCTTCCTCCTCCCCCCTCCTCCATTTCATTCAGTGCTCCCTAATGAACCAGATCAGCTCCTCAAGGCTTCCCAGCCTTTCCAGCTCCTCTCCAAGGTGGGCTCCTCTTAAATGCAGACACTTGGCCGTGCTCAGCAATCTCTGGTGCAAAGATGTTTCAAAATTTGGGGGCCAGCATCTTGGGTTTTCTGCTGGGGTCATCACAAGCCACCCTGAGCCCTGATAAATGAGGAGCAGTTTAGGTCACTTCTTGATTCCAAGAAGAAGTCTGAAAGCTGGAATGGAAATGATATTTTTATTGCAGTCTGGGGGATCTTGCTGTGAAAAAATACCTTTATCTCCCAGTTTCCTCCCCCCTCCAAGCACCTGTAGACAGTGGGACCATGCAGTGACACGTTCTGTGCACAGGCACCTTCATGCAGTAGCTTGCAGAAACCGATGAAGTTTTTTCACAGAAATCAGATTTGATCAATTTTGAGGGATTCCTATAAATCTGGAAAGTAGAAATTACAGGGCCACTGCCTTAAGGCCTGTGCAGAAAGTTGTGGTTTTTGAAGACCTTCTTGGCAATCAAGTATCCAAACATCTTTCAAAACTGGGTTTAATCTCAGAAGGCAGTGATAAGCTTTGGGTGTGGGTCTCTGACTCCCACAGACCCTGTTGGCTGCTTTATCTAGAATTTTGCATAGCTGCATCACATCCAGGCAAATTTGGGCACATCTCCTTCTTTCCTTCCTTGTCTTTTACCTTGATGGTTTAGACCTCAGGCCATGAGGAGAGGGAATTCCTGTCATTGCAATTTGTGTAGGACAAACAAGTGTGACAGTGATACTCAGGGTAGGATGCTCTTAGTCATCCTTACTGGGCATAAAAAATCCCCCTGTTTGACCCATAAATCCTCCTGTTTGACTCCTTTCTTCACAGATCCTGCTAAAATCAGGATTCCAGAGTCAGCAGCTGCGTATTCCCAAAACCTATACTCATTAAGACAATTATTATAATTAAGTCTTCTGTTTTCAGGTTTACTTCTAGAAGTCAGAAGGGATTTTTTTCTCTCTCTCTCCATAATTACATCTATGTGAGCTCAGAGTTATTTAATGTAATTTCCCACCAACAGTTTGAGATTGGCCCGAATGCCTGTTGTCTGCAATGGTATCAAGAGTGACCTTTGAAATGCCTGCCTGATACAACTGGTTCATGTGCTTAGAGCAATATAAACCACCAGACTGGGAACCAGGAAAAATCATTCCTCCAGGCCAGTTGCTAAAAGTCTCCTTGGAGAAGACAAGCATCCTCTGCCTCTATGCATCACCCAGGGATCATCTAGACCAGCCACCCTCCCAGTCCCTGACCAGTGCAGCATCTGGTGGTTTTCTTGCCCACCTTCTCCTTGATGCTTATGGCAGCAGCTTAATTTTTGGGAAGCTGAAACATTTTGGTTTAAACTCACCCTTCTGTCCCCAAGGAGCTGAGCAGTGACAGACCTGATGGACCCTAAAGCCTGGCTGTCACCTCACCTCAGCTCTGGCTGGTTGAGGAGGGAGCTGTGCATCACTTTCTGTGCTGATAAAACCAGGAGAAACAGCATTTCCCATCAGGAGGCTGTTTGGGATGCACTTGGCACCAGGGATGGGCTGGACACTGCGGTGCTGTAGGATCCACTTCTGCCACATTGGGGTTTTGACCTTGTTCCTGCCCTTTTACACCAGGAGGGGCCTGGGCCAGATGGTCCAGCACAGTGGGTCACTCCCTGTCAAGGACCAGTTTGTCAAAGGAAATTAAGAGAATTACCTGGACTGTGCTGAATGCCAGTGAGGAGAGCCTGTGGAGAGCTCTGGAAGAGGGCACTTCCAAACCTTGCTGCAGAGATTCCCTTGCACCTGAGGCCATCCTAAACCCTCACAAGGATTCCAGCTACAGAAGCTGACCAAAGCTTTGGCATCATTTAGCCTGGTGCCCGGTAGCTGTGGAAGCACAAAGCATTGGCAGCTTTTATCCCTTTGGAGACTTCTGCCTGAGCCCCCTCCTCTCCCACCACAGCACTCAGCAGATGCTTGTGGAGGTTGGGGACATCTCCTGCTGGGCTCCCATGGGAAGTTATCCTTTGGGGCTGTGCTGGGCTGCACATGCAGCCTGCTTGGCGTGGCTCCCTCGTCGTCAGGGCCTCTTCCATCTCCAAGGGGAATTCTTTCTTCTCCTTGCACAAGAGCCTCACACGTTTCTTTCAAACTCCCAGATTAATACCTCGCCTCTGTATTTGGGTGCACAGAGAGTGAAGAAGCCTCAGAAGGTGAGCCAAGGGCTTGGGGGGAAGCCAGTCTGTCTCAGATCCATGCTAATACTGCTTGGCTGGGCTGGAGCATTAGAGGGACAGCAGGGCTGCATGTTGCACTCATTTGTTTAGGAAATAAGATCTGCCTTGATGTACTCGATACCATTACATTTGCAGCCTAAAAGCTTCCTTGTACTTAGTTATTTCTAATCTGCTCAATTCCCTGGAGTGCACAGCAGCTAAATGGATGGATTCTCTTATCTGGTCTGGCAGGTTTGTTCTAGATATGCTGTGTGTTCAGGAGGTGAGGTCAGCCTGGCTGGGTGTGCTTGGCGCTGCTGCAGCTTCCCGGGAGCTCTGCTAGCTCCATGTGCAGCCCCAGCTTCCAAGGGCAGGGCTGCAGCTTTTGGGCACCCTTGGGTGCATGAAGTCTGTGGCCAGTGTGATTGCCAAGCACAAGGTATAGTCCAAGTGGGCTGAAGGAGGTTTGAAGAAGGAGAAGGAACTCCAGGACAAGGCTGGATATGAGCCCTCTCCCCTGCCATCAAGAA
Organism: Euphonia xanthogaster; assembly: GCA_034509185.1. NCBI lineage: Eukaryota > Metazoa > Chordata > Aves > Passeriformes > Fringillidae > Euphonia > Euphonia xanthogaster. Next base: position 2,390,537 of record JAYDZK010000107.1, on the reverse strand, counting down.
TTCTGATTTTTCATGCATTCCTTCTTGCAGGACCTGCAAAGCAGCCAATGCCTGATAAGGATCATCTCAGTGCCTGGTTAAGGATCATCTCAGTGCCTGGATAAGGATCATCTCAGTGCCTGGCTAAGGATCATCTCAGTGCCTGGATAAAAATCATCTCAGTGCCTTAGGCTGCCACGGTCCCAAGCTGTCCTTGAGGCTGAGGTAGTAGATTGAATAGTTGTGGAGTCTGGTCCTCCCTCTGAGCTAACTATACAATCTACTGTCTTTCCTAAGGAGACAGTCAGGTCTTCAGGTCTGCTCGTCCACTTCTGCACCAGGTGTGGGGCAGCTGCTGCCAGCAAAGCCCATCCATGCCCGTCTGCTCTGCTCTGTGGAGGTGAGGTAGTAGGTTGTATAGTTTGGTGGGAGGGATTTGATCCCATTTCAGGTGATAACTATACAGTCTATTGCCTTCCTTAAAGAGCAGCAAAACCACCGAGGAGCTCCCGAGGCATCATCGCTTCTTTTGTTGAGGATCCAAAAAAGCAGCATGGCATTGTTAAACAACTCAGTGGGTGTTTCTCTTACAGCATCCAGAATTGCATTCTTCCAGGAATTGCTTCATGCCTCAGGCACTGGAGCATGGAGCCACCTGCTTCCAGGGAACCCATCTCTCTCTAAGATTCCAGGGAACCAGGGAAATGAGTTTGCACAGCAGCTCCCACTGTTCAATTCTATTATTTTTTTGCAGGAGATGGATTCAAGTTGTAAAGTGTTTAAATGTGTTGATCTTTTCTGGTCTGTCCTCGGGTCTGGAGGGGTGCAGACACTTTTGTATCAATGGGACAGATCTGAGCTCATGATTTAATTTTGTTGTGCCCAGTTCTGAAGTTTGGGTTCAGAACGAGACCCAGGGGCAAGCTTAGCCTGTGGACTCAGCCCTGGGAGCTGATCAGATTTGGCTGCTTGGCCCCTGCTCAGGAAGTGCATTTTGTTTTGGACAAGTTCCCAGCCTGTCCCATGGAACAGGGTGGTTCTTTCTGATCTGCTAATCCCTTATCAACTGAACTCCCTCACATGCAAACCCTGTCAGGGAAGTTTGGGGCTCTTGGGTATTTACACAGGGTGAACCAATGATTCCAACTAAAATCTTGTCCTAAAGTGGAGACAGGTAAGGAAGAGACATGAGGCAGAAGGAGCAGGTTCTAATCCTTCTGGGTTCTCCAGGCAGTCCCTGACAGCAGACATGCAAGAAGTCATCACGCTCCAGAGCTCTGGCCCTTGGCAAGGACAGGGAACTGCTGATTCTTCTGTTTCTTAGGAGCAGATGGGACGATCCCTCTGCCATTTTCCAGAGTAAGAAGGATCAAGACCAGGAGTGGAGCTGTAACACGATCAGGGCTGCACCAGGAAGGACATTTCAGGCCATTATCACGACCATCTCACTGCCAGGGAGACTGTGAGACCCGAGACAGCGGGGAGCGAGGGCAAGCAGAGGACACCTTCTCAGATGAAGTGGGAGGGAGAGAGCAGAGAGAAATTGGAGCCCTCCAATTTCACCCTGAGCAAAGGCACAGGGAGAGGCAGAGCTGGCTGCTGAGGCCGTGGGAGTCCCCAGGATGAAGCAGGATTTCAGGCCCCTCTGCTGGGACAGGGCGTAGCTGCAGCTGCTGGGTGGGGATGCTGCAGCTCCAGGCGGCGCAGGAATGCATTCCTCTCTCCATAAATCTGCCTTTTCAGCAGTCCTGGCGACTTGCTGTGCAAAACTACAGCTTGGTCCTCTGAGTTGCATTATTATCCTGCAGCTGCTTGCTCAGGGGCAGGGCTCCTGCCCGCAGATGGCTTGGAAGGTACCAAAATAGCAGCACAAGCACGGAACAGGGTGGCATATCCACTTCATCTGGAGAGGTGTGCCCTGGAAAAGAGCTAATCCCACGTGTCCCAGATGGAATCCCTTCAGTGTCCCTCCATGGCATTGATACTGATGCAGGGAATCTCAAACAGTGGAACTGTGTGAGCTGGAAGCCATGAATAAAATATTACTGGAGATATTCCCTCATGAAAATAAACTTGGTTTGACTTTTTTTAAAACTGAGTCTTTTTATTGCCCTGAAGTGAGCTTGGCTGGTGAACTGGGACCTCTTGAGGGGTGATCACTGTTCCTGGCTGACCAAAATCCTGGGTGTGAAAGGGAAGCCACAGGATGAGGATGTGGGGCAGACTGGGTTGGCCAAGCAGCTGAGACCATGTGTGTTGGCTGTCAGCAGGTGCTTTCCTGACACAAATTTTCAGCACAACTCTTACACAAAGCCCAACCTGCTTCCTTACTCTCAGTCAGATCAAGGGTTGCAGGTTGGGCTTCCCTCTGCCCTGGACAGTCCTTGCTATGAACATGTTTATAATGTGCACACCAGCAAGAGGAGAACACAGGGTTCACTAACCCAAATAAATCTCATCAAGGGCAAAGAAACCAGCCCAGGTAATGTTTAATTGCTCCAATGGATCCTGGCACAAAGGAAAGGGCAGCTTTGCCCAGGAGGAGTGGACCAGCCTGGCTGAGCTTACACCCATGGATCCGTGGGACACTCACCTGAGTCACCAGCCAGGATCCCACAGCACATGGCACTGGGGCAGCCACATCATCCCTGAGCACAATGGCAGGGAGGAATGGGCACTTCCTTTTAGCAAAAAGCAGCCAGGAAGCAAGATCAAGAAAGGTGGGTTGTCCCTAGACCCTCACAGGACATTGAGGAACGAGAGCACTTTCAGCCCAAACACTCTGAGGGAGCACAGTTTCCATCTGGAAACTGGATGGAACTGCCAGCAGCATCACCCCAAATGCAAATACCCAGCAGGGTGTAGGTGCTCACCCCAACCCTTCTGACCCACTGCACTCATGGGAGATGCAGGAGCTGAAGCAAAGGAGCTCCTCTCACTCAACCAGCAGCAAACACCTCCCTGTCCCTGCTGGAAACTGGCCCAGGGATGGAGGGAACCCGGCAGGTGAGGCTGATAAAGCAGCCAGGCCTCACAAACACCACCAATGCCACCATTTCACCCCGGCAGCACAGCTGATGGGAAATGCCTCCTCCTCCTCCCAGCACACAGGGCTGTGGGGCTGTAAGAACCTGGCAGAATCTTTGCCACCCCAGTGCCAGAGTCCCCTTTAGGCCAACCCCAGAAATGGAGTGGAGATGCTGGAAAAGGCTGCCTTGGATGTTTGTGTGCACTGCCCTGTGCAGCACACCAAGCCCTGCCCTTGCCTAAAGCCCCAGATTCAGCATTAGGCCAAGCTCCCCAAGTGCCTGCGTGGGCAGGCTCAGCCCTGCTGTCCCGGGAGCAGGGCAAGAGGAAAGCGGATTTCCTTCTGGCTTGGACTTTTCTGCTGCAAGGATCTCTATAAATAGGTCCTTGCACAACAGCCTGTCCCAAGTCAGAACCTGCAGCACAACAAAACTCCAGGCTTTTCACGAGATTCACAGCCCCTCACCAGTGATAAAACATTTCCATCCTGCAATGCTTGGTGGCTGATAATCAGCAGCAGTGTTGTGCCTCGATGGCTCTCAGCAGGGTGGGGGATCCAGCACTGCAAAAAAATCAGGGCTTGCCCGAGTGCCCTGATCTTACTGGGAGGAGAAATGGTTTTCTGCTCTTGGTAGAGTTTCTAGGGAACTTTTAGGGAACGCCACCCTGAACTTGACACAGCTGCAAAAGCAGACGAGGTCCTGAAATGCTGTCCCAGCTCCGAGCCCTCTCCCCTCCCGGGGCTGAGGAGCAGCCTCTGGGGCTGTATTTTTATCACCTGGCCACAAGGCAGGGATGGATTTCTCCCCCAGGGCAGCTGGGCAGCAGGAGCTCAGCCTGCTCCCAGAGCGTGCAGCAGCCACAGCACCCGGGCACGAGGTTATTTTTAATCTGATTCTTCACTACACCTGAGGCTGGCGCTGAAATGAAGCTCAGAGCTGCGGGCAGGGCGCGCGGGGCGAGCTGAGCTGCCCAGTTCTCAGCGGTGCCGCTCCCAGTGCCATCTGCTGGTCACCTCCTGGCTGGGCTGGGAGCTCAGAGCAGCCCGCAGGCAGCTGGGCTCCTGCTGCTGCCCGGCTCCTGCAGGGCAGCTCTGCTGGGGAAAGCAGGGGCAGGAGGATGGGGAAAAGCAAAAGGCAAAGTCAGATACCAGCATCACTCCCATGCCGACTCTGCCTCTCGAGGCCCTTTCCCCTTGTGCTGCTCCCAGATGGATGTTCTGATGTGAAAACATGGCAAAATCAGAACCTGGGGACCTACACTTGGAACTTAACTTGTTTCTGTGCTGCAAAGATTAAATTGTGGTTCGGGTGTGAGAGGCTTGTGCTGGGCTTCCTAAAACAGGGATCCAGATGTGCTCCAGCCATAGTTTTTATTTCTTTTTTTGCTCTGAGCTCTTTTTCTCTTGCCCAAGAATTCCTGCTGGGGACACATTTTTACTTTACACTCAGCTGGATGCTCAAGAAAAATTCCCTACGTCATCCTCAATCCCCATGGCCTCCTGCTGCTTTTACAAAGGTTTAAAAACATTAAGTTACACCCTTACAAAAGGCAGCACATGGATGCTTTTGAAAAGCCAAAAAAAACCCTTCAGGACCCACAGAAGTCATATTGTCTTTTAGCAGTTCTATGTAAGGACATAATTAGGAGCATTTTAACAGTGAGTAGCTCCCAGGTGTCTGGATTCCCCAGAGAGAGAGAGAGAACAGACTTTCACAACAGGATTTATTCAGTGCCTGCTCTGGGGATGCACAGGACAGAGCAGCAGTGGAGGATCTGAATAAGGCCCTTCAGGTCACCCTCCACCTCCTCTGTAAGAAGTGAAAGGTGGCAATGACCAGAGAAGGGGCTTCATCCCCCCATTATCTTCCTTCCACCTGTCTGCAAAGCTCGGCACATATTTAACACACCTGACTGGGAATCCTCAGGTGAAGGGAGGAGAGACAAACAAAAACAAAACACAGTGGCCCAGACAATGCCAGTGGTCCTGCAACAGGCCCAGGAGCCACCAATAACCTCTAACAATGTCACTTGTACCTCTGGTGCTCGGACTGTACCAACACAAGTGGGGACTTGTTCTCCTTGACCACACACACAAGTTACACGTCAAGAGTAATCTGTATCTAAATTCAAATACACTGAAATTATGCAAAGAATGAAGCCATGCAGGGAAAAGCTACATGAAGGAGCTGGTGGCCTCTCTCAGCTCTGAAGGTTTCTCTTCTGTGTGTGCACAGGTGCAGGCACAGGCGTAAAATGAATCTGGGGCTTGGGAGGAGGCAAGGGCTGCAGAGAGTGAGGAGGAGAGGGGAGAACAGCTGGGCAGTACTGGCCAGAGCTCCACCAGAACCAGGAGGAAACAGAAATCCTCAAAAAAGCCACTCCATTTGGACAAGAAGGGAAAGAGGTAAAACTTGTCCAAAATTGAGACGGACACATTGGGAAGGGAAAGAGCATTTCTGCTGGAAAAACCCACCAAAGCCAACCAGTGTGTCTCATCCTGACAAACACCAAAGCCAACCACCATGTCTCATTGTCCCCAAGTCACCCTGCTGTCCCCAGGGTCAGGCTGTGGCAGGGCCTGCCGGCCACATGGGCAGATGAGTGGGAGAGCTCAACACTTCCAGCCTGGAAATGGAACAGAAGGCAGGAAAAAGGAGAAGCATCCAAGATCACCAGCATCATGGCAAGCACCCTCCTGCCCTCAGGTCTCCTCAGGAAGGGGACAAGGTTCCCCCAGCAGTGCCAGCTGCCCTTGGCTGGCCGGGGCTGCAGCAGAGGAGGCAGCGGAAGGAGGGAGCGCGTGAATTGTCCAAGGAGCTCCCGAGCCTGCCAGGGCTGTGGAACAACCAGCCCTGACAAAAGCCTTGGTGAGGGCTACAGGGGCAGCTGAGGAAGACCCTTCAGAGCAGAAAGCCCACCAGGATGGCACTGGGCAGGAGGAAGAGCGAGAGGCCCAAGCAGGTGCTGGGGGCTCCTCCTTTGGGCGGATCCACACTTGCCTGGTCCGAGTTTGTCTCCAGTTCTTCTGTGTCCAGGGCACCTGCTGGAAGAAGAGAGGAGAATGCGGAGTTAGAGGGGAAGATCTGGAAGAAGAGAAGCTCCCACTCATGCAGGTGTGCCATGACGTGCCCCGAGGCTCCGTGAGGCAGCAGAGCTCTGCTCCAGGGAAGCTGTGCGTTAGTGGGAGCAGGCTGCGAACGGGACCATGCTGCAGGGCTGAGACATCCAACCAGCCCCTGAGGGTTAGAGCAGAGAGTGAGGGAAAGGCTTGGTGCCACATACAAGAGCAGGATCCGAAGGACCAGTCTGACACTGCTCCTCCCAAGCCCTCTCCATGCTGCTTGGGGATCCCTGAATGTCCGAGTGTCCATGCCAGGACAAACTCCACGGCCACCTTACCTGAGAGGGAGGTCTGGAAATGGGGGCTCGGCCCTTTTTTGTCTTTGGAGGATGATGTTAAGCGCAAGAACGTGGGCTCTTCAGGGCTGAGGACCACTGCCTTGGAGGGGGTTATGAGCTCAGCTCTATTGAAACCTAGCTTCATCTCTGGAACAGCTTGGCTGAGGGATGGAGAGGGACTGGGAAAGGCTGATTCCTCCTTCCCAGGCTCTTCGACACCTTTCTTTATTTCTGGGACTGATCTGGGGCTGAAGGCTGTGCCCATGCTTTCTAATAAGGCTGGGTCCTCTGTAGTGAAGGAGCTAAGGGGCTCTCCAGTGTCTGCCTCTGGAGATACTTCATAATCTGGGTCTAAGGTGGGCTCAAAGGAAGGAGTGTTCTTGGTTGCCTCAGTAGGATCAGGTCTTTCTGGTTCTGGCTTTGTGGTTGTGGCAGTTTTCAGTTGTGCCTTTGCTGTTGTGGCAGGTGCTGGTGTTGTAGCAGCAGGGGTTGGCTTGGCTGTAGCGGTGGTAGATGTTGGGCTGCTGGGTGTTGGTTTGGCTGTGGCTGTAGCAAGTTTTGGCTTAGCTGCAGTTGGGGTGGGTTTTGGTGTGGTGGGTGTTGGTTTGGTGGTGGTGGTGGTTGTGGTGGTTGTGGTGGTGTTTGTGGTGCTGGGTGTTGGTTTGGTGGTGGGTGTGGTGGTGTTTGTGGTGGTGGGTGTTGGTTTGGTGGTGGGTGTGGTGGTGTTTGTTGTGGTGGGTGTTGGTTTGCCCATGGTGTTTGTGGTGGTGGGTGTTGGTTTGGTGGTGGTGGTGGTTGTGGTGGGTGTGGTGGTGTTTGTTGTGGTGGGTGTTGGTTTGCCCATGGTGTTTGTTGTGGTGGGTTTCAGGGGGGTGGGTGTTGTCTTGGTGGTGGTGGTGGTTGTTGGCTTAGTGGCAGTGGTTGTTAGGGTGGGTTTTGGTGTGGTGGGTGGTGGCTTGGCCATGGTTGTGGTGGGCTTTGGCTTGGCTGCTGGCACAGAGGGTTTTGGCTTGGCCATGGTTGTGGTGGCTGCTGCTGTTGTGGGTTTTGGCCTGGCTGGGGTTGTTGGGAGTGTGCTTGGCTTGGCTGTGCTGAAGGATGCCTGTGCTGGGGGTTTGGGCTTGGCTGTGGTTGGGAGTGTGCCTGTGGGTTTTGGCATGGCTGTGGTAGACACTGGTTTTGTGAGTTCAGATTTGGCTGTGGCTGTGGGCTCTGGTGAGGGTTCAGGTTTTGCTGTGGTGGGTACTGGTGCTGTGGGTGCTGGTTTGGCTGTGGTGGATGCTGGTGTGGGCTCTGGTTCAGCTATGGTGTGAACTGGTGCTGTGGATTCAGGTTTGGCTGTGGGCTCTGGTTTGGCTGTGGGCTCTGGTTTGGCTTTAGGCTCTGGTTTGGCTTTAGGCTCTGGTTTGGCTTTAGGCTCTGGTTTAGCTGTGGGTTCTGGTTTGGCTGTGGGCTCTGGTTTAGCTGTGGGCTCTGGTTTGGCTTTAGGCTCTGGTTTGGCTGTGGGCTCTGGTTTGGCTGTGGGCTCTGGTTTAGCTGTGGGCTCTGGTTTGGCTTTAGGCTCTGGTTTGGCTGTGGGCTCTGG
>JAYDZK010000107.1:2341060-2356614 GCA_034509185.1 Euphonia xanthogaster | reverse complement strand
CTGTTCCGTGCCCAGCACCCTCTGGGGGAAGAACCCTTCCCTGATGTCCAGTCTAAACACCCCCAGCACAAATTTTTTATTTGGAGATACAGCAGCAGGTTGTGAGAAATGGGAGAGCTTAATGGAAATTCCACTTCAAACACAGATTTTATGGCAGTGACAGCCCTAGCTCTGCAGCCTTAATCCAGTGGGAGAGGCTCAACTTGGGCAGTGGCAGCAAACCCATCCCAGGCCTGATCTGTCAGGGTGGGTCAGGAAAAACCCAAGGCCTGGGAAACATCTCACGTGAAATATCCAGGGATCTGTCCACACCAACAGGCCCAACCCTGCCAGCACATGTCAAAACAGCTCCAAATTCTCCTGGACATTGCTGCAGGCAAACTTGGAAAAATGGAGGGGATGGCAAAGGGAGAAATAAGAGTGAAGTCTGGCTGAAAAATCAAGCTGGGAAACAAGGATGCACAGCAGCTTTTTGGGGGAATGAAGATCATGCACAAACTGCTGTCACTGCCAATGCAATTTCCAGCCACACTCATGTTCCTGCACAGGGCTAAGAAGGGATGAACAGCACTTCATAGGGAAGCTCTTGTTTTATTTTCCCCTCTGACATCTGCAACAGGCCACAAGGAATGCCACAAAGGATTTACATTCATTGGGACATAACAACAAGGAGCAGACTGGGATTCATTTTGCTTCTTTCTTGTTGAGTATGTCCAACTCCCAAATGCTCCATTTCCCACCCTACTGCTGGGATATGCACTGAAAGGGATGAGGATATAATTCCTAGTCTTTCTGGAAGACACATCTACACTGCTTTCAGGGAAAGGGGAAAAAAGGCAAAACAAAGTGTAAAATCCTTCTTGCAAGCAGAAGTCCCAGTCCCATGAGAAACTGCTCCAATGTACTTTCCCTCCCTGCTCACAAGAGAAAAAAGAAAATCTTTGTTCCACTGCCTGTAGAAAGCTTCAGTTTTACAACAACAAAAAAACTCAACTCACAAAAAACAGCTGGTCAGTGACAGGAAACAAAAGGCTGAAAGATCTCACCAGAGAAAGGGCAGTCGCTGTGAAGAGAACAGGGAAACATCTCTATGGTCTGTCATCAGATGGGGCGTAGCAAGGCTCTAATTTCTCTCTGGGCAAAACTCAGAAACCTCATCCCTAAGCATTAAGCACAGTTGTCCCCAAATTTTCCCTCTGGGCTCAGGGCACTAGCCCACGGAACAGGATGCTAATCAGCTTGACAGTACAGAGCTTGATTCCTCTTTTGAGCCAGGCTGGGATATTTGCATTCTCAATTGCTCGATTCAGGAGGTGATTTCTTTTCCCCATGAATAACCAGAGCAGAGCACTGGCTGAGATGCATTTCAAATGCTGCAAGTGGGGTTGTGGGATTTTTTTTTCCCCTAGTAATTAATCTTTTAGATTTATTGTGGAGGGTGTTAGTCTGTGCACCAGCATGTGTGTGACTGGCATGACAAGTACGGGCAGCGCCTGCCCTTCCCAGGGAGGGCGGGAGGAGAGATGGTGCACAGAGGAGCCAACTGCCACTGGGGACCAGGGCAGGATTTTACCCAGGATGCTGATTTTGTCTGCTTCTCCTCCCTGCATTCCTTTTACATTATCACCCTGCCTGCCCAGACACCCTGGGGATTGCTCCCGGTGGAGGCTGAGCCGCTGTCTGTGCACACACACGGCTGCTCAGGGATGCAAATGGAAGATGCTCTTTTCATCCCAGCACAGCCCTCACACCATGGTCCCATCCACACGCTGAAGTGCTGGGCGTGGGCAATTATCCCTGAGGAGCTGGAGTGCAGGAGAGCAGCTGGAGCAGTGACACATCCAACTATCCATTACATGACAGAAGTGTGGCCAACTTCTCTCTGCTTTCTCACCCCTTTTTGAGGGGCAGCCTTCAGTTTGTTCAACAGAACTTCAGTTCCCCATCGGCCATAACCACCTCATATTTCTTTTTATGTGTTATTATTTCTCCAGAACAAGAGCTGCCTTCTCCCCCGTGTCAGGAGAGCTCCTAGCAGAGCCAGGGCTGGGATTTTCAGCTGCTAACACAGCACAGACCAAGAGATAACAATCTTCCCCTAAAACACATCTATGATTAATACTACAAGGAGTTGATGACTCTACTTTCCACTATGCAGAAAAATAATTTTCAAGTCACCCTCAATTTAAAATGAGTACCCCGCCCTTCTTGGCTGTTTTCACAGAGGATCTCCCAAATTTTTGGCTGCCCACAGCACTAGAAAGGGGTGTGTGTGCACAGCCCCAGAGATGCTGGGTGTGGATGATCAGATTGTAAACTCAAGGCTCCTGAGAAGACCTGGCCCTGCTTCTGCCCGTTGCAGCAAAGCAAATTAACTCATGGAAATTTGCCCACAGGGATGTGAGAGCAGGATCTCAGCAAGCCCTGCTCTCTTTAGGGACCATATAGAGGGTGCAGGATCAATCTGCCAGTGCAGAAGGTTCAAAGGGAAGCCTCTAGCAGGGGGAACTTTTGTTCCTGCAGGATACAGAGCCAAGGGCTGCTCCTGACCCTAACAAAGTGTTCAAAACACAAAACCTCCTTCTTGTAGCACTGCAGGTGCTGAGGCAGTTTGCTGGCTCCCCACCAAGCTGGTTTGCTCCCTAGCACTTGGGGCTGCAAGGCTGCACCAATCTCCACCAGACAAGTGCCACCCAGGTCTGCACAGGGAAGTCTGGTCCCAGGGAAGACCCCCCAGGACTTCACAGCCCCCCAGGTGTTGTGTCTGTAGGGGCTGCTGCTGCCATCACCCACAGTCACTGACAGGAAGCTCCCCAGAGGACTGGCTGATGTGCTGAGCAGCTCCTCAACCTGCAAAGGCTGCTTTCAAACCCCAGATCCCTCTTTCTGAGGATGAGACTATTTCCCCAGACCTACCACATACTTCACCAGGGCCAATCCTTGGAATATTCAAGCAAGCATAAGATGAAATCCTTGGAATATTCAAGCAACTTCAGCAAGCCTTGGATGAACTCAGGGCTCCCAAGAATGGCTGTGCACTGAATATTCCCCAGACATTTCTCTGTTCTTTCTTGCAGGTCCATTGTACAAACCTGGGTGTTTCATTAAAAGGGGATTCTGCCCCTCTGCCCTGCTCAGGTGAGACCCCACCTGCAGAGCTGCCTCCACTCTGGGACCCCGACACAAGAAGAATGTGGAGCTGCTGGAGGGAGTCCCAAGGAAGCCACAGAAATGCTCCAAGGGCGGGAGCCCCTCTGCTCCGGAACCAGGCTGGGAGAGATGGGGCTGTTCATCTGGAGAGGAAAAGGCTCTGGGGAGCCCTTAGATCCCCTTCCAGTGCCTAAAGGAGATCCCAGAGAGCTGGAGAGGGACCTGGGACAAGGCCTGGAGTGCCAGGATGAGGGGGGATGGCTTCCACTGCCAGAGGGCAGAGAGATGCGATGTTGGAAAGAAATTCTTCCCTGTGAGGGTGGGGAGGTCCTGGCACAGGCTGCCCAGAGAAGCTGTGGCTGCCCCATCTCTGAAAGTGTCCAAGGCCAGGCTTGAAGGGGCTTGGAATAACCTGGGATGGTGGAACAATTTAGGCATCAATTCATGATCACAATCTATAACACGGGTAAATCCCATCATTCTTACTTTACAGATCTAGGAATTCCAAGCTCTGTAGTTACCAGGGGGCACAGTTTGGAAGAGGCATTTAAAGCACTTTGTTGCATAAGCAATGTTTCCATCTTGCTGCAAATCCTTCACTAGGCTAAAATTTAACTTGATCCTTTATAATGTCATGTCAAAGTCAGGCTAAACTGATGGGCTCTTAAGTAAGTCAGGCAGGAAACAAGGATTATTAATTACAGCCTGCAAGTCCTGATTAAGGACTGCATCACAGTGGGGTTTTAAATATATACTACAAAGAGTGTCCCTGTTCAGCACAAGATCCTCACCCCTCCCTCATATTGAACTTTTATTGTAGCTCTGGGTATACTGAATATATTTATGCCACGAGAAGAAAGTGCCAGTTTGGTTCACAGCATTTTTAGGAACAGCAAGGAACAAAATAACAACTACAAAAAACCCCATCAAGAACCCCTTTATTGTTGTTCTGGGTAGAAGTCAACAGCTTGAAGAACTACTCGTTCATCTCACTAATGGGTAACGGCTGCTCCACCAGCACAGGGATCATTAGTCAACCCCGAGCAAAGCATGAAAATGATTTTGATCCATCCAGACATTGTGAAATCAAGTCTGCTGAGCTGAGCCCAAGAGGAATTCACAGTCCACTGGGGCAAAAGAGCATTATTTCCAGGAGAAATCTGCACCTACCAGTCTCAAGAATGGAAGGCAGGGGCCAAGCTGTCAGGAAAGCATCCACAGCTCACTCCAGCTGCACCTCTGGTTACCTGGCCCAGCGACAGCTTGTGCTGCATGAGCAATCAGCCTCAGAGGAACAGCTTTGGAAACAAATCCCTCCCAGCTGCTGCCACCTGCCTGATGGTGGCCTCAGCCTGGAAAAGGTTTGACATGTCTGTGTCACAAGTGCACAGAGGGCTCTGCCAGGCTGCTAAATGCCTCTGCAAGAGGCCACCTATGCCAAACATCCCAGGGAAGCAAATCCAAAGCAAGGATTCACTCTGCAAATGAGGAAACAAGAAACTTTGGAGGCTTCACAATACAGAAGTAAAAGGAAGAGTATTTAGTGTTCCACAGCACCACGATGGTTTGGGGTTAGTTTACTGCCAGCAAACCCAAATAAACAGCTCACTGGCTGAACCAAGGCCAAAGTAACAGAGTATGAACAGCTTGCCACCACCCTGCCCTGCAAAGTCAGCCGTTTTTTCCCCCTTTGAACGAGCCAACACATGCCTGCTGGTTGCTTTCAGGTTATATCATAAAAGGGTTGTTTACATACACAAAAGATCAGATAAACTGGCAGCTGTGCAGTGATGGGAGGGAGCCCTGCACATGCTGTGACCCACAACCACCTCCAAATGCTTCAGCCCCCAAAGCGGGTGCATGAAATCACACACAAAAACAAGAGCAAAAAGCAGCTCAACTTTGCTGAAGGAAAAAAAATAACATCCTTGGAGAGCAAGAGGAGAGGAAACAAGTCAGAAATCAGATCCTGCCTTACCTCCCAAGCAGCCTTATTGCTCAACCCTTCAATCAGAGCAGGCCCATGCTCCTTGGGCTCAGGAATGGGTCAGACAGAGCATGGGCTGCAAAGCCCATGGGGAAAGGCTGGATGAACACCTGGGTGCCCAGCTCACAGGGAAAGGCTGGATGAACACCTGGGTGCCCAACTCACAGGAAAGGGCTGGATGAACACCTGGGTGCCCAGCTCACAGGGAAAGGCTGGATGAACACCTGGGTGCCCAGCTCACAGGGAAAGGCTGGATGAACACCTGAGTGCCCAGGCTGTTCTCAAGAAGCAGCAAGTCTCCGTGCAAGGCAGGCATGCTGGATGCTCCCCTTCTGCACAAAGCTGTGCCAAGGATAAAAGCTCTCAAAGGCTGGAGTGAGAGAAGCATAGGGAGAAGTGTTTTGCCTGCAAAGGGTTAAGATCAGGGAAGAGACAGGGGCTGGCCAAGTGCCAAGGCAAGCCTCCAGCTAAACCCAAGGTGGGCCAGCCAAGAGGCAGAGGCTGCTGCCCTCTCCCAGTAACCAGCTGCTGCTCCCCCCCAGTAACCCAGCCTGCTGTGACCCATCCCCACAAATAGCTCTGGCACCCAGCAGGCTTCAGTAACACAGTGACAGGCCATTTACAAGGTGCTGCTAAACACTGCTCCTCCAGCTGGGCTCCTTTCTCTACAATAATTACACATAAAGCTGTAAACATGATTTTAGCCCTACTGGTCTAGGCAAAAAGGAGTGTTTAACACTTCTTCTCCAAGCTGGGGATAACTTGCACAGGATCTCTTTTCCAGCACTGAGATCCATGTGTGCTTTTGTCTGATTTTAGGTGTGCTGAGCAGTTACTGACCCAGCTGATTCTGGGCTGTGCAGGATGAGTGTGACCAGGACCAAGTGTCATTATTAAAAGTAAACCTGGATTTTACTTGAGGTCCTTACAACCCCTGCTACCAGTACAATGTGCAAACTGTCACATTGGGCCACAGCCTGTTCCCCACTGACAGACCTGCTCTGCTGAGGTTTTTGAGCTGTAAGGACTAAACTTACCATGGGCAGACACGAGTTAATGGGAGAGCAACTTAATGCTCTGCTCATCACATCATTGCATGGCTGGCAGGGAACAGCTACCAGCCAGCTGACACCAAAAATCATATTTAGATATTAACAAAGCTATAGGGATGACACAATTGTGAAGGAAAGAAAAATCAGGTAGAGTGACCACCAGTGTGGTTTTAAAAATTCTGTTAAAATAATAGAAAACCCCTTTTCATTTGGCTTTGCTGCAGAATTTGAGAGCTCATGTATCCCTAATGCTTCCTAATGCTTGCAGGGGAGAGAGGAGCCTCTATTTTGCACCAGAACTGAAACACAGAGGGAATTGTCCATCCCAACCTATGTGAGAAATTAATCCAGAATGCACAGGTCCTACATTTCCCTGGAATAGCATTAGGTAGCCATGAGTTAACCCATGTGCCCATCAAAATCCACCAGGTGGACAGCAGGTAGACCCAGAGGTCTGACAGCCCACTGCCATTTATAACCTCTGGGGTTATAAATGAAGGGCTGATGTGCCAAGAGCTGCAGGCCCAGAGCAGCCAATGTGACCCAGCAACAGGGCTTTCACAAGCTCTGCATAAACACCAGTCAGGAAGAGCAAATGCAAACCACATTTCCACAAACCTTTTCCCCAGCTACAGGGACCTTGCCCTGGGAAAACAGCTGGAAGAGAGGCACAGACCCAAGGGTCTAAGAGTCAGCTATCAAGGAACAAAGGGTGGGAACACAAGGTTTAATATGGGAATTGATCTGGGGAAAAAAGTCAGCAAGAAAAGAGAGCACAGAGACAGGCAAAAAGGAAATTTACTTTGGACTCAATCCTATAAACAATGCAAGAGAGTTTTGTGGATGCTGCTCCTCACCTCGGCTGCTCAAAGGTCCACCCACAGCCACTGACAGACAGGCAGCCCTTGTCACCCACAGCACAGCTCTTGGGTGGAAGGCACGAGGATGGAGGGCAGGTCACCATCCGCAGGAGGGAGGGGAGAGCACATCCTGCACCTCTGCACCTCCCAAAGCTTCACCACCACTCTGACTGGAGCTCTTGCCTCTCAGGGGAACCCCAGCAACTGAGCTGCCCTTGTTCTGCAACACAAACCTGGCTGCTCAGCCCACACCTCCCAGCAGAGCAGGCTCCAACCTCAACCCCGCAAAGCTTCCTCAACAGGAACAGAACCTCAACAGGAAAGCTGCCCCAAAGCTCAGGAGGGACAGCACAGCCCAGGCTGCCCCTGCCTGCCCAGGCACAGAGGAAGGAGCCAGACCACCCATGTCCATGGCAGGGTGCCATGTGCCAGCACTGCTGGTGGGCCACGGCAGCCTCCAGCTGACAACAGGTGGCTTCCAACAGGAACAGCCCAGTCTGGCTTTGAACTGGTGCCCAAGCACAGAAAGCTCCAAGCTCCATCCTCAGCCCCCTCAGAATTTTCTTCCCAGAACCTACGTAGGGAAAGGAAGAGGAGTCTGGATGTTGAGTTCCTCCATTAGTGGTTTTCCCTGCTGCTCAGGCACAGTGCAAACATCTCCCTTCTAGAGACAGGAGACTCAGAGGGGATCTCATTAAGGCATATAAATATCTCCAAGGGATGCCAGGAGGATGTGCCAGACTTTTCCACAGTGCCCAACAACGTGTTTTAGCCACAAACTAAAATACAGGAAGTTCCACCCCAACCTGAGGAAGAACTTCTTTCCATGGAGGGTGGCAGAGCAGTGGAACAGCTGCCAGGGAGGTCATGTCCCCCCTCTGTACCCATTCCAAACCCACCTGTTCCAGGTGACCCTGTCTTGGCAGTGGGGTTGGACTGGGTGACCTGCAAAGGTCCCTCCCAAACCCAAACTATTCTGGCATTCTGTGATCAGAGAACACCAGACCTGCCTGCAAGACCTCCTCGGCTAAAACTCTCATCAACAAAGAAGACACAAAATGCAGCTTCACCCCTTCCCTTCAGCAGACCACAAGGCCAAAATTAGGGACAAAACAAAACAACAAACACAAAGCAGGGCTGAAAGGGCTTGGGAGAGCACTCAGCCCCAAACCATGGAACTCCCTCTTCCAAATCCCTGCTGGATGGCTCCACCAGTGTCCTCTGGGCAGCAAGCTGTGATGGTGACACCAGTGTCCCTGGGACAGTGTTGGTGGCTGCAGCTGCCTGCTGGGAAGCCAGGACATGAGGGATTCCCACAGGAACCCAGCCAAGGTTCAGGCTGGGTGCTGCACTCTCCCATTTAAATAGCCAGGGTCTTGTCCAGGATGATCAAAGTCACTCCAGCCAACCCCAAGGCAATCTGTTAATTGGGACATGCTGTGGCTTCCACCACAACCAAATTCTGTGAAAAACAGAGCAGGAACTGCTTTTCCCCTCTCCTCTTTTCCCCAGAACTGGATTGCTGCCCACCCTATTGCTCATCACTTCTGAAGACTTACAGGACTCTCAGAGGCATGAGGGATTTTATGTGCATTTAAATAACAACCCTGCATTCTTCCTCTCCATCCATCCTTCCCTTTTCCCCTGCTCCTCTGGATGTTTCCCCATCTCCTTGTCATGCAGCTGTTTTTTCCAAAGGTAGGCCAGAACTGCTCCTGCTCTTATTTATCTTTACAAGGAGATCCTCATGGTTTCAGGCAGCCCTTGTCCTACAAACTTTAGCTGTGCCAAGGAACCTCCCTGGGTTCTTCTCATCCAAAGGGACCCTGCAGCAGCTGAAGGAAGAACCTGTCAACTTTCTGGACAAAATCTGATTGAACAAACACAAGAGAACCACAGAATGGTTTGGGTTGGAAGGGACCTTAAAATTCACCTTGCTTCACCCCGTGCCACGGGCAGGGACACCTTCCACTCTCCCAGGTTGCTGCAAGTCCTGTCCAACCTGGCCTTGAAAGCTTCCAGGGATGGAGCAGCCACAGCTTCTCTGAGCAACCTGTGCCAGGGCCTCCCCACACCCACAGGGAAGAATTTCTTCCTCATTTCCAACCTGACTCCATATTTAGGCCATTACCCCTTGTCCTGTCATGCCTGGCCTTAGTGAAAAGTGAAATGAGCATTAAAATTCCCATTGGATTTCATCTCAGTACAGGAGCAGGGGGGTGTTCACCCATGGAAAAGCTGGAATGCAGTAGATAAGCAGGTTCCTAATGTCAAGTGCTTATCAGAGCCATCTTCTCACCTTTGTTTTTCAATCCCAGAGATATTCCAACCCATAAGGAATAAGAGGAACAATGGGGGATACCCTGTCCCACCCATACAAATTGGAATCAGCAGAAATCCCATGTCAGCAAGAGGGAGGGAGAGAATGCAGAATGGTGCTGGCATTTCAGGGAGCCCTTTTTAGCTCTGGCAGGAAGGTCAGAGCCAACACAGACAACTCCAACACAATGAGGTGCCCAAGCTAAATATAAACATGACAAGGGCATGGCTACAGGAGTTTGTTTTTACAGTGAGCCACCAGACCATCAGCATTATGCCACATCCCTGCTCTAAATAATTCACAGCTTTATCATCACTGACAGTCTTTGTGTTCCAGCAGAGGCAGAGCCCAGGCTTGCACCCACCTGCCAGGCTAAGTCAGTGAAATGATTAACCAAGAATGAGAAATAGCCAAACTTTTCCATTTCTATTGTGCCATTCTAGGAAAATCTAAGATGCTGCTCTCCTGTGATGGGATAACCTCACAGGGAACCCTTATCTGACTTCCTCACACACACACACACACATTGCCCTTAATGTCACGTAAACATGACAGCACTCAATCCCCCAGGCCTTTCCCAATATGCCACTTGGCAAAAACTCCTTTTCCTTAAACCAGGCCAAAAGTTGAGGTTTTTACACTTTGCTCACAGATATCAAGATTTGGTTGAGAAACTGGTTTTGCCTTACTCAGAAAAAAACAAGAAAAGGTGACATTTCCCTAGCAGAGCTATCTCAGTTCTGGTTCTCAGAAGTGCAAAGATTTCTAGAGAAAAGGGAACTCTTGTGGAAGAAAGACCCGAGGTGTTAAAAGCAAGGAAAAGAAAATGTGCAAGAACATAATTATCAAGTTAGAGATAAAATATGCTTCAGTCCCAGTGAAGCTAGAACTCAGGATGCTATTTTTAAGTACAGTGGTAGGAAAAGAGAAAACCAGGATGCCAAGCCAGCAACACATTTGTGGTGCCCTGGAGACGTTCGAGTGACTCTCATGGCTGGTATTTAAGCTGGTATTTCTTGCTAGGCTTATGTTATAGCAGAGAAAACATTTCCTTACTCTCCAACATGTACTTCTTGGCAATGGGCAGGGACAGCAGCCGGATGTGCCCGACAAGGGAGCCCCAGGCCTGGGCTCTGGAGAGTGGAGCTTCGGGTGGCAGCGGGTTGTACGGCTGGATCACCAAGTACACAGTCAGCAACACCAAGCCCAGGGTGAGCAGGCCCTGCAAGGGAAAACAGGCATGGAGTTAATCACACTGCAGGGAGCTGAGGTGTCCTCACACCAGGACACACCTTCTGCTGGTATCAGAGGGCTGTGGCTGTGCACCACAGCATGAACACCCTTGATTTTTGCTGTGTCTCCTCGTTCAGCTGCAATGCTATTTATGTACACAGAGTTGTCAGCCAGTTTTATTATTAGGGCTGTCCACAGATGAAATTAAGCAGGCTTCAAACCCGAGCCACACAAACAGCTTTGTTCCTGTATTTTAGCACTGCAAATAATCCAGCATGAGATCAATCAGGATTATCTACAGAGAGTTCCTTTTCCTCCCTACCTAATCAAATACAAGCTTGCACTCCTGCCATGCCTCTTACACAAGGAAAACCCTGTGGCTTTTGCAAACATCCGTCAAGCCTCGAAACACTTTGGCAGAGTTGGCACCAGCTCCCTCCTCCATACCAGAATCCCAAATAAGCCTTACAGAGATGACATGACGCATTTCTCCCCCTGGCCAAAGTCAAACTGAATCAACAGCAAAAACAAGAACAGAAGCTGAAAGTTCAAATTCGCAGTTTCCTGTTCTCCTGCCTCATTTTACAGCTTTTTATAGGACACGAGGAAGAGAGCTTGAATTTTTTTTCCAAATAAAATCCATTGCAATGGATTTGTAGAGATGACACTAAAGTATTACTGAATATTATGTCAGTGGGAAGCTTTTCAGACTTGAAGCAAACATCTAGTCTAGTGGAAGGTGTCCTGCCCATGGAAGGGACTTGGAACTGGATGATCTTCAAGATTTCTTCCAACCCAAACCAGTCTGGGATTGAATGGTCTCAAACCTACCTAACAATAGCATCCTTTCACTCACTTTGCAAAAGTTTTTACAGAATCTTTTAGTTAAGGTTTTTAAAACCGTTTTCTACCATCAAGCATGATGATAATAGCTTTATTTCATAGACCAGAAGGAGAATAAAGACATGTAGAAGTTTGTGGCAGGGTCAGAAAGAGAGCCATGCTCACTTCATGACTCAGCCCTGAACTTCCAGAATGTCTTTCCTTCCTCACATTTCCATTCAGGATGCCAACACTAGGAACCTTAGTCTGAAAAATCAATCCAAATCTCATTATTTAATAATTTAGGGAGAGGAAGATGTGGACAACGTAAATTTACAGCACACATGAGCAATTCCAAATCTTGGGCAGCTGTTCTCAAAGCAGATCATGGCATGAAGGAAGGAAGCTACACTTCACAGCTTTTTAAATAAAGATCTTGCAAAAGTCATCAAGAAAATGCAATGGGAAATAAAAAGCTCAGGTGCAAAGGAGAACCCTGACCCTCAAATGTTGTGTTCATGCACAAAAGTCATCTTACCTTGTAGAGAGCCACTAAGACAGGGTACCGTGGAGGGCCCCTCTGGGGTTCGTTTCTTTCCAAGAGCTGCTTGATGAACTTCTCAATGGCTTTTTCTGACATGCCACACTGGTGGCCAGTCTGCCTCACCAGATCAATGGTCTCGGAGAGCTTGTCATAGATGCTGAGCTCGTTGGCTGAAAGCTCCATGGCCTCCAAGGAGAAATCCCTGAGGAGAGATGGCGTGCGTTAGCAGCAATCAACTGCAGCCACACAACCCAACAGCAGCGTGTGCACAGCCATCCCAGGAATGTGGCAGTGCCCAGGAAAGCAGGAAGGCTCCTCTGGAGCAAACCTGCTCCCAGCCAACAGCACAACACTGAGCTGCACTCCTAATAGGCTCTGCTGCTTCAGGATCTCCCACCGACTCAGAGAAGCCGTGAAATTTCCTGACAAGAGCAGAACCGGCCGAGATTCGCAGCTTATGTAAATGAACAAAGCTTCCCAGAAATCCATGAAACTCCATTGATTCATCTCCTCCAAATGAATCCATCCCATAAAGCAATTGCTCACCGAGTACAAAAGCCGACAATACAAAGCTGATCATCACACGCAGGAGCCCTGCTAAGCCCTCCCGCGCTACAATTTCAGTCGCTTATTTCAACCCAGATTTGTTTTCATTAAATCCCCCGTCAGCAGCGGGACAGGACAGAGAAACAAGCAGAATGCGTCGGGCAAAGTTCGGCAGTTCACAATTTGTTTAAATTTTCGCAACCTAATGTCAAAGCCAACTGATTATTGAGTAACAGCAAGGTGAGAGCAGCTGCCCTGCAGGCAACAAAGCCCCCACCTTCCTCTCCAAGTTTGCCTGCAGGTCAGAGATGCCACAGAACTAAATATCCCAGCAAGAACTGCATTGTGCTGGGTGATAAAATGGCATTTGACAGCAAATTATTTCTCACTTATAGGAACACACCCATGAGAGATCAGCATTAAGTTGAAAAAAAAAAAAAAAGTATATTCCTCTACCACTTCCACTCTGCCACAAAGGCCTCTTTAAGAGCAGCTGATGGGCTCAAGAAAAGATGTAAAGAAATTGCTGGACAAGGTACAAGCTGCCAATGTCAGAATCACACTGCAAAAATTCTTCCCATTGCCTGGGAAAAACACTGGCACTCCCTGGGGGAAAGACAGAATCTGCAGAGTTCTGCTTTGCCTCTTGTTTCTGATGTGGGTAACACTAACCTGATCAAACTGGGCCAGCTGGGAGAGAGTTGAGCAGCGCTCTGCCCTGAGAGCACAGCCTGAGGATCATCCCATAAAAACACAAGAAGCACGATGGATAATCACAGCTGAAAATATAAATCATGCCCCTGTCCCCATTTTGCTCTACAGTTTCCTGGCCCCAGGAACCAGCTCATGAATCCACGTCACCCAATTCACCACTTTGCTCCCCAAATTCTGTCCCTGCAGTGTGAGAACTGTAACTATTGACAGGGCCCTGCACACAGCCCCCAGCACAGACCTGCTCTGCTCACCTGAGCACACACTGACCAGCCCTGAGGAACAAACCACCCAAACTCAGATCTGCTCGGCTCTAATTTGTTCTGGCTGCTCCCATGGCACAAATCAGCCATGACTCCGTGTATGGACAGAACCAGACATGATAAAGCTCAGATTTGAACTCTGATTTGCCTTTAAAGGACTGGCTGACAGCTCTCCCCCTAAACCACCTACAAGTCACAACTCAAGCAAGGGTGATGTTAATATCTTCTTTTTAATGCAACACTGGGATGTATTTTCAAAAACCCCCAGGTTTCACAGCTTCATCCCCCCTGCTCTGCACTTGCACACTTGTTTATGTGGTCACATGGAGCATCAGATCAGGAAAATTATCTGGCAGAAAAATAACCCAAATCTGTTTGGTCAGCAGCTGCCTAAGCACTCAACTCCAGCAGTTAATGTCAGATGTGATATTAACATCAGCGTCAAATTTCTAGCCACAGCCACAGAAACACCAAAAAGGCAAAAATGTCAAATTAAAACCCAACTCTGAGAACATACTGCACTGCATTACCAGGTTAATTAGCTCCTGGCCCTCTTCTACCAACATTCCCTGCATTCCATGCAAATATTTGTCCCAGATCTTGCCACCTGAGCAGCCCCGTGGGCAAGCAAAGCAGGCTGGGTCTATAATATCTCATATTAACCTCTCCAAGACAAGGACCTTTTTTTTCTCATCTCTAAAGCACCTGCCATGCACGTGACAATAAAAACAAGCCATTGCTTTAGTAACTCTTTCATTCATGCAACACCCTGATTCATGGAACAAGCAGGAGCCAGCACATCTGCAGGATATTAAAGGCCTTTTTTTTTCCCTCGAGCTTTTCTGGTTACTCCAGTTGCCTGGACACTGTAAGTGGTGTGCTAAGTGGTCTAAAAGATTATCTAATGTCCTCTGGCTCCCGAGTGCCAAAGCTTTCCCCCTTGAAGCTGTCCCGTGCAGAATTCCAGCAGATTCAACAAGCTTCTCCTGCTTGCAGGATCTGCCTGGAACCACTTATAACAAACATCCCCACAGAAATGCTGTCAAACACTGTGGTTTCCCCTTTTACAAACAACAGAAAAATCCTGCTAAAATACAACACTGAGCTATATCCCATTTCCCACCCCTCTCCATTTACATTCCACTCTGAGCAAACACCTTTGTAGACAGCCCCTGTAAATCACAGACACTGAAAACCCAACCCAGCTCCTTGACAAATTCAAGAGTATCTCAATCCTCCAGCTAGGAAATAAGGCATTATGCTCCCACATTGCTGGGAGAACAGATGAGGCCTTAAAAAACAAATAACAACCCATTATTTCCCTTCCTACCCCTACAAAATAATAACAACAGGCTACTGTACCCTCTTTGCCACCACACACACTGAGCAGGGCTCATCCCTTGCAAGCCCCTTAGAGAGAGGCCTTTGAACGAGGAACCCATATGTTATTCTGGTTTTTTAGGAACTCCAGCACCCCGGGAGGAATCAGCAGCTCTCTCCACGAACAGAAACAGTGACGGCACTTGGCTGGCAGGGTTGGCACCCCAGCGCCCAGTTCTGCCCACAGACCCCAGCGTGGTTACTCCAAGGCTTTACAAGGTAAATAATTAGACAGAAACGGTGCTGGAGCAGTCTTTAAAAGGGAAAGCTCGCTAGCCTTGCGGGTGAACCTACAGTGATGTACATATATATAGATATAGATATAAAAATATATTCCCAGCTGCTTGATGCCGCCCCTCTCTCCCTGCCAGGGGATCAGGTCCCAGCCTTGCGCTGAAGCCCCTCCGGAGGGACCCTGACCCGGCCACAGCCCCACGGCCTCGCCCGTGTTCCTCCGAGACAGAGGAGCCCCAGACAGGGCATATTCCTAAAAATAAATCAATCAACTAAGCAGGACACCCCCCACCCCCGGCTCCGGCCTCCACAAGCCGGGGACCCCCCCGGCCGAGCCCGCGGAGAGAGGCCGCAGCCCGGACCCCCCGCGACCCCCGCCCGCGGCCTCACCCCGCTCGCGTCCCGCCCGGCGGCTCCTCCCGCTCCGCTCCGGCCCCGCCCGCCCGGCTCGG
>JAYDZK010000107.1:2323515-2339960 GCA_034509185.1 Euphonia xanthogaster | reverse complement strand
ACCGACACTGCCCCGGGAACCGGCACTGCCCCGGGAACCGACACTGCCCGGGAACCGGCACTGCCCCGGGAACCGGCACTGCCCGGGAACCGGCACTGCCCCGGGAACCGGCACTGCCCCGGGAACAGACACTGCCCCGGGAACAGACACTGCCCGGGAACCGGCACTGCCCCGGGAACAGACACTGCCCCGGGAACCGGCACTGCCCGGGGAGCAGACACTGCCCCCGCACCGCCCCATCGCCCAGAGGACACTGCCCGGGAACCGGCACTGCCCGGGGAACTGACACCCCCTAAAAATATGTGAGAAAGCCCTAAAAATGGTGGGAAAGGCTTCAAGGAGTAATGAGCTGGAAATGGGGCAAGAAAAGGTCCCTGGATGCACCCCTGGTATGAAAAGCTTGGGAGAATGCAGGAGCCAGGGGTCTCAGCCTCACCCCACGATCAGACACGAGCTTCAGTCCTTAACTGCAATTAAACATGTTTTCAGTCAGCTCTTGATTGTGGGTGTGATGAGTGTTTTTGGTATCTCTCTGATGCATTTTTATAGAATCCTGGAATGGTTTGGGTTGGAAGAACCTTAAAGGTCATCTCATTCAGCTCCCCCTGTTCCACCAGACCAGGTCCCTTTAGAGCAACCTTGTTTAGATTTCAGCCTTGTTTAAGTTCTCGGCCTCAACAACTTCCTGCAGCGCTGAGTTCTGCAGATGAATTAAACATTGCAAGAAAAAGGACTTCCTCTCCTCAGGTTTGGATTTCCTGCCCTGTCAATCCCAGCCCAGGGGAGTGGGATTGTCTCTTCATCTCAGTTTTACTGCCTTTCCAGGGGAATGGGGTGAAATTCTGGGAGACACTCCTGAGCAAAACCCAAATCCCACGGCTGGGGCACTGAAAGCTGAGGTTGAAGATTTGTTCCTACTTGTCAGAAGCTCGTGTGGGTTCTCTGCTTCCAAGGTGGATTCATCCAAGCAGGATGATGGTAAATCCCTGCTGACTTTGGGCTGGGATCCGAGATCTTCCCAATCTTGGCCTGGCTGAGGCAGCTCCTCTAATTCTTGTGGAGTGCCTTGAGGAATTTCGAACAGCTTAAAAGGAAAACACCTGATTTAAAAAACAAAACATCCTGTGGTCCAAACAAATATGCATTTCCCTCTTGCTATTAATATCCCAGGCCTTGATCCTCCTCCAAATACTTGTGCAGGCGTTTAATGGCTTGCGAAGGAGCGGTGCCTTTGATCCCAGAGTGGGAATGTTTGCTGGAATGTGAATTATTAAAGGTGAAAGATGCTTCCAAGTGCAACATGCTGCCCATGTTTTCCAGTGTGATTTATTGCCTGCCCCGTGTTTCTCCCAGCCTGGCAATGAAAAATTCACTTCCAAGTTTGGCGGGGAGGTTTGGAGTGTGGTAACTCATGCTTTGGGCACAGACTCCAATCTTTTTTCTACAGATGATTTCCAGGGGAATAAGATAGACATTTCTTTCTGCCTGCTGTTCTGGGAAGGTTTTTTTTTTTTCAGTTCCCACTTTGAGCCCTGTTGGAGCTCCCTGGTCCTTCCCTGCAGCAGCAATATTGCAGTGGGGAGGAATTGCTGCAGCTGCTGCCATCTAATGGGAAAATTCAGCCTCCACGGCCTCAGCTCTTCATTTTGGAATCAGATAAAACCATTTCTTGCACAATCCTGCTGCCACTCGGCCAAGCAGTATCTTCCATGTGCAATCCCAGCATATTTAGACAAAATAAAAGCTGATCTGATGGGTGGCTTTACATGGGGAAGTGTTACAGACCCCATAGAAAGTTTTTGTGTTGATCACACTGAAATGGTGCTTCTCTTATTATGGATCAAATTTGCAAAGTACACTTGGATTTATATTATTTTTTAATAAATGAAGAAAGAGTGAAGAGGGTCCCAAACAATAAGAAAAAGTGATTCCAGATATTCCAAATACCAAACCCCCCAGGCACAGCTCTGAGCTGAGTCACATAAATCCTTCTGAGGAGCTGCTCCATCACAGAAATATTGTATAAAGAAATACAGTAAAGAGGGATGGACAGGGAATGGGAGCATTAAATGCACTGCACAAAGAAAATAAAGTGTTTTAATGATGGGGCCAAGGAAAATGCCTTGAGGTAGGCTGGGGGGAGACAGGGGATGGAGACTTAAGGTACAGAGGTACTGGAGTAATAAATTGTGGTGTGCAGGAGAAATAAATCATCCCTAAAAGACTCTGAAATTCCAGAGTCACTGCAAAGTTGGACCCCGGCTGGTGAAACTGATATATATAAAATAGATATAATTATATGTGAAATAAATAGTGTTGCTAGAAGCCCAACTCCTGTTGTCACTTAATTTTTCTGAAGCACAAACTGGCTCCTATTATGCTTTGCCATTTTGTACATATAAATAATAATGGCAACAAAAAGAAAACCCAGCTAGGCAGAATTATTTCTGCAAACTCTGTGCATAAGCAGAGCCTTTAAACACACCTGTTGGACTGCTGGGAATTTACCTGGAGCATATAAAATACTAAAATGTAGCACTTGTATTCTTATTTATTTAGACTGTATGTCTTTTTTTATGCAAAAATATAGTTCAATCAAGCTGTGAAAAGATTAAAAAAAAAAACCACCTTGAAATTGTGTCATGTGCTTATTTAGATTTTTCAAGCTGGATTTAAAACCAATTTAGCACTTCACAAAGGGCAGAAGGGCAGGATGCAGCAGCTCATTCTTCTCTGCCCAGCCTGAAATTTGTTGTAATAATCCAGAATTCTGCTCTGGGGACAACACAATGAAAGAAACCTCTTGCAAGCATTTATCTTCTTCTTGTCCTGGACTCTCTCTTGGGGCTTTTGAATTTATTTTGAGCAAAATATTCAGTAGTTTCTGTCAAGCCCCATCACTGCTCACTGGTAGGATAAACCACAGAAGGGAAAAATTAGCTTTACCTTGTGTCATTGGAGAGATTTAAGGGCATTTAGAATATATTGAATATCTCATTGTTCCTGATCAAATCCAATCAGATTGCAAAGCCAGAGGAGAAGTCCCCACAGCCCAGAGCACCAACAGCACTAAACCCCCTTGGTTTATACACTTGCATAGCTTCAGGTTTTCATTTCTTCTCTCCCAAGGCTTGGGTTTACTCCCTGCTGCTTCCAGTATCATTGCAGCATCTCAGACCCAGCTGGGTCTGCCTCTTTTCTTGGCCTGTTTTTGGTCTCCAAAAGAAAGTGGTAAAGTTCCCTGAGAAGTATTTTGGAGGGCTGGTGTGCTCTGGGGGAATGGCAGGGGGTCCCCCACAGCAGCTTTTGCTCTCAGCATCCACAGAAGATCAGGCAAGGAAGGCACACAGGAAAAGAGAAGGTGTCCAAGGGCTTTTTTTATGCTTTTCTGGCTGTTAGTGCAGTTTCAGATCAGTGTGTGGGGTGTCTGTCCATCACCAGCAGCAGCCCTTTTTCTTCTGAGGTGCCTTTGGTACCTCTTCTGCTTTATTTTTCAATTCATCTTCACGAACTTTGAGCAACCTGGGAGAAAAGGAAGCAAATTAGCCGGGTGTTCCCCCCATATTTTGTATTTTTGTGCTGTTTGTTTTGACAAGCCTTGGTACAAGAGGCTCAGCCCAGCTGAAAGGAGTCAGGATCCTTCCAGTTCCATGTGATCCTAGAGCTGTGGATGGTGCTAAAAATTCCAACCGAAATCAAATCACAGACAGAACTTGTTTCAGTCAAGCCAGGGAGAAATCAGCAGCATTCCCAAGAGGGTTTAATTCACCTCCTTGCAGGGCTGGTTGTTCAGGAGACAAGTTAGGGCAGTGCTAAATGCTCATCCCAGCGTGAGCTTCCCTGAGTTTCCCCTGACATTTGGGCATGGAGTTCTCTGTTGGTGGTGACATCCAGTATTTGGAATTAAAAAAAAAAAGCAGGGACAGAGCCCATTAAATTGAGGACAGGTAGAAAAATCCAAGCACATGGCTCACCTGGTGAAGCTGACCATGGACTCAAAGACATTGTGGCCTGAGGCAGCGCTGCACTCGTAAAACATGAGCTGGTGCTCCTGGAAGACACAAACCCCCAGCAGAAATGTAATGTTCTTGCACTGGAATAGTTTAATGTGGGAATAAATAGCCACGAGACAGTCCCAGTCAAGGGGAGAACAGGAGGAAATCAAGGAAACAAATAACTCAATAACTTATTTACTGGAACATGAGGGTGAAATCCAGATTTTTCTGGTTGCTACAACACCAGCTTTTAATACCAAGGAAAAGGATGACTGTGCAGACAGAAGAATTTGTGATGCCTTCTGGTTATGGGAGCAAACACAGAGAGAGGCATAACTAGATGTTCCCAACTCTTCTGCTCCCTACCAGTTTGGGAAAATAAGCATCCATCCCTCATCTCCACTAGCAAAACTGGTCCATGGATTCTGGCCCAAATCCCATAAGGTTTAAAATTAAGTCAGTAAAGGTGAGATTCTTCTCATTCTCCTCACCTAATTTTTATTAGCCATCTATATGTGAAGGGATTAATCAAACTTTGATCATTTCAGTATCTTTAAACCAGGATAGTGCTCAGTGGGTTTATTATTTTTATGATGCTGGGAAGATACTCAGCACTTCACAGCTAAGATAAGCAGAGCTGAAAATCTTTTAATTTACAAATCCACCTCTATAAACCAAGTTACTGGGATGGTGCTGAGGCAAAACTGAAGTGGCAAAGGGAAAGCAAGGCAGGGAAGGGTGAGAGATGGGTTCAGAGAACATTTTGTCAACCACTGAGGGGTAAATTAAGGGCTTTTTCCTTTCTCCAGCTCTTCAGGTTGGTGGTGTTGATCTTCAGCTGTCCCTGCCTCGCTTGGGTGGCTGTGCTTCACCACCTACCTTGGCCAGGCATTCACCCTCCTTCGTAGGGACCTGTCTCTGGGCAGCACAGTCGGTTTTGTTCCCAAGAAGCAGAACAGCAACTCCATCCTCTGCTCCTTCCTGAGTGAGAAAGAAGGGAAGATCAGAACAGCTCAGCTTCAAAATCTTCCTTGAATCCCATCTGGCCACACTGTCTACACATATCCTTGAACACCATGGCTGACACCCATGGATTTGGGCTAAAATGGATTTGGTTCAACAGCATTTAAGATTTTTTTTCCTTTAAATCATCTGCCTATGTCTATTAACATGACAGAGCACTGGATGAGTTACACTTGTAGTGAATTCACTTTGTGCTCAACTGCAGCAGTCTCTGAAGGTGCTCTGGGTGGGATTTACAGGCACCAATTGAGGCAATATCCAATTTTGCTTCAGCATTTTTAAACACTGGCTTTGTGTCAACTGGAAATCTCTAAAAAGAAGTTTTAAATAGGTCTTGAATAACCTCCCATTTCCTAGGACTCAAAGTGGACTATTCTTGATGTAAAAACATTTTCCATTCCTTTGCACTAGTTTTTAATTGTTTAAGAGTTGATCATTACCCTACTGGTTCTATTGTGAAAAATGCCTATTTTATGATTGGCTTTTCACAAATATTAAAATGAATATTATATGTGTTGTGTTAGAAAGTGATGCTGTATTAATTTTCTATAGGAGTGTGCTAAATGTAGTTTTAGGTTGTAACAAAATGTTATAATAGAAACTATGCTAGGATACTTTTTTTCTAAAGAAAGGACTCCCACCGAGATAGCAGCCACAGGACACCTGAATCTTTCAGAGAAAAAAAGAATTCATTGCCCCATTATCAGAAGAAATGAACTTCTTCCTGCCTCGCTCAGGCAGGCCGGCGCCGTCAGGATTCAGAGGAAGGAGCTGACACTGCCCAGCCAGAATCCTGTGTTTGAGTGGAATTTGTGCATCATGGATGAGGTGCATGAATGTGCAACAGGCTGTTGTTTTTAAGGGTTAATCCTCTGTTAACGTGGGTCCATTTTCAGGCTTATTTTGCCCAGAAAGAGGCACCCAGACGTCCGTAACTCTTTGTTTTTATTGTCTCATATTGTCCTAATCCAAATTGTCCAAATTATTATTACTCTAATTGTATTACTATTTTTATAACCATTTTATTACTATTAAACTTTTAACATTTTAAAAACAAGTGACTGGCGTTTTTCACACTATCCACAAATTACCCTGGGAAACACTGCCAGCGTGTGAAAATCTGTTTGTATCTGCCTTAAACCCACCAAGAAAAAAATTATTTTATAATGAAAGCAATGCAGAATACCCTTTCCAAAGGGCTTGGCCACGCCTGTCAGTCCCAAGAGCCCGGGACCGCCCCCACCTGGATGCAGCTGAGCCAGTAGCGCACGTCGGAGAAGGAGTACTCGGAGGTGATGTCGTACATCAGCACCACCCCGTCCGCCTTCCGGAAGAACTGCTTGGTCATGCTGCGGTACCTGCGGGCATTTTGGGTGTCACCAGCACGGTCTAAGGAGGTTCTGCCTAGGTGTGATGTGAAATCTTCGTGGGAAAGGTGGGAATGTCTACAAAACAGGCAGCCCCCAGATTTGGCTCTTGTCCTGATGGCAGGGGCCATAGGAACAGCCTGAGCGCCAGTTTTATCTTAATTACTTCCTTTATTATGCTTTATCAGATCACATACTGTACAGAGTCCCTCCTTGAGCAATCTCACCTTTGCTTAGCAAAGCAAAGGATATCAATTGCCCCTAAACTACAGGGGAAAAAACCCCAGTTTGTGTCTTTAAGCAGCACCAGCACCTCACCTTTCCTGACCAGCTGAGTCCCACAGGCGGAGAGCAAAGCACTTGTTATCCACAACGAGGGTTTTGATCTGGTAATCCAGTCCTGGAAAACACAAAAGAGGATATTTTGGTACTGGAGAGTTCTGCCTTGTGATAGAAGATGGATGGAGAAGAAACATGGTGCAGGGTAGTCTGAGGCTGCAGATGCAAGGGTTGGTCCCAAGTGAGCCTCTGGCTTTTAGATGTTTAATTGCTGGATTTTGGGAAGGTCATCCCATGTTGGTGAAGAAAGGAGAATGGAGCTGAAAGGCAGAGCAGAGAGGAGAGCACTGGGCCACTGTTGCTAGGAAGGACAAGCAGGAGCAGCATTTCCTGCCCACGAGCACCCAGGCGTGGGGACTTGGTGGTTCTGCTTGGCCCCTGGGGACTGGTTGTACACCACGCTTGGTGTGAGCTGTAACAGGCATGTGGGGACGTCCAGCAGCTTGTGGGGTGGAGGGAAGGGAACTGCAGCTGTGATCCAAGTGAGTGCTTGGAGAGGGGCTGGAGAAGACCTACCCACTGTGGCTGTCAGGTGGGGGTTGAAGGCGTCGGCGTGCAGACGGTACAGGAACGACGTTTTGCCCACGTGGGAATCCCCAACGAACAACACGTTGTAGAGGTGCTCTGGGTCCAGGGGAGCTTTAGGACAGCCCCGTGGGGCAGCTCCTGCCCCACCTGCAGTCACAGCCCCTGGCTCTCCTGAGCTGGGCTCACCTTCCTGGCTCATTTTCTGACCAAACCCTTGCATCTTCTCTCGTTGACCAACACTGGTGCCTTTGCTCTGTTCTCCCAAGAGCTGCCTTTGCCCCAGGGAGTTTTCTCTGAGGGCCACCCCCAGCTGATTGCTCCCAGCATCTCCTGGTTGCACTGCCTCGTGCAGTGGTGATGCTGGTGGCACCTCTTGCTTCGGATGCTCAGCAGGTCCAGCAGCCGTGTGCTCTGGTTCCCTCGTGGGTGGTGTCTCCCCCTCTGGCTGTTGGGCCACCGTGTGAAGCCTCCCCTCATGTCCCTGTGCTGAAACCTGCTCCTGGAGCTCCCTTTGGGCTGCCTGTCCCGGAGCACAAAGCCGCCACACATCTGGAATGAGAACATCCTCCTGCATCATCGTTTCCAGCTTTAGGGGGCTGAGTTGTGGCAGCACCTTGGAGACCAGGGAGGCCAACTCAGCAGCATCATGGCCCTGGTTTAGTCCTAGACCCTGAGTTTTCACTTCATTCCTCACCCCTGCCTCCAGCCTCTCTCCCTGTGCCACTTCCAGGCCATGAGCTGCATCCAGAGGCTTCCCCTCTGCAGGAGCCCTCTCTCCCTGCAGTAATTCCTGTGCCTCCAGAATCTGCCCCTCAGGACCAATGCATGCTCCCAGTTCTGCTTCCAGACCAGGGCCCTCTGCAGCAGTGGCAGGCTCAGGACACAAAGCAGCCTCAGTTGGAGGGGGCACATCTGCAGCAGCAGCTCCTTCCCATGGGTTTGCAGTGGGAGATTCACCCAAAACTGCCTCCAAACCTGGAGTCAGGCCCTGCTGCCCTTCCCACAGCCCAGCTACACCCAGAGGTGTCAGATCTGCCTCTGTGCTCCCTCCTGAGCGTGCCTGGGGCATCTGCTGATCTGTGAACAGCTGCACAGCAGCATCAGTGCTCTGGGCCTCCAGTGTGGGCAGCCTTTCAGCCTCCTCCTGTGGCTGTGCTCCTGCACCAGCCCCTCCTCCCTGTCGGCCTCCTGCTCCTTCTGGAGCAAGCACAGACTCCTGCGGCAGCCCATTCTCACCTGGTACTTCTGCCCCACCCTCCTCATCCTCCTCATTCTGAAGGGCTCTCCCCCACTCCCCTCCCCATGGAGCCCCTGGGCTGAGACCCTGTGCCAGCTGCAGATCTGCCTGGGCATCCTCTGCCTCCCTTTCCACTACCTCTGCTGTATCCCCCTGATCCAGGGGCTGCACCTCTGGATCCACACTCCCTCCCTGCTCTGTCCCTGAGGATCCGGCCTCATTCCAGACCTGCAGATCTGCCTCCACATCTGCCAGCAGCTCCATCATATCTTCCTGGACATCCTCTACTTCCATTTCCAGAATGTCTTCTTTATGAGCCTGATCCAGGTGCTGCACCTCTAGGTCCAATCTCCCTCCCTGCTCTGTCCCTGAGGATCCAGCCTCACCCATGAGCTGCAGATCTGCCTTTGTGCTCCCTCCTGGGGTCTGTCTGAGCTCATCCCCCTCTGCAATCAGCTGCACATTGGCACCACTGCTCTGATTTTCCACTGTGCCCAGGCTTTCAGCCTCCTCCACTGGCTGCACACCTGCCTCTGTCCCCCTTCTCTGTCTGATGGTCACTCCAGACGGGTCAGGCACCAACTCCTGCATCTGCCCACTCCCACCCTGTCCCTGTGCCCCAGCCCCAGCCCCATCCCTGGGCTGCACAGCTGCACAGTCCTCCCCACCCTGGGGAGTTTCTGGGCTGGCAGTCACACGCAGCTGAGTGTTTGTCCAGGAGTCCTCTGCCTCCCTTTCCACTACCTCTGCTTTATCCCCCTGATCCAGGGGCTGCACATCTGGAGACACACTCTCTCCCTGCTCTGTCCCTGAGGATCCAGCCTCACCCCAGGGCTGCAGATCTGCCTCTGTGCTTTCTCCTGAGGCTGATTTAAGCTCATCCCCCTCTGCAATCAGCTGCACATTGGCACCACTGCTCTGCTCCTCAGTAGTGTCCAGGCTTTCAGCCTCTTCCTGTGCTTGCATGTCTTCATCAGCCTCCCCTCCCTGCCTGACCCCTGATCCCTGCAGATCAAGCTCAGGCTCCTGTGGCAGCTCATCCTCACCCTGTCCTTGTGCCTCATCATCCTTCTCCTCCAGCTGAACATTTGTTTCAATTTTTTCTCCCTGTGGGACTCCTGGGCTGAGACCCTCTGCCAGCTGCAGATCTGCCTGGGCATCCTCTGCCTCCCCTTCCACTAACTCTGCTGTATCCCCCTGATCCAGGGAATGCACCTCTGGATCCACACTCCCTCCCTGCTCTGTCCCTGAGGATCCAGCCATGAGCTGCAGATCTGCCTCTGTGCTCCCTGCTGGGGTCAATCCGAGCTCATCCCCCTCTGCAATCAGCTGCACATTGGCACCACTGCTCTGCTCCTCAGCAGTGCCCAGGCTTTCAGCATTCTCCCTTAGCTCTGGCCCTGCACCAGCCCCCTGCTCCTGACCCAAGGCCACTGCACTGGGATGAGGCACTGGATCATGTGGCAGCCCCTGCTCAACCTGTCCTTGTGCCCCATCCTCTTCCTCGTTCTCTGGGGGCTGAACAGCTCTTTCCCCCTTCCCTCCCTGGGGGTTTTCTGGGCTGAGACCCCCAGAGAGCTGCAGATCTGCCTCCACCAGTGCCTGAGACGTACCTGGGACCAGCCCACACAAGTCTGGGCTGCCCACAGGTGTTTCTGCAGGGGAAGGGCCCTCACTGTGCACTGCAGCAGCCCCCATTTCCTCTCCCAGCCCTACCTCTGGTTTATCCTTCTCCAGCTGCACACCTGGATCCACACCCCCTCCCTGTTGTGTGCCTGGAGATCCAGCCTCAATCCAGACCTGCAGATCTGCTTCCACCTCTGCCAGCAGCTCCATGTTGGTGCTGCTGGGGGCCTCCATCAGGTCCACATCTGTTCCACCTCCTCGCTGCCCGTGGGTGGGTGGCACAGCCGCTGCCAGAGGCTCCAGAGAGCCCACGCTCCCTCTCCACCCTGCACCTCCCCTGGCACACTCACCCTGCACCTGCTGCTCTGCCTCCCTGGACTCTGCTTCCTCCTCCTCTTCCTCACCCCTGGCTCTGCTGCTGCCTGCACGCTCAGCTCGGGCTGGCAGCACCTCCAGCACTTTGGAGTCCGTGGTCTCTCCCTGGGGCTGCACCTCCGTCCTGGCACGCCCCTCATCCAGCACTCCTGGCCCTGGAGCCACTGTCACCTCAGGGGCACCAATCCCATGGGCTGCTCCCACTCGTGCCTCACCCCAGGATGGTGGCTGTGGCTCCAGGTGCTCTCCCAGCTCAGTTTCCAGTTTCCCAGGGAGCCCTGATGCAGGGTCAGCCCGTTCCTGCAGCTCTGTGCCTGGGGCCTGCACCCCCAGCGTCCTCCCTGGCTGCTGCTCATCCATGCCAAGGCACTGTCCCACTGCTACACCTTCCTGCCCAGCCTCAGGTGGCCCCAGACCTGCCTCCAAATCTTCTCTCTGGCTTATCTCCACTTCGTCAGCTTCTCCCAGGAGCTGTGGTTTTGCCCAAGCTGTTGTTCCCTGCAGCCACCCTGCTCCCTCCACCTCCATCAGGACCTGCTCTCCTGCCTCCATGCTCTCTCCCAGATGCTCAGCCACCTTCAGCGCCATCTCCTCCACACCAGCTCCCTTTCCTTGCTGGGATAACATCCTCTGTGCCTCCTGTGGGCTCTCTCCCTGCTCTGCCCCTGGCTCCTGAGCCGTGCAGTGCCCGGCTCCTGCGGACGCACCAGCCTGTGTCACATCCGGAGCACGAAGCTCAGCTGTGCCTGGTCCCTCCTGCAGGTCTCCTTCCAGCAGCTCATGATGGATGTGGCCAGGGAGGGTCTCCTGCAGGACCCCAGGGGTTGTTTCATGGGCTGTGGCTGCCTCTGGCCCCGTTTGGGGCTCAGCATTGTCCCAGAGGTGACAGGCAGTGTCTGCCAGGGCAGGGGGTGCACCCAGTGCCTGTGCCTTCAGATGTTTGCTCAGAGCTGCTATTGCATCATTCATCTCTCTTAGCAAAGAGCTTTGGTCAGAGACACCTTCCTCTTTCAAAGGTTCTGGGAAGGGGTCCTCTTCTGCAGAGCTTGCTTTCTGTGGGGCTCCTGAAAGGTTTGTTTCTGCTGGCAGCATTTCCCAAACCCTGGAAAGGGCAGAAAATTGGAAGAGTGAACCAGCTCCCAGGTCAGGCTCCAGCTCCCTCCCATCCCCAGTCAGTCCCAGAGGGTCTCTGATCTACAGCCTCACCCCACCCCCCTCCAAACCTGATTTTATTTCCCCCCATTGCACTTGGAGCTCACACAGGCAGCAATGGGGGCAGGGGAAAGGGGGATGCACACGCAGGCAGCCAGACCCTGGCCTCTTCCCAGCACCCATATTGACATTATCAGATAGGAAAAGACAGCTCTCAGCCAGGTACAGCCAGTTCCTGAGCCAGGGGAGTGATGAGCTGGGATAAGAGATGGGAGCTCCAGGGTGAGAGATGAGTGGGTGGGAGAGGAGTGCTAAAAGAACAAATATCACTCATTGCCTGGGGAGGGTGGAGGGAGGGCCTGGGCTCAGCCCCAGCTCACAGACCCCAGGGGCACACAGGGGACCCCTTACACTTGGTGGGTGCTCTTGGCTTTGCTCTCGCTGCTCTGGGATCCCAGCCTGATCCGCATCTCCGAGCGGAACTTCTCGCTCTTCCCAGGACTCAGCTGCAGGAAGCAGGGTGGGAAGAGGAGAGAAAAAAACACTTGGTGAGGGAGAACATCCACCTGAAACGATGTGGGTTCTCCAGTAGGGATCCAGCTGTACCCACCCAGTATCTTGGGGGTACCAGAAGTAAGGTGCTGCAACCCCCTCCCTTCCCAAACATCTGCACCAGCCCCGTTTGAGAGAGATCCTAGGGGAGGCAGTGCTGCAGGAGCACCCTGTGCTCCTGAGCTCCTCAGCAGTCCCAGACAGAACAAGGCCCTGGGCCCCTGTCCTGTCCCCACACACCCAGCTGAAATACCTGTGGGGACATTGGCACCTCGATGGGTAACTCTGCCACCACTCTGTCCCTGCAAACAGAGCACAAGGGTCAAAACGGGAACTCCATCCCCTCCAGCACATCCACCCAGCACCAGGGCTGTCAGGGCAGTGACAGGGCAGGCCAGCAAAACCCACAATCCTTGGATCAGTCCTATTGAGCCCTCCTGGGTGAAGGACAACCCCATGTCTCTGGCACTGCCCTCCTGGCACACATTCAGTGCATGGTGCTGACAGTCCTGCTTTCTCCTCTGATGCTTTGCACACCAAGCCACGATTAACCTGCACCACGGGCAGCACTGGAGCACCCTGATGCCTGAGGCCCATCCAGCTCATTCCCCATCCAGGAGGAAATGATGTCTGCAGGGACACACGAGTGACACACGGTCACTCAGCCACTCACCCGGGCTCCCCCATGTGCTCCCAAGCCACTGTAGCCCTCATTGCCCTCAGGTGGCCCTGGGTGTGCTGCAGCTGCTGGTGCAGGTGCTGCAGCTGCTGCTGCAGGGCCCAGTTGCTCTCCTGCAGCTGCTGGTTTTCCGTGCTGGTCACTTGCTGGGAGCTCCGGAGGCTGTGGCAGCGCCGCTCCAGCTGTGGGATGGCAGCCAGGACACTCAGAGCCAAAAATCCCCACACAAAATAATTCACAACCACCTCCTCTAGACCCGGGGCTGAATTTCACACACGCCCCCCGCCCCTCCCCGAGGATGGTGGGTGGGAAACTCAACTTGTGTCCTCTGGGAATGGAGGGGAGGGCAGGGATGGGGGTGTAGAGGGTCCTGTGTGACAACCTGCAGCAAGGGCTGGTGGTGACACGCCGGGATCGGCTGTGCAGCACCGTGGGGCTGTTACAGCACAGCCCAGAGACCCCCGACTCACAAAGGGGGTTGTGGCCAGCCCACCTCCATCTGCGCCGTGACCAAGCGCTGCACCTCCCTCTCGCTGGCATCCAGCACTCGCTGCAGCTCCTCGCCCTGCTGCTGGCTCCGGGCCGTGCTCTGGGTGGCACAAGGACACTGGCACCCACTCGCCCCCCGGCAGCTGCCCGGAGGGTTTGGGGTGCTGGGTCCCCCCGGCAGGGCCAGCAGGGGGACAGGAGGAGCCGGGGACCCACCTGCTGCTGCAGCCGCAGCTGCTCCTGCTGGATCTGCTGCTCCAGGGCCTCGCAGAGCTGCTGCACGTCCCTGTCGTGCTCGGCCACCCGCCTGTGGCGACAGCAGGGCCGGGGAGGCGTGTGAGACCCCGCTCCGGGGGATGCAGCCCTGGCACCCCACGCTGCCCTCGGAGCCTCGGGCTGCCGCTGGCTTTGCCCGAGGGTGCCCCCCAGCACGGATGTGTCCGACAGTCCGTCCGGCCCTTTTGCCATCGCTTCCGTGACTGTAGAGGGAGCCCGACCCCAAACATCGGCAAAACCTCTGCTCCGGCCGCCGGTGGAGATGCTGGAGGCACACAGGCTTCTCCACACGGCTGGGGTGGCCCTCCAGGGCCCCATCCCTGTCCCCATCCCTCCTGTCCCATCCCTGTGCGCTGTCCTGGCGGGACTCACTTGTTCAGAGTCAGCTCCAAAGCCTCCTTCTCGCTCCTGGCTTCTTGGATGCGCTGCCTCATCCTGGCCAGGAAGGCCTCCAGGTTGCCCAGCAGCTGGGGCTCGTCCTGCCGGAGCTTCACCCAGAGCTGCCAGATCTCCTGTCTGCAGGGAGAGGGGTGAGCATCCCCCAGGACCCCCAAAGCCAGGCCAGCTGAGTCACTCAGCTCACACCCTTTGATGTGTGTGAGCTCTGGGGTCGCTGTGACCCGGCTCCTGTGCTCAGGCCAAAGGCACCTCCACGGCCTTTCTGGGCTCCCTGCCTGTGTGGGGATCTCCCCCCCCGAGCCTTTCCCCCCTCTATCCATCCTGCAGGACACCCACGGGTGCCAAGGAAGGGCACTTACTCCTCAGAGGGGTTTTCTGTGCCCAGCTGCTCCATGAAGGCAGCGAAGTGCCGGCTCTCCTCGCCGTGCCCCCCGGGCGGCTCCGGGCCGGGCAGCACCAGCCGCACCCTCCGCGACGCCGTCTTCCTCCGCCGGTGCTCCCTGGCAGCGTTTTGGGAGCTCAGGAACTGCCCTGCTGGCAGATACCCCAAATCCTCAGTGCCCAGCAAAGGACCAGGGCCAGGACTGTGCCTCAGGGCAACAGCAAAGCCCAAACCCCAACGCTTTCCCCTCCACGGCTCCAACAAAGCAGTTCAGCGCAGCAGGACCCTGCTCCAGGTGAGCCAAGGGCTGAGCTGGTCATGGGGACGATTCATCCTGTGCCACAGCAAAGGCAGCACCTCACATCCCCCCAGAGAGCCCCGGGACCGTGTCCAGGACCAGCCCAGGCTGCACTTACGGAGCCCTGCCGTGAACTCCTCTGTGCTCAAGCGCCCGGTGCCAGCGGCATCCAGCCCATCGAACACCAGCTCCAGCTCCTCCCTGCTGCACGGCAAGCCTTCCTCCTGCAGCTTCTAAAACCAAAGCAAATCAGGGTAAAACCCACCCGTCACATCATCTCCAGTGACCCCAGCAGTGCTGGAGCCCAGGGCACAGCCCCAGCCTCACCTGCATGTCCGGGCGGGTGACAACTCCTGCCTGCTCCGTGTCCCTGGCGCTGAGCAGGTGCTGCACCCTCTGCACTATTTCAGATGCCCATGGTGGCTCCTCACTGGGGCCGGGTGCTGGTGCTGGTGCCTGCCCAGGGCCCTCCTGCAGCTGCTTGCGCCGGCTGGAGCCCAAGCGCCGGCCCCTGGCGCCCGCCCGGCGCTCGGACATGGCCTGGCCTGGCCTGGAGGGGACACTCGGCCGCTCCTGCCCTCGCTGGACACCTTTGCTCCAGCCTGGTGGGAGACAGCGGAGAGAGACCAAGCTGGAAATTCATTTTGCTGCTGTCAAGGGCCCAAGTGCTGATTGCTGAGGAGGGTTTGGCAAGAGGAAGGGAAGGGAAGCCCTTATCTCTGATTGCACGGCACAAATGGAGCCTGGATCTGCAGCACAACAGCTGCTCCTGCCAGCCCTCCCAGGGGCTCCCAGCCCAGCTCCCACCTGCTGAGCACTGCTCCTGCCACCAGCCAAGTACCCATCCCAAATGTCCCCATGCTCTTCCCTGGCTGTGGAGGATGCACAGAGCACCAGCAAGGGCCACCCAGGAGGTGACACAGCAAGGAAGTGACACCAGCAAAGGACCAGCCAAGGTGATGCTGGAGGTCTGAGCAGGACGTGCTGGTTCCACCTGCCTTCTCAGAGCTCAGCAGCACCTTTGAAAGTTCCTCCCCCAGTTTTCACAGCAGTGAGTCACCTCCGGGCAGAGGGCAGGAGCCCTCGGCAGGTTTCCACCACGCTGCTGCCCGCCCAGGCTTGTGGGGCCTGAGCTGGGGACCCCCAGGGCCCTGTCCCCAGCCTGGGTGGGTGGCCGTGTCACCAAGAGCCACCGTGCCATCCCCAAGAGGGGCTGTTCTTGTGTGGCAAAGCTGAAATGGCGAGGGAAGGAAACCGCAGCCACGGGGAGCGGTGCCGCAGAGCCGGGGCCGTGCTCGGCCTGGCTGAGCCCAGCTCTCCACTGCCAGCCTGGGGGGACAGCAGCTCCTCCAGCCCTCTGCCCCCTGCCTCTGCCATGAGAAACAGATCCTGCTAAATCCCAGTGTGCATCAGAAACGGGAACAGGGCCAAAACCAGCCCCAACCCCTTAAAGCAAGAGGGTCTTGTGGAGTTGCTGGAGTCCCACAGGGCCAGAAACACCTTTGGGGTGGTCTCAGCCTTTAAGACAGCAGAAGTGGGAGCTCTGGGGAGCAAGGAGGTTGTTTAAGGCATGGAGAAGCCCCTGGTTCCTGTTCCAACTCCAGGACAGGTGAGCTGAGCCCACAGCATGATGGAGGCACTGAACGAGCAGGGGGATGGGATGGGATGGGATGGGATGGGATGGGATGGGATGGGATGGGATGGGATGGGATGGGATGGGATGGGATG
>JAYDZK010000107.1:2287262-2309178 GCA_034509185.1 Euphonia xanthogaster | reverse complement strand
GGAGGCTCAGGGGGGACCTTCTGGCTCTGCACAACTCCTGACAGGAGGGGGCAGCTGGGGGGGTCGGGCTCTGCTGCCAGCACACAGGGACAGAATGAGAGGAAACAGCCTCAAGCTGCACCAGAAGAAGTTTAGGTTGGATATTGGCAAAAATTCCTTCACCAGAAGGGTTGTCCAGCACATGCAGAGGCTGTCCAGAGAAGTGGCAGAGTCACCATCCCTGG
Source organism: Euphonia xanthogaster (assembly GCA_034509185.1). Taxonomy (NCBI): domain Eukaryota; kingdom Metazoa; phylum Chordata; class Aves; order Passeriformes; family Fringillidae; genus Euphonia; species Euphonia xanthogaster. Next base: position 2,308,954 of record JAYDZK010000107.1, on the reverse strand, counting down.
ACATATTTCAAAAAAGGTATGGATGGGTTAGTGCTGGACCTGGCACAGTTAGACATGATGATCTTAGAGGGCTTTTCCAACCTAAATGATTTCATGATTCTATGAAACAGGAAACACTGAAAATGTCTATAGATCAAAAAGTACCCCATGAGTCCCCATCAAACATTCCCTGCAGAGGGGAACTCCTGACTCCAAACCTGGCGGAGTTTCATCCACAAGTTCCCGAGTGGCACATGTCAGCCAGGCAGCTGCAACGACAACTTGGCAAGAGTGGCAGCAAACCACACCTGGAGCTTATCTCCCCAGCTGGGCAACCTCCTCCCACAAAGTTTATAGTACAAGAGCATGAAAAGCTGATCAATCCAGCAGCAGGAAGAGCAGCACCCAGTGCACAAGGTGTAATAACACTGGTGTTGGGCAGAACTCCTTCCTTCCCTGCAATGAGGCTGAGGCCCTGGCACAGGCTGCCCAGAGAAGCTGTGGCTGCCCCAGCCTTGGAAGTGGCCAAGGCCAGGTTGGATGGTGTTTGGAGCAGCCTGGGTAGTGGAAGGTGTTCTTGCCCATGGCAGGGAGTGGAAGAAAATGAATTTTAAGGTCCCTCCCAACCCAAACCATTCCGGGATTCTGTGAAACACAGACTGCAAACACTTTGTATCAAACACTGACAGCAAACCCTCCATCAGCAGGGAGGGTTGGGACAGAGCTCAGACTTCCTGCTGAATATTTTTGAATATTCATGTTCTAAGCAGCCTCTGCCCATGAGGAGATAATGCCTGTGTCACAGCTGGCAGGGGTGATGTTCCCAAGTGACAGCCTGAGTGACACAGTGCCCCACCCTGACACCCCTGCTGCACCCTGATAGCGCAGCCCCAGCGGAGCGTGGGCCTGCCACTCACCTCGGGGTGTTTTGGGGGTGGCTTCAGCCAGTGGCACATGACAACTTCTGTGTTACCCAGCAAAGTGCCCAAGAACAACAGTGTGACTCTAGCAGGAGGAATCTCCTCAGAGTCAGGGAGGTTGTGGAGTGGCACCGCTGCCCATGGTGACAGGAAGGACATGTGCTTCCCTTTTCCAACTGGGATCACTCCCACAGAAAATCTGACAGCTAAAACGACTTCGAGGAGCAAGCAGAAGCACCACCCGAATCAATGTGAAGATTTGCTCAACTCCAAATTATGTCAGCCACTGAATTATTAAATAATAGCCACATGAATCACATGGGAATGAACATAGCGTTCCTCTTGCATGTCTATTTTATATTTGTCTGGATCCCATGTTTATTTTAGTACCCAGCCGTGTTTGTTTGAAAGGCATTAACAGAGGAACTTGTGGCCGTGCCCCAGTGAAACTGCAGAAAAGAACGAGCTACCCCAGACAGTGATGGTGCTTGGAGGAAACCAGAACACTTCTCACGTGAGAGCCTGGGATAAGGCTTCAGCCCCAGCAAGCCCCTGGCTGACTGCAAAGCATGGCCAAGCAGAAATTAGCTTTATTCTGCCAGTTTCTGGCAGGCTGAGGGGTGAAGCTGGAGGCAGCTGCATTCCAGCAGCAGGGCAGTGGGGAGCTGCCTCTTTAGGGCAGGTAGGGCACGGTGCCATCGCCTCGTGCAGGAGCTAAGGTCAAACCAGAGCGACTAGAATTGCACTGCTGCCCTTCAGCCTTTTGTTTGCAAAAGGGGCTGATGCTCCAGTTTTTGCACTTGTTTTTTTCTTTTTCTGCCAAGAGCCTCTGCACTACAACAGCACCAGAGCAGGCTGACCTATGGGGGGACTGCAGCTCAGGTTTTGGAACTGTACTTCTGGGGCAGGATTTGAACAGGGGTACAGGAATTAAATCCAGCAGAAGTATGTCCATCCAACATTCAGCCACTTTGAGGATCTGTATATCAAGAGACACTGAGGCAGCTCGTGGTGATGACATCATGGCAAATGAAAGTAAAACTGGAAACTGAAAAATGGTGATAAGAGCAGTAAAAAGCTGCAGAAGTGCTTAGGCACTGCTGGGGGAATGGCTGGACTCAATGTTAGAGGGTTTTTCCAACCTTAGTGATTCCATGGTTTTATTAATAAACACAAAACCCTGAAAACATCTACAGGTCAAAAAATCCTTCCAGCACTGGGTTCTGCTGCCAGACCCCCACCAAAGCAGGAGAGGTTCAGAACTACAAGGTCTAACCTGTGCCAGGCTGCTGCAGAAGATCCGTGGGCACTGTGTGGTGTCTCTCTGGTTTCAGAAAGAAGGAAATGCAAAAGCAGAGGATGAAATGCAAGGCCCTTCCATCAGTAACACACTGCAGTTCCAGCTGTGGCTGGAGGACAGAAGAGCAAAGCTCCAGAACCAGACTGGGTTTGGAGGATGGGGGGGGGTAATACAGCACACCTGCTTGACCAAGAGTAATAAAAGCTCCTTTTTCACAGAGCAATGTTTGGGTCTGGACTCTGCAGCTCTTTTCTGCTCTCAGAAGGGGAGCAAATCAATTTAATAGAGGAGAAACCAGAAACTGCCAGGCTGCACCTCTGGACAGGGATTTGGCAATCCTTCCCAAGGCTCAGCTTTGAATTTAACAGTGGGTATGGTCCATACTGGCTCCCTTCACCATTCTGAACAGGGTCAGGATAAGGTATCCTAAAACCTGATGAATTTGAGTGGAACAGACAAAAATTAATCTATTTTTCAAGGGATTTTTTTCCTTGTTTTTCTAACATGTATCTGTCAAGCCTTCCTTTTCTCCAGTTTTTGTCCTAACTAGCATTATGTACATGGAAATGTCACCCTGCACATGGAGCAGCCTAACCAGCAGCACTGTCCAGTGTTTGGGATGATCATAACTCCTCACCCAAGCACGGCCCTGTCTGAAGGCCAGTGGAACAAATCCCAACAAAAGAAAGAAAGTGGAGAGGTTAAGGATGTCCTAAGTGCAAGGCACATTCTTAACATGATCTTTAGTCATAAACAAAGAGCAGCATGTACATAAAAAGAAGAACACAAGATCCTCTCCTTTGCAAACCCATTTGCACACAATGCTCTCCCCCCAGGGAGAGTGTATAAAATAACTGGGATGTGCCCGGGCACTGCTGAGGACCTCTAAGGATTAACTCCAGGATGCTTCTGCCTGAAGCAGGGGCAGTTAAACCTCTCCCCAAATTAGAAACACCGTGTAAATCACTACTGTCAGCACCGTGAAACCAAGCCCTGAAACAATTTGGAAAGTGTCAGGCAGCAGCAATTGCTCCATCACTCCAGGGGTCTCCAGAGCAGGGCTGTGGCTGAGGTTCTGCCAAGGAGCCTTGGATAGTGTCCCTCTGTCCTAACCTGGCAGGGACAAACCGCTGGTGACTCTTCCTGGTATCAGAATCTTTGGGGGAGAGGCAAAGGATGTCCCTGGCCTTAGAACACCATCACTTCCTTGTATATTTAACTTGAGAGCAAACTTTTTAAATACAACACTCCCAGGCTGGTCACTCCCTCAGACAGGAAGGAGATGCCTGAAATCCACAGATGTGCTGGTACATCAAAAATAGCTCATTACCCGTACCCTGTGGGAAGGGCTGTTTAGTCAGTGTTTATACACATTTATAAATTTCCCATCTTTCTCTAGAAGCTGTTTGTTGTGCTCCCCTTCAAGCCTCCGCCCAATTACATAAAATCAGCACACTTCTGATCTAAGGAGCAACTTCTTCATTCAGCTGGGGAGTAAGTCAGAAACCTGAAACACTTCTGCAAGACTCTGTTGCGTATGAAAACCACAACCTGCTTCCCACTGTCTCTGGCACTTCAGATTTCTCTCCCTGCAGCAGCTGAACTGAAGGCTCCTTGTTCCCCCAGGTAACCACAGGAAGAATGTCTGTGCCGTCAGAGGCACCATGAGCTGTGACCCTTCTGCACATCTGACACTGCCAGAGGCACGTAGGGAAAGGGAACAGAACCAAGCAGGGCCCCGGGCAGCCCCTTGGCCCTGCCTGGGTCCCCTGCCCGGAGGAGCCGCGCTGACCCCTGCCGGGCAGCGGCGGCACTGCACGGCCCGAGCCAGCTCCACCCGCTGCTCTCGCCCTCCGCAGAAGCCGGGAGCGGCCGGGGCATTCCCAGCTCACCGCTGAATCCCGCTCCAGGGGCAGTTCGGGCTCTGAGTGCCTCTTGCAGCACCTGCGGCCACGCTGCGTTTCTGGGACACGCGTGGAAGACACAGCATCATGCAGTCTTAAACTCATCAAGAGAACTCAGAGGGGCTGGAAGAGACCTTCAAGACCCAGCCCGACCAACACTAAGTCATTTAAAAAATAAATCAATCCAGACACTGAGCTTAGCAGCACCAGCACATCCTTCCCTTACAGCTTCACCATCTCCTTGTCCCTGCCTGGAAACCACCAAGCAAAGGAAACTTCACCACCAGTGTTTATCACGAGGGATTTAATCTAAACCACACAACTGAACCACTGGAGCAACCTGGGATTCAGGTGCAAGGGAGCCCTTGGGCAGCGTGGCAGCTCCACCTGCTCTCCAGCCAGGCTGCATTTCCACAGGAAGTGAATCTTCAGGGTGAGGTTTGGTTTCCAGACTGAGATGGGATGAATACCCTAACTGCTGTTCCCAACCCACAGCTGGCATGCAAAGTTCATGGTGAACCTTTGCATCTCCAGCTGGCTTTCCAAGGAATCACTCACTACAGGGCTCACTGTCAGGCAAGGACTCAGGTGGCATTAGCTACTGAGCACCCCAGCTGGACCTGTAAAGCAGGATTAGACTGCCATGGTGGTGACACTGCACCTCACCACAGACAGGTGAGCAGGTACAGCTGTGGTGGACACTGCACAGCTGTGTTGCAGCCAGGTGGGGTGACTGTCACAGGGACGAGTTAAATACTGAACAACGAGTTGTAACCAAAACTTTAATCCCAAGGATCTCACAAAAGACATTTTACAAGTGACATGAAAATTCTTGTACAGTAAAGAAATGTTTAATAACTGATGTTTACAATGTACCATTAGACATAACACATCCACTCCAGGTGTCAGTTCTGCTGTGGATTTGGTCTATTCAGAGCTTCTGGAATACATGGTCAATCAACAATCATCTAATTAAGGACTCTACTCACACCAAGTACAAAATTAACTGACCCTATAGCTAAAAAGTTTTAGTTCATGGAATATAAAGCAGCTCAGTCAGACTGGAGCTGGATGAAGCTGCAGCCCCCAAGCCTTACCCTCCCCCTGCCACTGGCTCACTACTCTCTTTCCCAGACCTGGGCTATGGAGCACCCGTGTCCTGCTCTGCTCCTGGCCTGATCCCACAAGAACACACTGTCCCTGCACACTTCGAGCTGAGCCCCAGCAACCCCCAGCCCAGCCCTGCTCTCCCAGCTACACAACACAGACCGTTTGCCATTCCACACACACACCATGTCTAATGGTACATTGGAAAACCATTAATATAACAAATCATAGGATCTGCTCAGAACCATATACAGATTCACATCTTTACATTTGCCACCTGTTACAAGATACAAGGAACAAAGCAAGTTCAACAGCTAAAACATTTTAAAAATGCACCAAGCTTTATGAAGTCTCAAAACAAAACAATGTTCTGTACATACTCCTGGCCTCGGATCTCATGACTTCCTGTACACAGCTCCTTTCTCACAGTCCTATTTCCTCTCATTTGACCTGGAGCGACTGAAGAACAAACAGGTAAAGTTAGGATCAGGTGTCAGGAAAAGATTTTCCTTCAAGCCCCCTAGCCACAATCAGCAGGTGACATAGAAGCATTTTAAAAATACTGTTCAGTTAATAAAACTGAGTATTTTGTTGTTTTAAGGTGAAGAATCTCCTCTGACACTAGAGGTGATTCTCCAGCAAGGCACAAAGTTATTTTCAAGTTTACTCAGAACACACGAACACTGAAGGCTCTCCTTACCTGCGAGACCTGGAAAAGGAGCGAGAGGGCTTGTGGTTCCTCTCCCTTGAGAGTGATCTCTCTCTTCTTCTGTCTCTGGAGAGGGACCTGGTACAGACCACAACACCACACCATCAGAGCAAAGCTTCACCAGGCCAGGAAGGCTCCCTGAGGAGCTTCCCTTCAGGAGTGAAAGTTTTTAACTACTCAACCAGGGGAAACCTGTTACTGATGCTGCTATTAACCTTTTCTTGAGGGAAGAATAACCAGCCTGAGCCAACAGCTTATAATGTGCTGTAAACAGGTATGCAGTACTTTGTGAAGTTTTTTTTTTGTGGTGGGGTTTTGTTTTTATTCTTGTTTTTCAGAATCCTACTCAAATCACATTCTGATTTATGCCTGGACTCAATCTTAATTGTCTTTTCCCACCTCAGGGCTCAATGATCCTAAGTTCACAGTATCTGTGAGAGAGTAGCACATTAACACTTAAACTTTGGGGGAAAATGACACAAGATGCCAGGCATCTGCAGAAAGGAAATTACTTCTATTCGCAGTTTTTTTCCACTGCTCTCCCTGGAATCTTAAACAGCTCAATAATTCCAGGCAAACAATATGACAGAAACAAATCTGTTTCTCTTTTACCAAACTACTGATTGTGCACAGCCCAAACATGGAGCTGTTTTGGGCTGTTCTTTCCAAGCCCCCAGGCTGGAGCAGTCCATGGGGTAGGGAAAGGATTCGTACCTGCTGCGGCTCCGCGAGAAGCTTCTCCTTCGTGGTGATCTAGAACCAGAAAACCAAATGTGAGGCACTTTGTCCATTCTTTGAGCTTTAATGGGCTGAGGCATTTCCCAACTTGTCAAACTCACTGTTGGGCCCAGGGAACGTGCCAAGAATAACTGGCATCCATCATCCAGTAAAAGGCATGGAAAGATTAGGCAGTAAAACCAAGCTCAGTGTGAACAGCACGTTTCCAACCACGAATTCACTTAACTAAGAACACGTCAGAGCAGAGTTGTCCAATGCAACACTTTCCATTTCAACTAAATACACTGCCCAGAACACCACACCAAAGTCCCACAGGTGGTTCCAAAAAAAAAAAAAAAGCACAGAGCAAATGTTTTGGAACCCATGCAAGCCAAAAAGGTCCATAACAAGACATAAAGAGATATCAAGTGGAAAAAAAAAAGTGAAAATGCGCTCAGTGTCAATATTGATAATGCCATTAAGTGCTACATTAGAACTGCATATTTGTGATTGTCATTTTTAATGCCATAGAGTGTGTTTAGACTATTTTCTTATAAAAAAATAAAAAATTTAAAAATATAACCTTAGCTCGGCCCAGTTCATCCCAAAAAGTAATTGTTTTAAGTTTTGAAAACTGTTAGTAAAACCATTTAAAGGTGATAGGATTTTTCTGGCAAGGAAAAGCTACATTTGTTAGAGCTTTATGAAAAATTTAGTTTGGCATCTCACATGCAAATATCCTGTTTTTTACATTATTCACAGTGTAAGAGCTTCCATATCACCCTTAAAAGTTTTCTCAAGCAACATATGTACGTTACCACTCAATTATGCACAGCCAGCCTTTGATTGAGAAAAGTAATTACTTATAAGCCGCTTACTCCTTATTTTAACCAGCAGTAAACTGTATAAGCAGGAAAAACTTACAAGTCTTTGGTTTCAACAAGCTAGAAATGGTGAGGTGAGGCTGCCGGACTGACTGCCAAGAAGAATTTGCTGAAAAGGTTTTGCCAGATGTTGCGTTGTATTTAGTTGGTTGGCGAAGGGGGTGTTGTGGATTTTTCCTGCTTTTTTGTTAGCCGAAGGCTGCTGCTGTAGTTGTTGTGAAGACATTTGGTAAATAAACAGCTGAGCTGATTGGCCGGGAATGTGTGGGCGGTCGAGGTGGCTGCTGCCGATTTGGTTAAGGTTGGAGAGAAGGCTGAGAGAAAACAGCATGCTCGGGAACCAAAGGGCGGTGCAACCTGACGACTGGCCATGCCTGGGTCATGTGAAACGACACCAGCCAAGCTGCATGGGGCGCGCTGGTCACATGACGCTGAAAGGGCTAGTTGGCTGGCTAATGCAGACTCAGAGGGTGGTGAGAAGAGACATGATGGTGACTCTGTAACGGGTTCATTTTTATTAATAGATGGACCAAAAAGCATAAAAAAAATGAAAAACAAGCCATCAGTACAACCATCTATTAGCTAACAAATACTCCTAATGTGTTATTTTTTTTTCAACAGCAAAAGGGTAAGCTTGAAACCCTGGCTCGGGAGGACTTCACTCACCTGCCACAGGTAAATTCAGTCCTGTAAAAACCACGGTGCACACTTAAACTGCCAGACAAACTAGTCTGGGTCCAAGAACGTGCCAGTTCCCAAAAATTCTGCTATATGCTAGAGCTGGGTTTGCAAACCTCAAGTGACAGGATCGTCACACGATGCTTTATTTCCACGCTATCACTAAAGTGTCAAGATTCCAGATGTTTAGAGCAACTGTTACTCAATCTATTATTAAACAGCTGCCTGCTTGGGAAGTATTTAAGTTCTGCAAACAAAGTGGAAAAACCCATCGGTATGGAAATGCTATACTGCTGTATGTCATGTCTTGCCATTATGGAATAAAGGAAAGGAACAGCCTAAGTTGAAGTATGGGGAAGAAAGGGAAAGTGTGACTAGAAGATGAGCAAGTTTTAAGAGGAAGGAGGATAAGCCCAGGACAGAGGGCACTGACTACCAACTGCACAGTCACCTACGGACAAAAGCCAACAACATTCAACACAACTCAAGTTCACCTCGATTTTGTGGGGGGTTGATTTTGGGGGGGGGGGGGGTTTAGCACCTGTCATTTCCGAATCATGATCGGATAGATGAATGCCATCCATCAACATGCCTTTAACAAGCCTGCTCCTAGGATGCTACGTGGTAACTGTGAGCTCTAGGATTGTGCTGTGCCCAGGTACCTGCGCCGAGGAGGGGGACTCCTCCTGCGATAGTCATCCCGAGGGCGCCGGCCCCACGACGGAGGGGGGCCACGGTTCCGACTCCGCTTCTCCCCGTTGGAGAGCTCCACCCGGACGCGACACCCACACAGCGTTCTGGGAAGAGAGGGGGACTCTGGTTAGCACTGCCAGGGAGAAGGCAGCGTGGAATAAAGCGTACACGATCCAGAAGATGGAAAAACAACGCAAAAGGGAAAAATGTTCTGTCATCAAAGCACTGTGCCCAGAGTCAGCTCCAGCACGACTGTGGGGGACCCTTCCCTGGAAGCGTCCAAGGCCAGGCTGGATAGGCTTGGAGCAACCCAGGCTATCTAGTGGAAGGTGTCCCTGCCCACAGCAGTGGGTGGAACCGGATGGGCTCCCAGCCCAAACCATTCTGGGATTCTTTGGCAGACAAAAGGATTGGCTGCTTCTCAAAACTGCTGTGCCAGTAAAGCAGGCAGGGAAAGAGCAAAGGAGAGTCTCCACAATCAATTTTACCTCTTTATAGTAACACCATCTGCAATTTAATTAACACACACAAAGAGATGCAAATAATTCCTAACTTGGGACTTCAACTGTGAAATGCAAAATTAAACATTACAATGCTATTCATGAAGAAGAGCAGGGATAGATGAGATATTGGAAATTAGAAATTGTTCCCTGTGAGGGTGGGGAGGCCCTGGCACAGGGTGCCCAGAGTAGCTGGGGCTGCCCCTGGATCCCTGGAATGTCCAAGGCCAAGCTGAATGGGGCTTGGAGCAGCCTGGGATGATGGAAGGCATCCCTGCCCATGAGGAGGGTGGGACTGGATGAGCTTCAAGGCTCCTTCCAGCCCAAACCATTCCAGGACTCTATTACTGCACCATAAGAACACCCTTACAGTACTATACAAAATAGTGCATAAGAAATGCATCAAGACTTTACTCCTGCAGTTTAAGTTTCACAATTTAAAACTGTATCACTCCTACAATGTCCCATATTTTGACCAGCCAAGCCAAGCACACTTTACCTTCCATCTAGTTCTCTTACTGCATCAGCTGCATCTCGGGGATCTTCAAACTCCACAAAGGCAAACCCAGGAGGATTTCTTGCCACCCATACACTGCGCAGTGGTCCATAGTAGCCAAAAGCTCGCTCTAATTCTGTTTTGTTGCCATTGTTTCCAAGGTTACCCACATAGACCTTGCAGTCCAGCGGACAAGAGTCACGATGCATTGCTAAGAGAAAAAAGAAGTTCACACATATTTAACAGAGAGCATGTGCTTGTTCACTTCCAAGGAAAGTCACTCCATCGGCTACTTCCCCCTGAAACTTCTGCAGTGATGCGTTCTGATGGACACACTGTTTCGAAGGGGCCAGCGGGGTGGGAGAAAACTTAGAACCCAACAAGAAAGATGCTATGCCAAATTGCAATCGAAATTTACTATTTCGGGGAATTTCGTTTACTTTTATTGTTTAGATTTGTGAAAGAAGTCCCGCGCCCCTCTTCCTGCTTAGCGCGGGGGGGGTCTGCAGAGGGCGCTGCGCGAGGAAGGCTCCATTGTTCCCGGATCGGGATTAGGATCACGGCGATCCGCGCACGAACGGAGGGGGGCGGGGGGCAACGCCATCTCCCGCCGAGCACCGCGGGCAATGCCCGGGGACTCGCTCCGGAGCTGCTCCACGGCGCGCCGTGAGGGACCAGCGCTGCCACCGGCAGACGGGCCGCCGCCACACCGCCCCCGCGGCACTTCCCACCCCGCCTGGCCTCACACCCTGCGGGGAACAGACCGAGAACGGGCTCCTCCCGGCAACCCGCCGCCTCCCCGCCCGGTTCTGCTCAGGGCCGCGACAACCGCCGCCCCAGGCCCGGCGCTACAAAATGGCGGCTGCTCTTTGTTTGGCGGCGCCGCCGCCGCTTCCATCCGCCCTGCCGGGCACCGAGACCGCGGCTGCCGCCTCCCCCCCGCCCTCCGGGGCGAAGCTCCTCACCGGTGCTTAGAGGGAGGGCGCGCGAAGGGAGCCCGCGCTAAACTCAGCCGACTCGACCCTCAGCGAGACCCCAGCTCCGCTTTTCCTCACTGGACAAAATGGCGGCCTGCAACGACCCCGCCCGCGCTTATATAGGGCTAGTCCTCGCCCACGTGATGCCAGGCGACAGCGAATCAGAGGGCGTCGCTGCGCTGATTGACAGGTGGCGTCACGGCCTGCGCGCGCGCGGGCGGGCTGTTGGCGGTAATGGCGGGAGCGCTGAGGGGGCTCCGCCCGGGCCCTGCAATCAGGGACCGGTAGCAGCTCCAGAACTGCTGCGTTTCCGGCTAACGTCAAAAATAAAGTTTTGTTTCCTTGTGTCTCTGGCCCGATGAGGTCCTTCCAGGTAGGGTTTACGCCTCTGAACACTTCAGTTCTCTCAGACCCATTTCTCGCCCTGAGCTTTAAATAAGTGCGTTGAGCAAACTGCTGTAAGCCGGAGTTTTTGGTAAATTTTATGGCAGGGCTTGGCTTACTGAGGCACAAAGGACGGAACTGAATTTTTTTTTTTTTTTTTTTTTTTTCTCTTGAGAAAACGACAGGATTTGAACGGAGGAGTTTTAGTTACAGATCCGCAGTGCTGTTGATGTGCTTTGCCAAACTCTCGTTCAGACATAACATTTGTACATACAACATGGGGTTTAACCTGTAATTGAACTCTTAACTTGCTCCAAAGGGGTTGCCTTTGATAACAAACCTCCTAATTTTGGTTATCAGGTAATATAAGAAATCCACCCAGGGTTGTTGCTGCAATAACCTCCCAAAATCCTCCCCTCACAGCCAGGCTGGGTTTAATCCAGACTTCAACTCCTTGCCATAGGCCAGAGAAGACAAATTTATCTGGTAGAGGTAAAATTAATAATACTTTAAATCATGTAATACACATAAAGGCATTTTGAGTACAAATTAACAAACAGGAACTGTGCAGAGGATGGGATGCCCTCGTCTACCAGAATTCCAGAAACCCAACTGGAATTAAAAACAACCAGCTGATATCATTAATTGGAATTTTCAAAAATCTTTTGCAGCATCCCCCATTATTTTAAGAGCTTTTTCTCAGTAAAATCCTCAAAGGGTCAAAACTGGCCAAGGGACAGAAACACAACAATGATTTTGAGGTAATGAATGCTCCGAAGTATCTTTATTGTGTATAGAGTTATCTGAGAGTTACCTGCCTTTAATTAAGGAAGTCTAATCCATCGTAATCTAAATTAGCCAATGGCTAATTTCCTGAGGCAGCACAAACAAAGGAAATAATTTGAAGGTTGGAGCTGTTCAGCAATTTCACTTTGTGACTTCTTGAGAAGGTGATTTCCAGCACTCACCTCCCTTCTCCGAGGGGGTTTGCAGCATTCCTGGATCCTCCTCACATCACAGAGTGTGCATTTCAAACATGATTTAAGTTATGCAACCATTGATACTTAAAAAATAAGCAGAACAAATATTAGAGAGCAACTTGGACAACCTTGTAATCGTAACAGAACTTTTAATTTCATACCAAAGTTATCCATGATGTTTGAAGATAATTCCAGGTGGCAGACTTGGGAACAAAGGATTTATTCAGAAGTCAGCTCACCTGCTGCAAAGCAAACAGAGCACTCAGCACTCACCCAGGACATGTTACCTGCTCTACTCAAGCACTTCTTCCCTGGGGTTAAGCCTGTCACCACATTATATAAATCACAGCCCACAAAAATCACATCATCCAAACATAATCCGTTTTCAGTTCGGTTTTGGTGTTATTCAGAAACTGAACATGGCCCATCACGGGGCACAAGGCAGAGCTCAGAGTGCTCAGCCAAATTCCCAGAGCTGGGGTTGGGATGTGCCAGCACAGCCACACAATTCTTGTGTCATTCCAAAGCCAGTGCTCTGATTGTGACCCAAAGCTGGTCCCCAAACCAGCCCTGTGCATGTCACATACGTGGCAGCTTTGTGCTACATCACTTCCCTCCTTCTTCCATGTTTGTGAGTGTTTGGAAAATCCTGCTGTGTTTGGAAAATCCTGCTGCATTGCACTCGCTGCTTTCACCACCTGTGTCCAATATCATTGGTTAAATGTTTTATAAACCCCCAGACCAGGATCCAAGACCACACTGGTCTGGAGTAAGGTGTTCTACTCAAACTGTTGTTGTGGTTTCTGAGATTTCAGTCTCAGAGGAAAATGAACACGTTCTAGACGTTAGGATTTCGAAGAAACCTCAGCTGTGTGAGCCAAATTTAAGTCATCACTGAACCACAGAATATTGAGCTGGAAGGGACCCACAAGAGCCATCAAAAATCTACTCCTGGCCCTTCACAGGACCCCCCAAATTCCACTATGTGACTGAGAGCATTGTCCAAAAGCTCCTGGAGCTCTGGATACCTCAGGAGACAGATAATATTTACTGGAGAACACTTCTATCTGCAAGAGGATCTCTTAGAGCTGCTCCTCAAGCAAAACCAGACACCAGCAAAACCAGTTATTTACTGGCACAGTTCTGCCCACAGAAAGGCCTTTTGTGGGAAATGTCACTGCTCAAACACAACAGGAACTGGTGGGGGGGATGCATCTTCAGTCAGAAACCGACTGCACACCGGCACATCTGAGCCTGCTGTCATGAGGTTCCTGTGGATTCGCCCCATTTTCACATCCTGCCCATCAGCCAGCCCTGGTGAAAGCTGTTTCTGAAGAATCAGAGACTGACACAAGCCTGATCTTTAGATATATTTCGGTGCATGAGCTTCTTCCCACACACTCTTCTGTTTAAAGGGTACAAGTCCCTTATTTCCTCACTTTTAAGACATATATTTTTACACAGTGAAAAGTTTTATCTCTACCTCAGAGTTCATGTAAAGAGAGAGGGAAACAACAGACTGTAATTTATATATCATACACCTAAAGTAAGACAGCACCAAGCCCAGCATGTCCCCAGGACTCAGCACCTGGGGATTAATCAGTGTGACATTTCTTTACGTGGATGACATTTAATTGCTCATCCTTCATCCTCACCTTTCCAGGTGTGAGGCTTCTGCCCCTGTTGGGGTCTCATGTCTAAGCTATTGACACCCCAGTAACATTCTCTTGCAGTGACAGATCCGAGAGAGTTCCTTTTCATGGAGACAGGGCTCATGGCACTGGGAGACATCCCTTCCTTTTTTTTTGTTTTGTTTTTACTCAGGTGAGGTCTTCAGGAGACTTCTGCAACACTGTGGAACCTGGGATAAGCTCAGAGAGGCCAGTGAGTGTTACAGAAGCTGCAAAAGGGACCTGAGGCTTTGTCTCAGCTTCACCCAAATTTGTTTTGCACACATAAAATATTCCAGCTGGAGATTTTTCTGGGCAGAAAAGAGAACCAGCCCCAGGCTTGGCTTCTGGGTAGGTTTTGGAGGACAAAACACTCACCCTTGCTACCACGTTCAGACAGAGCTGTGAGTCCCAGGAGCTTCTGTAGATCTGGCTTGGAAACAGAAAATGGAAAATGAAAACAGCGAGCCTGAGTCACTGCTGTTCAACTCTAATTTTAATTCCCTGGAAGATGGGAGTTTTCTCTGGAATGGCGCAGTATTCAGTGCATAGGGGCCACGATTTCAAACTGCTCCTGCAACAGTTTGCCCCTTCCCAAATGAGATTGCTGTCACCTCTCCAGATGGCACAGGACTGTCCCCAGAGACAAGGAGGTGACACAGAAGAGCTAAAGCACCCAGCGGGAGGGGAAACCTGGAACTCACTCCTGGGGGCTGAACTTCACCTCTTGAAGTGATGATGGAAGCCAGGGGTCTGCTGGCTCCTTCCCTGGGGACAGGTGATACCCCAGGAGCACCTCAAGTGCAGGTGTGATGGTGCCAAAATCCTCATGGTTTGCTGTGAGATTCATTTCCTCCTGTCTCGGAGTGGGGGAGGCCAGGCAGGGCACAGAGCCCTTTGGCAGCTGCTGCTTCTCCAGCAGCTCTGTTTGCCCTGAGTGTGGTCAGAGCGTTTCCTCTCGGCAGGGCGGTGCCCGGCTTTCCACTCACAGGATTTCAGGGCTGTTGGGCTAAGAGCAGTAAGGGAGAAAAAAAAAACCACCACCCAAAAATAATGGTAATAAAAAAAGAGTTGATGTTTTCGTCAGGGAAGCAGGAACAGTTCTGGAGCCCACACTCCTGTTACTGGTGAGTAAGAGAGAACAGCACATGGAAAAAATTCCTCAGATCTCTCAGCTCTCTCCCCACAGATAGAGGATCCCTTTGATGCAGCACAGTCTTTGTTTAGTTAAGTTTTCAAATCCCAGGCCAGAGGATCCCCCTTAGCCTAACGAGGCTATTTGCACATTTGCTTTGCTTTCTGTTCCCTCCCCCAGCTCCTTCTTCCCCCTCAGCTGGGCCTCCAGGCTTTCTCTTCCCTTTTTCTTTCATGCCCTGCAGCAGGCCAGATTCCCTTCCTCCCCCACCTGGCTCCCCGGGGAAAGGACTGGAAAGCAAAACAAAAGAATCACTCCCTGGGAAACTATAATTGGCACAGCCCTCCTGCTCCAAGGCTCCTGCTGAAGGTGAGGGAACAGCAAAAGGCCCTCCCATGCAGGGAGCAGGAAAAGCTGGAGGGAGCAAAGGCTTTGAAGCCATGGCTGAAACCTTTGATGGCTCCAGGAATGCTGGGGAGGATGCCCTGAGGGGGGACCAAGCTCTGGTCAGCCCAATCCCTCCTTATCTCCCCGGCAGAACAGGCTCCTGCTCCTCTCTGCACCTCTCCAGCCTCTCACAGAGGTCAGTTTATCCCAGCTGAAAGAATCACCTGGGAGTGCTGGTGGTACCATTTCCCCTGTGACATTAGCACTGACCCCATTACAGCTGGGGACTTTTCCTCCTGGCTGAGCGCCCGGAGTGTGCAATGGACACATTTTCTGTTTTCTTTGGAGATGCTGTATCTCTCATGGATATAGGGTAACCCTAGTGCAGATGTTACAAAGTGCTGAGCGTGGTTATTCTGATTTCTCCAGAGTCCTTGGTGGGAAGGCAAAGCCAGGGCAGTGTGCTGTGACCACCAGCACACTCTCCAAGTGCCCCTGTCCTGATCCCACGTCACCAGCTCTGCTTGTGGTAACTCAGTTGATGTTTTTCCGGTGGAGATGCCATGACTGCATCCAATGAAAACCCAATGTACCCTGAAGACTTGAAAAGTTCATGGATGAATAGTCCCAGATGTTTCTCACAGGACTTGGCCAACGCTCATTAATCCTTGAAGATGTAACCAAGGGATCCACGGTGGATAATTTCATGTAACAGTGTAAGTGCTGCCCTGGAGACTCAGATGTGAACCCAGGCCCTGATCTACCAATATTTAACAAATGTCAGCCTTAATTGGTGACACACTCTAATGAGTGACACTCTCCTTAACGATCAGGACTCAGGTAATGAAATCAGGAATGTTTATTGGGTGTCTCAGACCTTGCAGGGCTCAGACAAGCTGCCTTGAGGAACACAATGAAAAGCAATTTGGTGTCCATGGGAGCTGGAGAACAGAGGCTGTGAAGCCCTGCGAGGGGTCTGTCTGTGCAGGACACCGTGTCTGCATCCACCTGAGCCTGGCTTCATCAGGAACACAGCCCTGTGCCTATGGGAAAGGAAGCCGTGGCTCCAGAAAACACTGAGCAAATGATCTTTCCAATCCTCCCAGGGAATGGCTCCTCAGAGGTGACAAATACCTTCACTGTCTTTCACTTTGAGAAGCAGGAACTGGTCCTCTTAAGTGGCTCCAGCCTAATGATCCAGGCACATCCTGAGTATCCAAATTCTATTGAAATTACCTGCTTAGAGGTCACACAGTGAACATAAAACCTTGTGTGGTGTCAGCTTGCAGAGTTTCAAAACATATCAGAATTTGGCTTTTTGCCTGTACTACCACTTGCACTTTTATTGTTCAGTGACTTTCTCCCATCTTCCAAGATTTCAAATGATTTTTTTTCCACTACAATCAACAGGTTTAAATTAAGTGTGTACTGAACATTAAAATCCAGTGGGATCTTATTTTGGTTGCCCAGAGCAGCTGTGGCTGCCCCATCCCTGGAAGTGTCCAAGGCCAGGTTGGATGGGCTTGGAGCAACCTGGGATGGTGGAAGGTGTCCCTGCCATGGCAGGGGAGGGGGATGCTGGGCTTTAAGGTCCCTTCCAGTCTAACCATTCTGGGATTTTATTATTTACCAGCTCCTGAGATTTTCTGTGAGTAATTTGAACTTGCTTGAACATGTCCAGAGGAGGGAAACAAGGCTGGTGAAGGGCTTGGAACACAAGCCCTATGAAGAATGGCTGAGGGAGCTGGGGTTGTTCAGCCTGGAAAAAAGGAGATTCAGGGGTGACCTAATCACTCTCTGCAACTCCCTGAAAGGTGGCTGTAGCCAGGTGGGAGCTGGTCTCTGCCCCCAGGCAACCACTCACAGAATGAGAGGACACAGCCTTAAGCTGCACCAGGGGAAGTTCAGGTTGGACATCAGAAAAAATTCTTAACTGAAAGAGTGATTGGGCACTGGAAGTGTCTGCCCAGGGAGGTGCTGCAGACACTGTCCTGGCTGTGATTACAAAAAGCCTGGACATGGCACTCAGTGCTGGGGTTTAGCTGATGAGGTGTTAGGTCATAGGCTGGACTAGATGATCTTAAAGGTCTTTTCCAATCTGGTTATTCTGTGATTCTGTGATTCTGTAACTGGGTTTTGCTGACTGTACATTGCAGGCATCACCAGTACTTTTAATTTAGATTCCTCTTACCCAACTGCGGGTCCCACACCTGAGCCATAAGAACAGGACAGGAGCAAGATCTGTTTCCACACCAGAGACACTTTTCCTGATCAACCCTGGAACAGCTGGATATCCCCTGTCCATCATCCTGGGGCACAGCAAAGCTGTGCTAGAGTCAAAAGTTCTCACAAAACAGGAGAGACTGCAAAGGAAGAAGAAACTGCCTGCAAAGCTGTGATCTTGTCCTTAGTCAGAGCTGATTATTTTAAAATCCAAGATTTTTTTTGTTGCTGGAGCTGTCTCATTTCCCTGGCACAAGGTCTTAGTCATGGAGTGCTGTGCAGCCCATTCCCATTGCTCCCGAGCTCTCTGGGCTGCTATAAAAGGTGCTCAAGGGCACTCAGTGTCCCTGCACTGGAGCATCACCACGGGGCTGGCAGGAGATTCTGCAGGTCAGGACTTCCCTGGGATCCAAACACCACCACCAGTAAGTGGATAATGTTCCTTTTGTAACTGGGAGATGCTTTTAATTAATATAGAATATTATTATTATAGTAAATATTATTAAAATATAATATATTATTTAATAATTAACTATACACATTAATTATTAATTAATATGTAATATTTTAATTAATCTAGAATTTGGTGTTGATCACAGTAGCAAAGTGTCATTTCTCTATTGTGTCTGAGCAGTTCTGCATTAGCATAACTTCAAATATCCTTCAGCATTCAATACACACATCTCTATGTTTATTTATGTGCATGTATCTGCATTCAATACACGTTTTTCATCAGAACTAATACCCACTTGTTATTTCACATCTAGTTTGATTTCAACATGTTGCCCAAGAAGATTACTCACAAATTATTAGGGCAGGCTTATTAAGAACAAACTTGTTACAAGCAAATACAGAACTGGTGTGTATTTATGTTCTATTAATGTGTAATTTGCTTTACTATCCAGTCACTGACAATATTCAAGTTAGTATAAAGACAAGTCTTTTGAGGAGATGCTGAGTTTTTTATAATCCCAAATTTCCTTCTGCACAGAAGGAATTATTCCTACAAAAAATTGTACAGGAACTTGTCTTTACTGCTCTTACATAACAATTTAAATTCTGCAACTTTTGCTTTGTTGTCCCTTCAGGTTTTGATGTAACAATCAATACAGGAATAAAAGGCTAGGCTGGAGCCAATCCTAGAGCAGAGTACAGTCATTAGTACCAAAAATGCAGAAATTTTAGGGCTAGACCTGGCAATAAAGTGTGCTGGGGTTGAAGGGGTGGGTAGGTACAGGTGAACCAATGCCATGAGCAGCTATAGAGCTGGATGAAATGCTAACATAGATTAAAATCATCATTTTTAATGATTACACAATTACATCTTCCAGTTGTCCCTTCCTAAGCCAGAAATCCACTTCTTCACAGAAAAGAAATCCAGCAGCAGTCTCATATAATCCTGGATATTTGGGTGTCAGCACTTGTCTTGCTCATGGAAAAGGTTGTGCTATTGAAGGTCCAAACCTCAGGGCTGTGAACAGGTTTTAACTTGATGCTCCTGCTCCACCTTAAATACCTTTTGGGTTTCATGATTTTCAGCAATCCTGATCTTTGTGTCAAATTGCTGTGAAGTTTTTTGATCAGGAGGGTCCCTTCCAAGCCCTAAAATAATTTTCTGTGCTTGCAAATGCACAAGAGTTCAAAATGTTATATTGAGAGGCAGCAGTGGGAAAGGAGATTTAGGACTCTAAGGAAATGCAGAAATATCCTGAGAATCCTGTCCATCCTTTCCTGTGTATGTTACAAATCCCTGGGTCTGGGATGATGTGGGAGGTCCTGCTCCACTCTCATCCCTGCTTAAAGGCTGAAATTCATTTTGTCAGGTGAAAGCAAGAACAGAGGAAAAGATTTCTGATCACACCATCAGCTTCTGGTCCTGTGGAGCTGATTTAAAGAAGAGAGAAAATGTTCCTGCCCCAGAGACCTCTGCAGACAGTTACATTTTTGGCAATTCTTTTTGTTGCCTGTTTTGCAATGGGCCAAGACCTTGAAAAGTAAGCAATATTACCTTTTTTCTTCAATGATATCATTAGAAAACTGCTCTCTTTTGATTTCATGGGCTGTGTTCTGCACTGCTTTTAGTTCCTCCAGGCATGGCAGAAGAAAAATTTGATGTATTTGATGCAGCACCATTTTACCTCACCCTCTCTGCAGTATAAAATTAGACCAATTGCATTTTTAGATGTGTAACATGGGCCACATTTCAGCTGTCACTTTTAAACACAGTGTGGAGAATCACATAAGGATGTTCAGCAGAAGCCATGGAGATGGCACATGCTGAAATTCCATATTTAGGTTCCCATTCAGATCCAAATCTGCAGTAGGAGCCTATAGCTGCAGTGAGATCTTATCTAAGCAGCCTGGAATCCTGAGACATTTGCATCTGAGATTTAGCCTGCCCTCCTCAGTCAATAGTTGACTCAAAAATTTTGGTGTATCTGAAGAAAATAGGAGTTTGGTTGCATTTCCTGGACATCAGTGATTTCAGGTCAATCACTCCCAAGTTACAACTCTCGAAGGAAAGAAGAAAAACCCCAGGAGTTCTGTAACACTGAGGTGATGGAAAGGAACCTTATTCTGCTATTGAAATCTGTGAAAAGAACCCAAATTTGGGAAAGACCAAATTGTCAGTCTCCCCAGTTCACTTTTCTTAAGAAAGAGGAGATTCAAGGCACACCTTTGGGAAGAGCAGAGCATTTCAGCTTTGTGGGAATCTGAAGTGCAGGGAACTCTCAGAACTTTGGGCCTGCAAGCCAAAGCTTAGAATCAAACACACGATTTGATCTGAGGCTTTAGAAAAGGCTTCCAAGCTTAGGTGCTAGAAGCAAGAATGTGGATTTAAAGTTTAAAGCAGAGACACATTAAAGTAAGTAGAAAACAGTTTAGAGTTTTAGAGTACAGTACTGTAGGTTTGTGTGTCAAAACATGATTGGCTAAGAAAGCTTGCACTGTAGCATAAGCCCTTAAGATGAAATATTTAAAGATTAAGTAAAAAAACATAAATATCCTTGTTGATAGTGTTTTATTAGGTAATAAATCCTTTGAAAGTCTTTTAACTAGAGGTCTTGAGACCTTCTGAGCCATGCAGTGAAGATGTGAGCTGAACTCATCCTTCCTTTCCTATGTAGAAGATAAAAAAAAAAAAAATCACACCATCTAAAACAACTCAAAAATCCCATCTCTAAATTAATTTTAATTCCTTCCAAATCCCCCCAAGCTTCCCATCTGCAGGAATCTTTCGGCTTCCTGACAGGCTGCTGGAGCCTGAGGCACCTCCAGTGCTCCTTCCTCGTGGCAGAGAAGCAGCTGGGATGGCTGGATGCAAATCAGCATCTCCTGTAGCTGCCCCCGCGTTCCTTCCCCGCAGCAGGAGGGCACTGAGCGAGCCCCAGCTCCTGCACGACACGGGGAGGGCGCTGCGAGGGCTGAAGCGGCTGCTGTGGCTGCGGCGCGCCCTGGGCGCCGTGCACACCGCCAGCAGCAGGGATATCCCGCTCCCGAGCGCCAGCTGGGACACGCAGGAGAGCCCAGATCCCTCCGACTTCAGCAGCAGCGACGGAGATGAGGCTTCCAGCCTGCTGAGGATTCCAGAGATGGAAGCTCAGGGCCTCCTCCCGCTAAAGCAGCTGGATGGGAGGATCCCAGAGGGTAACTGGAAGCCACAGCACCTTTTCAAGCCCCTTTGACTACTCCCAGCAGTGTCAGCCCAGCCGCCTGTCCCTGGCTTTACACGTGCCCTGCTGGAGGGAACAGCTCCAGAACAAAGGGGAACAGCAAAATGAAAACCCTCAAGGGCACTCAGTCCTGCAGGTGTTCACAGAGACCCTCCCAGAGGGTTAGGGGTAGGGCTAGGGTTTGGGGTAGGGTTTGGGTTTGGGTTAGGGTTAGGGTTAGGGTCCTCTCCCATCTGAGCGCTGTGACTGTGAGATCCAGAACTCCAACAGGTCCCTTCTCTTCCCCTGCCAGGGCCCTCCATCCCATCCCATCCCATCCCATCCCATCCCATCCCATCCCATCCCATCCCATCCCATCCCATCCCATCCCATTCA
>JAYDZK010000107.1:2273876-2284393 GCA_034509185.1 Euphonia xanthogaster | reverse complement strand
CTCTTCCGATCTGGGCCCCGGGCCGCCCCCCAGTGCCACGCCGCTGTCGCCTCCCTGGCCGAGCCCCGGGGCGGGGGCGTCCAGCCCCGCTCCGTCCCGCCGCTCCCGGGATGGTCGGTGGGCTCTGAGCGCCCATTCCCGTGGAAGGGGCCCCGAGCACCAACAGGTGGTTTGGCACCGATACTTTCTCTTTTCTACCCCTTCCCTTTTTATTTCCCCTGCACCCCTTTCTGTCAGATAATTTTCCTGGTTTGTTCTCTAGGAAGTGAAAACCGCCCATGGCTTTTACACCGCCTGCTCACAACCACGGAGTGTCTAACCCCATCTCCGGGGGTGCAGCCCCCATTTCTGGGAGTGTAAGCACTCACCTCTGGGGCTGTAACCCCAAATCCAGGGGTACTCACAGAGTGTGACCCCTTCCGCTTGTGTCTGCCACTCTGAGCTGCTCTTGCACGAAGCCATGATTCCACCTCACATACAGACACAATTCCATCTCAAAAGCCGCCCAGCTGGAGATGGTCACCAGCTCCTGTCCCACGAGGAGCCTGTGAAGACAGCACACGGGTAGCTGCTGTCTGGGAAGGAGGTGGTTTGCAGGGCCCTGTGCTGATGCCTCGTAATGATCTGCAAGAAGTGAACAGAAAGAGTCATTTGAGCGTGTTGGCAGCACGCAGGGTTATAAAAATGGGAAGTGTCTCACCTGTTTTGTCTGCAATTTCTAGTAATAGTTGCAAAACTCTGTCACCTTACTGTGAGTTACGTGGTGTGCAGGAGAAGCAGGGTAAGGTGTAGCTGTACATTTGAAATCTTTGGGGATTTTTAATGCATATCAGGAAGTATAGCTGGGATGTCAAATACACTGAAGCTGCTACTGGTTGAGGGTGCTACACTCCAGTGTTTCTATACTGTATTCTCAGAACTAGAAAGGATATTAAAATACATATATCTTTCTTAGAAATAACTATGGCAGATACTTACACTAGGGTTTGGGTTTTTGGCTATTTTTTAGACTACAACTTGCCCAAAGGCAGTGATGCTCTGGATTTGGCCAAATTTCTGTGAGAAAACATCTAGTGAAAGTGCTTAAGGGCAACTAAATGCCCTTTTTGCTCATTCCTTAATCACTCTCTTATTGGGATAACTTTCAGGATTTAGATAAATTTCACAGCAGAAGAGCCAGTAGGCAACAGGTGGAATTATTTCTGCAAGGGTTATGGGAAGAATAACTCTGGATTAGATGTTTCAGTGTGATATTCCTGAATTTTGAGAATTCATTAAAGGTAGAATGTGGTGGCAGCAATAAACATTTGCAGTGCTGGCTGAAATTGTGGTTTTTGAGGCACAAAGTTTCTTAAGTTTCCTTCCCTCTAATTTCAGATCAAAAATGTTCAAAACAGGAAGTTTGACTTGTACCTTTTATTTTGTAAGACTTTTCCCTGCTTAGCTTAGACTGGTGATCTTTGTTGTTAAAATCTGAACTCTGTGATTAAGCATCACTGGATGGGTATGGATTCTTGCTTGCAGATTATTTGTCATTTATAAGGCTTGATGGTCCTCCCTTCTGCTTTCCTACCAGCCATGGCCATGACAGGCCCTACACCGTGCTCATCCATGAGTAACCACACCAAGGAGAGAGTCACAATGACAAAGGTGACACTGGAAAACTTCTACAGCAACCTCATAGCTCAGCACGAGGAGCGAGAGATGAGGTAAAAATCCTTCTTGTTTCCCTTCCACGCTGGATAACAGCCAAAAGTTATAGTGAATGAATTTTGTTTTCAAAGCAAAAATAAGAAAATCTTCTGGTTTGTGTTGGGAGGGACCTTAAAACTCATCCAGTTCCACCCCCTGCCATGGCAGGGACACCTCCCACTGTCCCAGGCTGCTCCAAGCCCCATCCAGCCTGGCCTTGGACACTTCCAGGGATCCAGGGGCAGCCCCAGCTCCTCCGGGCACCCTGTGCCAGGCCTGCCCACCCTGCCAGGGAACAATTCCTTCCCACTCTCCCACCTAACCCTGTCCTGTGGCAGTGGGAAGCCCTTCCCTCTTGTTCTGTCCTTCCAGGCTCTTGTCTCAAGTCTCTCTCCAGTTCTTTAGGCCCTGGAAGGGGCTCTGAGCTCTCCATGGAGCCTTCTCCTCTCCAGGCTGGGTATTCCCAGCTCTCCCAGCCTGGCTTCAGCCCTTGGAGCATCTCCGTGGCCTCCTCTGGACTCCTCCAGCAGCTCCAGCTCCTTCCTGGCCCCAGGGTTGGAGTCAGCTCTGCAGGTGGGGTCTCACCTGAGCAGGGCAGAGGGGCAGAATCCCCCCCACCCCCCTGCCCATGCTGGGATCATCCCCGGGCTTGGTGGGGTCTGCACTGGGGCTTGCCCAGCTCTGCCTCACCAGCACCCCCAGATCCTCGTGCCAGGGCTGCTCCCAGTCCATTCTCTGTGCTGGTGCTGGGATTGCCCCCAGCCATGGGCAGGGTGTGCAGGAGGACAATGCAGGGAGCCAAGGAGGGGCTGCTGGGAGGAGCCACTCACTCCGTGCTGGGACTGACCTGAGCCTGGGCCACCTCTTCAGGTCCAGTCCAGCAATGGGCTGCACTGAGCTGTGTGACTTAACTGAGGCTGGATCCCTCTAATCTGCTGAATATCCTCAGCTGTTGCACTTCTGCTGTTCTCCCAGCTTGCCATGGAGTCTGTAACTAGAGTTTGGGAAAGGGTTCAGTGTTGGTTTGGCTTTGCTGCTTAACAAGCTCCCCGAGGAGCTCCCCAGTGCCTGCTCCCTGCAAGAGCTGCAGAAACGAGGAAGCAATTTAGAAACAAACACTAATGTGCAAAGATATTTGCTTCCAAGCTTCTGATGAGTAAAGAGAGACTGAGGTCCAATTCAGGCAGAAAATATCTTTAGTTTCTTTCTCCTCACAAAGCTCTTGCCTTTAAAATTTATTTACTCATTTGAGTACTGTTGTGTATTCCCAAAATCTCAATTTTTTTTTCTGTTTAGGATCAAGACCTTGTCTGAACAAGCAGACTGGACTTTATAAGTTACATGTTTTTTGTAACAACACATGTCTGGGGCTGTGTAATTTGGAGTTGAAATGGTGTTGACACTGTACCCTGAAGTGCAGATTGACCTGTTAGGGATGTTTGGGGGAATTGCAGCATGGCTTTGGCATCACTCAGCCCTGCTGAGCTGTTTAATTCTGTGTAATTCAGACTTTGCTACTGGAGTTGCTGGTTTGAGTGTGGGTTGGGGTCACTGGGCAGGGCTCCCTGGTACTTGAGCCAGGGCATTTTCATTGTGCCTGATTCTGAAGTGATAACCCCAAATATTATCACCTCACAGCAGCTGCAGGGAGCCCCAGGAGACAGGAAGAGGATCTTGCAAAGGATGACTTGCAGAAAGAGAAGGAATTTTTTTAGTACATTTGTAATGTCCCAAACCACCAGGCCCTGTTCAGCCAGCTGTTAATAATGACTGGCACTGGGAAAAAGTTCCAGGGGATAATCATTACAAATGTCCCCTGAAGTCATTCCCCTTCTAAAGTCTTCCTTCCTCCTTTCTTTTCTCCCAAATAATCCCTTTGTCCTAAGACTGTAAATATTTCTGATTCTTTAAGGGGAGAACATGTACAGACAAGTTTCCTCTTCCCAAATATTTTGAGTATTTCAGGGATTAAGAAATCGAAAATGACTTTTCTAATCTTGCATGTGAATAGTTTGAGATGCAGAGAAATGTGAAATGTGTTTGAATACCAGTTCTCCCTGGAATAAGTGAAATTTTGGTGCTTAAATGCTTCTTATGGCTCTGGCCTGAAGTGACTTGCCCAGCTGTCAGAGAGAGATAAGAACAGAACCCAGATCTCTCAATTTGTATTTGTGTACAGCAAAAATGTGCACTTGAATAACTTGTGGAACTCAAGGCAGGTTTAGTTTATTAAAACCAGAGAGGACAAGGTTGGAATTATAAAACTGCATAGTGGATTGTTCAAAATTAATTTCCTGTCTGAGTCTCTTGTACATCTTTCCCCTCACAACTTGCTGGCACAGACCAGAGGCTGTGGGTATGTGCATCTTGTTCAGAAACAAAGTTAATGATTCAACCTGGGGTTTTTTCTAATTTAATTTAAAAAGCAAGGTTAATGATTCAACCTTTATTTTTCTAATTTGTCTCTGCTGTAGACAAAAGAAACTAGAACAAATGATGGAAGAAGAGGGCCTAAAAGACGAAGAGGTAATGAATATGGAGAAACCATCTTGATGTTAAATACAAAAAATGTTCTTTTTCTAAATGGAGATCTGGGATCTTCCCTTGGAATTGCTGTGGTCCCTGTGGAAGCCACCTGCAGAGCTCTCACTGGGGTCTCTTAAACTCTAGAAAAGAATCAGGAGGTCGGCACATGCACAGAAGGAGACGGAGTTCCTTCGCCTGAAGAGAACCAGGCTGGGGCTGGAGGACTTTGAGTCTCTCAAAGTCATAGGCAGAGGAGCATTTGGAGAGGTGAGTCCAGAAAAAACCAGCTACATGTGTCTTTAACTGGCTCTGGTGTTTGTTAAAGACTTGCTCAGTTTATAGAAGCAAAAGGAACAGCCCCAGATTGATTTTAGCTGAACAGTCACGTGCAGCTGCTTTTTTTACCTAATAAATGCTGGTTCAAGGCATCCTGTGCTTTAAAGGAAACAGAATGATGTTGAAAATGGTCTGATGGACAGCTAAACACAGGTCTGCAGGGGGTTTTAAAGGTGAATTCTGGGGCTGGACTTAGGGAGAGGTGGAGAGCCCTTGCAAAGGCTCTTCAGAGAAGGGGCTTTGGACCACCTGCTTTAGGTGTATGGTTTCTTCTGATTTAGAGATGGGGTAATTGAGAGGTGTAATAGAAACTTTATTTTTAGTCTCATGTGAAGGGTGAGACAATACAGATGTTATAATTTACACCATCACAATCAGAAGTTAACTATTTCTTAATTACAATATTTTATAAGTGCTTCTTGGTCTATCAGTTTTTGCTACCTTATGTTGTAAATGCTTTAAAGCTAGTTATCAAAAATTACCCTTGGTGGGTATTATAGATATATTAAATAAATAAATATATATATATAAAAGAATTACCATGTATTTATTTTAAAACTTGTTTCTAATTCTATTTTCTCTCAACAATGTTTATCCTATTCTGTCATATTTCTAAGTTAATACTTCTTATCTTATCCTATTCCATCATATTTCTAAGTTAATATTTCTTATCTTATCCTATTCCATCATATTTCTAAGTTAATATTTCTTATCTCAGAGTTTCCATACAAATGTATACTCTGTGAACTTTCTATTCAGCTTTAAGAATTCTCTACAAATCTATTTCCTACAGGTGAGAATCACTCACGGTCCTCTGTTAAAAGAACTGCAGCTCACAGCATTAGCAGGACTTTGTGCCATCACTGTGCACTGTGTTTTACAGTCTGAGAGGATTTCATGAAGTGGAAGCCAAGGCCTTGATGCCCAGCTTTGTCAGGAGCAGGGCTGGCTCTGATCCATCTTTGTGTGCCCCCAGGTGCGCCTGGTGCAGAAGAAGGACACGGGGCACGTTTATGCCATGAAGATCCTACGCAAGGCTGACATGCTGGAGAAGGAGCAGGTGAGCAACACCCTGAGCAGGAGCTGTACCATGGACCACTCTGTGGGGTGTGCAGAGGAGGAATGGGCTCCTGTGCTCCAGGAGCTAAAAATTCTGGGGGGTTTTGTGTCTTCTTATAGAGGAAATAAGTCAGAAAAATCTCAGAATTCACATTCTGATCCTTCTTTTCAGTCCTGTGCAAGTGATTGAATGCAGGCTTCAAGGCCAGTGTTTTACTGCACTTCTGACTTGCAGGATCAGATATAAATATCAGAGATCCAACTGCAGGAACTGTACCATGGATCACTCTGTGGTGTGTGCATCTGTGCTGCAGGAGCTAAAAATTTGGGGGTTTTGTGTCTTTTTTTATAGAGGGAATAAGTCAGAAAAATCTCTGAATTCAGAAAAAATTTCAGTCAGAAAAATCTCAGAATTCACATTCTGATCCTTCTTTTCAGTCCTGTGCAAGTGATTGAGTGCAGGCTTCAAGGCCAGTGTTTTACTGCACTTCTGACTTGCAGCATCAGATATAAATATCAGAGATACAACTGCTGGAATTCAAACTCAGAGACACAAAGCAGCAGCATTTAACATATTTAAGGCTTTCCTTTGCTAGTACTTCTGGATATGTAATAATCTGGGACAGTCACGTGTTCAGCACTGGGATGAAGCTCTTGTGTTTTCAAAAAGAGATCTAATGATTAGGTATATTTGTAAAGAATTGAGATTTTTACTTATAGGATTTAGAGAATGTGAGGTTTACTATATATAGAGTTATATATATTATATATAGGTGTGGATATAATAGGTGTAAAATATTTGTATATAATCAACCACATGTTGAATGTTCTGATGGTGTTTCTGCCCTTGTGCAGAAATTTGACTTTTGTCTTCTCAATATTTGATGCTGTTCAGGATAATAATTGAATTGCCTGTGAAATATATGAATTTAATAAAGCTTCTCCAATGCACTGTGCGTGTCCAGGTTGGGCACATCCGTGCAGAACGGGACATCCTGGTGGAGGCAGACAGCTTGTGGGTTGTGAAGATGTTCTACAGTTTCCAGGACAAGCTGAACCTCTACCTGATCATGGAGTTCCTGCCTGGAGGTATCTCTGGAATGCAAGGGCTGCTCTCCTTTTCTTTGGGGATTGCTGATTTCTTCATTACAAATGCAGTCTGGGACTGGAGTGCACGTGGTGTTTGCACTGCACATCTGGAAGGGAACAAGATTTCTGCTTTTTAGGGTACTGAGGTGTTTGAGCAGGCTTGAGGTTTCCTGGTTGGGTCTTCAAGCTGCAGGTATTTAAACTTGGCTTTAATATTCTTCTATTTAAACTTGGCTTTAATATTCTTCTATTTAAACTTGGCTTTAATATTCTTCTATTGAAACTTGGCTTTAATATTCTTCTAGTTCCTACCCCTGCTATGCCCTGGCTGTCTATAGAGCCAGAGCATATCCAGGTTTGGCAGCCTGTGACCTGCTGTTTTTAGCTGAATGCAGCAGAAATAGCTTTTTTCTATAAATGTCTTCAAGCTCAGTGAGAGTGGAGCCCGTGTGTTCAGCTCTGGGGTGTTTCCAGGTGACATGATGACACTGTTGATGAAGAAGGACACTCTGACAGAGGAGGAGACACAGTTCTACATCGCTGAGACCGTGCTGGCCATTGACTCCATCCACCAGCTGGGATTCATCCACCGTGACATAAAACCAGACAACCTCCTGCTGGACAGCAAGGTATGGGCTGGCCACGAGCAAAGAGGCCTTGTGATTGCTCATATTGACCTGAAGGGGTGTTGACAGTTGTGGAAGAGGATGGTGCTTCTTTATTTAGCTCTGTTCCTTCCAGCTTTTGAGGGGCATATCTGCCAAATTGCCAGGGAAAATCCCCAAAAGCCAGCAAAGACCCCAGCTCCACTCAGACCTTGAGCTCTTCTGACAGCTGTTTAAACTATTTTGGGCTGTTTCAGATGCAGTTTGAAGCACGTGGTTTCAGTTCCACTTAGGCAAAGCTGTTTCCCTTTTCTCTCACATCTGTTACACTCCCACTTGCCAGCTCTGGTCGTAGCAAATGTGAAGGACGTGGCTGTTCCAGTAGCCAGGCTGAGAGTGGAGATGCTCCCTCAGGATCAGGGTGTACTCCTGAGGCTGCCCAGGCTACCTGGTTATTGCAGGCACTTTGCAGAAATCCCAGTTGTTTCAGCATCCTCTTATTTCTCACTCCAAGTTTGCCTAAAATCAGATTTCTTGGGAAGAGTTTGCCAGCAGTAGAGAGTGACTTTCCCACCACTGTGTAATGCAGTGTTGGAATTACTGCAGAATCCCAGAATGGTTTGGGTTGGAAGGGGCCTGGGAGCTCATCCTGTTCCGCTCCCTGCCATGGGCAGGGACCCTTTCTGCTGTCCCAGGTTGCTCCAAGCCCTGTCCAGCCTGGCCTTGGACACTTCAGGGCTGGGGCAGCCCCAGCTTCTCCAAGCAGTGTGTCCCATTCAGAAGGTTCACCTCTAGACATGACTGCATTTAGGACTTTGGAAAGGAGGTCAGTTTTATAGATACACCTCTAAAGATTGCTTGTACCCAGCGTGGTCATGTTATGCACCAGGACAGATTAAATCACTGAGTTGAGGGGGATTTTTATGTCCTGGGGCCAGTACCCAACCCAGGGACTGCAGCTGCCTCTGGAGAAGTTTGCTTTTGCCCTGAAGCAGTTGGGAGCTTGCAGAGGAGAAGTTTCCTGAAGGAAATTGTCCCTGGGCTTTCTCTGTGGAGTAGCAATGGAAGTGTTGATGGTTTCATTCCCTGTACCCATCCAGTGTTGGGTTTAAAGGAGGAAGGCAAAGGACATTGAGGGGCTGGAGCATGTCCAGGGAAGGGAATGGAGCTGGGGAAGAGTCTGGAGCATCAGGAGCAGCTGAGAGCCCTGAGGGGGCTCAGCCTGGAGCAAAGGAGGCTCAGGGGGGTCCTGCTTGCTCTCCCTGAAGGAAGGAGCAGCCAGGTGGGGGTCAGGCTCTTCTGCCATGTCTCAAGTGAAGGAACAAGAGGAACTGGCCTTCAGTTGTGCTGGGCAGGTTCAGATTAGATATTAGATTAGATTTCTTTTTTTTTTTCACTGCAGGAATGGTCAGGCATTGGAATAAATTGCCCAGGGAGGTGGTGGAGTCACAGTCTCTGGAAGTCTTCAAGAGGATGTGGCACTTGGGGACATAATTTAGAGGTGTTGAGGGTGGTGTTGGGTTCTCTTCCAACCTTGCTGATGCTGTGATTTACTATGATAATACCTTATATTGTTTTTTTTTTGTTTTGTTTTGTTTATTTCTAGGGCCACGTGAAACTCTCAGATTTTGGTCTGTGTACTGGACTGAAGAAAGCCCACAGGACAGAATTTTACAGGAACTTGAATCACAGTCTTCCCAGTGACTTCAGTAAGTTCTTTGGCTCCAAAGGGTGTCTGGTTGGTTGCTCTTGGGTCCTGACAAAACTCATTTCAGTGTGAGGGTGTGGCTGCAGTGGGGAGTCTAATAATCAACTTCACATCTTGAGGTGGATTTTCATTTTCTGTAAAAAAATTTCAGTTACTTTAAGCCCATTTACATTTCCAGAAGTTTGGAACAGACTCTGCTGCAGCTTTTTGCATGTGTAATACAATGAGAACTCAGTGAGTTGGTAGCTGCTGGCTGGATCTCAGGTGTTACTGAAATGAATAAACCAGCACAGTCTCTGAGTATCCAGGATTATTCTGGAGGGGAAGAACTCGGATCATGGAGTTACATCAACCCTGCAAGCATGGCTTGCTAATGAAAGGCTCAGTTAGATGCTGCCCATATTTCACAGGTTTGGAAGTTGCTGAGAGGTTTATTGAGGTATTGACACACATCTTAAATGAGATCTTTAGTGTAGTGCTAAAGATATTTTGGGGGTAAAAATATATTGGGTGTCCAGTAGGATTCAGTCACAGCTATTGAATCTGCTTCAGCTTTCCAGAACATGAATTCCAAGAGGAAAGCAGAGACCTGGAAGAGGAATCGCCGGCAGCTGGTGAGTGGGTTCCACCTGCTTGGAGCTGTTCCTGCTGAGGGGTTGCATCCACATGGAACTTGGATTTACATGGAAGGTTTTAATGCATCTGAGTTCTGGACAATCCTGAAAGGAAAAGATTCAGGCATTTTTTACAAAGAAGAGGAAGGACTCTAGTTTGTCCTTCATCCATCTGCTGAACAGCTGGTGACATATGTGCTAGAGCTGGCACTGCCATAATTATTTACATGGATATCTGCAGCCTCCCAGCCAAAACTTATCATCCCAGTCTCACAAAGGGCTGCTGAGCCATGCCAAGGTGACCCATCCCAGGACAGTGATACCCTTCCCTGTTTCCCTGGTGCTATTTTAAGACTCTTTCATGTGAAGATGTTAATTTGGCCTCTACATATCTGGGAAGAAAGGCTTTAAACACCTTTGCTGAAGGATCTCAGAGACAATCTGGTGTCTTCTCAAAATAACCACTGTTGTGTAAGTTCCCATGCCCATGTCAGGCAGTTTTCCCTGCAGATGGATAACTGATGGTGTTTGTTGCAGGCTTTTTCTACAGTGGGAACTCCAGATTACATTGCTCCTGAGGTTTTCATGCAGACTGGATACAACAAGCTGTGTGACTGGTGGTCCCTGGGGGTCATCATGTACGAGATGTTGATTGGTAAGGAGCAGGCAGGGCAGGCTGCAGGTGGGAATGGTGGAGCAGGACAGCAGCTGTATTCACAGAATCCCAGACTGGTTTGGGTTGGAAGGGACCTGACAGCTCATCCGGGGCCACCCCCTGCCATGAGCAGGGACACCTTCACTATCCCAGGTGGCTCCAAGCCCTGTCCAGCCTGGCCTTGGGCACTTCCAGGGCTGGGGCAGCAACAGCTGCTCTGGGCACATGTATCT
>JAYDZK010000107.1:2251089-2268151 GCA_034509185.1 Euphonia xanthogaster | reverse complement strand
AGCCCCAGCTGCTCTGGGCACCCTGTGCCAGGGCCTGCCCACCCTCCCAGGGAACAATTCCTTCCCAATATCCCATCTATCCCTGCCCTCTGGCAGTGGGAACCATTCCCCTTGTCCAGGTCCTGATGAAGAGTCCTCCACTTTTCTTGTAGCCCCTCTAGATAGTGGAAGGTGCTGTGAGGTCTTCACCTTGTTCAAACTGTTAGTGCCTTGCCAACCTTCAGGCAGAGAAGCCTGGAAGTACATCCAAGGCTGAAGATGGAAATCAAAGCCACACCTGCTCCAAAGCTGGTTTTTTCTGAAGACAAGTAGGTAAAAGTGAAGAACACTTTTCACAGCACTGACCAAAACCACTGGGGCTTGTCAGGAATGCTGCAGTTTGTGGGTCAAGGAGTGTCTGTGCTGCCTTTAGGACATCACTGCAATGAGACAGGTGTAGGGATGAAGTCAACTTTGGGGTCCTCTCAGCACAAATGGTAGGAACACCTCCCTGCACCACCAGGCTCTGATGCCAAACTACTCCTAAGGCTTTGGAATCACAACCCGCACTTAATGAAGCAAAGAAACAAAACCCTGTAGCTCTCTATGCCCTGCCTGTTCCACTCCACATTTAAAACAATGTTTAAAGGAGCCAAGCAGGTCACATATAATTTATACTTTAATACAGAAAAGAAACCATACATCTGGGGTCCATGCACAGCACAGGAGCACTTCAGTACATCTAGAGTAAGATAAAAGTTGACCTTGTACTTGAAGTAGGTGACCGTGAGAAGAAGAAAAGCAAACACCTTTTAAAATTTGATTCAGTGTTCCAATGGAACTCACTCTACTAACAAAATTTAAAATCCAGAATGAATAATTACTTGGGAAAGCCAATAAGCTACAGGGGGTAAGTGGTCAATCTGCATGGAAATCATGGGAGCTGGATAATGTGCAGCCCATGCTGAAGGTCCAGCTGATTGCACAGGGAACCATAAACTCCTACAGGCCCTGTCTGTATCTCCCAGGAGGGCCTGGTGCAGTTTAATGAACTGCCTGAATCCTTCCAGAGGCTGAGCTGCCCCTGGGCTCAGGGACACACTGGGTGGGAATTGGGCTGGCTGGATATGGTCCTTTAGCTGTCAGATCCCAAAAGGTGCTGTTGAGGTGCAATTCTCAGCACCTGGTGCCTTGACACAGTCCTGAAACAACACCCACACTTCAGTCCTTAGAGCAGAACGTGTGGAACCTCCAACTCCAGCTCAGCTGGGCAATACCAACACTCATTTACTTAAACCTGACACTGCTGGGGAAAAAATACACACTGGAAAATATAATCACAGAGCCTGGGGGCCATCACTGCTGGGCACTCAGGGCCTAGGGACAAGTTCCACCACTGCTGGGCTCACCAGTGCTTCTGTTGTCCTGAGGAACAGCTCATCAGCAGGCAAGGACTGGGGCTGGTCTGGCCCCTGGTGGAGGCTCATGGTCCACGTGTCTTCCTTTCTCTAAAGAGCAATTCATCTGGAGCAATAATGGAGTGTCTGCTTATCTCCCCAGCTCTGTGCAAGCACCAAAGGACACTTCTCTCTACTGACCCAATGACACACAGGGAGGAGTTTTCAAAAGTAGTCAAGAGAAATTTAGGCATCTGAACACCTGGGACTCTTAGGAGGCCCTGAAATCTTCCCATAGGCACTTCTTTTTAGAAGAAATCTATTTGCTGCACTGGGGATAGAAGCTAAGAATGGAAACACTGAGAGAATGGAACTTGTATCCATACTAATGGAAACTAAAATGTGCCTTGGCAGAGATTTGTTACTTGCAACTAAAAATTTCTGCTTGATCTTGTTATGTTACTTGCACTGAAAACCACAAACACCTTGGCAGCAAGCAGCAGCAAATTTCACTGCTCAATTCACCATGCACTTGGCAGTCAGAAGGAGAACAATACAAATTTGCTTGATGTTGCAGCCTGGCAAAAAAGGATGAAACTTTTTAGGGCCAGACTGATACCTGCATCTCAGTTTTGCCAAGTCTGACCAGGTAACTCAACACTCACACAACCCAGGTTCAACACCTTTGCCAGAGCAGCACTGACCTGCCCAGCTTTGTGAGGAGCTCTGTCCCTCTCCTTCTTGAATGGTTTCAGCTTTTCTTTGCACCAGTACCAAGTTTTAAAACTCTGGTTTGGGTACACAGAGCCTTTACACAGCCTCAGAAGGGATGGCTTTATGAGGCAGCTCAGTTCTGGGTGCCCTCAGCTGAGCTGGGGCAGTGCAGAACCCACTGTGTGCTCATCAGGGGTTAAGCCAGTTCCCACAGGGAACTCTGTGCTGCAGGAGCAGGACCAGTGAGGCTCCAATTCACACCAGCCTGGAGTGCCTGCTCTTACACTCACAGCTTTGTTGGCCTCAAACCCAAACTCCAAGAACCTTACATAGATCAGGATAACACACTCAGAGCAACAAAGGAGCTGTTCCCAGCTATGTGCATTTTTCTCTTCTTAGGGCTGGTTTACTATTGTTATGTCTTACCTGCCTGAGAGAAAAATGGCCCAGTCAGTTCCAAACTGGGAAGAAAGTAGCTGGCTTTTTAAAGCTGCTGCAGCAGCTCCTTAGAGAGCCTACAGCAATTCTGACTAAAGTTGATGAGACCAAGGATTTTACTCAGGTAGTAAACTGGGAGCTCCCCCACTGGCTTTGGTTGTCTTAGCAGGGGGATGGAGAAGACCACTCAAAGTCTTCAGTATGCACAGTCACCTCTAGAAAGCTTCTTACACCTATTTGGCTATTAACAGATTTATTTTATTGGTAAAATATCAGCTACAGTCTTTTTTGGGTTTTCCTTCAGCATGATCTACTCATTTTACTGAACTTAACAGAAAACATCCCTAAAAACAATGATTCCATCTCACGGAGCAGTACAGATGGGGAATTCCTGTGAATGTGCTTCCTATGGAACTGGTTCCT
Source organism: Euphonia xanthogaster (assembly GCA_034509185.1). Lineage (NCBI taxonomy): Eukaryota > Metazoa > Chordata > Aves > Passeriformes > Fringillidae > Euphonia > Euphonia xanthogaster. The sequence goes on along the minus strand of JAYDZK010000107.1, from coordinate 2,265,200 downwards.
CCTTCCTAGGGCAGCAGTACACCACGCTGGATCCCAAGCCAGCTGGTAGTGCAAACGGATTCCTCCATGCTCAGGGCTTGCTGTCACACTGTGCTACATTTCTGCTGGTTGATATAGAATATCATCTGTCCTGCTTTGATGTTCACTCCTCTGTAACTCACAAAAACAAAGCTGTGCCTAATGGCAAAGGAAAGCTTTGTCTTGACAGGCCCAGAATTTCCTCTCATGTCCCACAAGACATTTCCACACTTGTGCTCTTCTTTCAGAAGTTTAGATAAAATATTCAGCACCCACAATCCAGGAGCCTTTGTAGTAGAAACAACTTGTCATTTCTTTTTGTCTGAGCAGACGTTGCTTTTGATTGCACAATTAAGACTATGGAGTGTGGCTCTTTATTAACATGCTTGAAATATGACAACGTAGTAAGAGCATGAACGAGGATAAAGCACCTTGCAGGAGTCTGTGTCCCATCACCTGGGATCAAACTGTGGTGAGAGTCTCCCACATCCAGCAGGATTCTCCACCCTGAGCCACACTAATCCGGTAGATCATTAACAACCATTTGGGAGAAGGGAGCGTTCAGCCTGTCCAGCTCATCCACTTGTGGGGGGTGATGCATGATAACCTCGTGGTCCTCTGAAACATCATCCCCCACCGTGACCAGGTTTGTCAGGGATTTGCTGCGGACACACTGGAAATCCACGTGGCGGCTCTTGCCCTCCTCCTTCTCCCAGGACATCTGGATGAACGGCCGCTGCACGTAGTTGTAGATCACCTCGGAGCGGCCACCAGGCCTCCTCTTCACCTTCTCCTTGCACGTGGGATACCCTGGAAACACAAACAGACACTCAGTTCCACTGCACCTCTCTGACTCTCAAAGGGACAAGAGGATTCCAGAGCATCCAGGCAGGAGTGACTGTGGGGTCAGGGTGGGACACAGGCACAACTGAGCAGACAAATGCTCAGATTCCATATTTAGCATTATTGGCTTGCAAGACTGTTCTCTTTTCCCCTGAAAAGGAGTCCTGGAAGGCTGGGCATCCTTCAAGAAGGAAAACTTAAAGCTCCAGGAGCAGGTCATCCCCATGTGCCAAAAGATGAGCCAGTGACGATGAGAAGGAAAAAGGGCCAAATAAATCAGGAGAACTATAAGGATGTTGTGAGGTTATGTGGGGAGAAAATGAGGAATCCAGGCTGAACATGAGCCCAGGTGGGAAAGAAGGATATGGGGACCTGGGCTGCACCAGCCATGGTCCATCCAGCAGGCCCAGGGCAGCGACTGTCCCCCTCTGCTGGGCACTGCTGAGGCACCTTGAGTACTGCGTTCAATTTTGGGGCCCTCACAACAAGATAGACATTGAGGGGCTGGAGCATGTCCAGAGAAGGGAATGGAGCTGGGGAAGGGTCAGGAGGATCAGGAGTGGCTGAGGGAGCTGGGAAAGGGGCTCAGCCTGGAGAAAAGGAGGCTCAGGGGGGACCTTCTGGCTCTGCACAACTCCCAGGCGGGAGGGGGCAGCTGGGGGGGTCGGCCTCTGCTCCCAGGGAACAGGGACAGGAGGAGAGGGAACGGCCTCAAGCTGTGCTGGAGGGGTTTAGTTCGGATATTAGGTCAAGTTTTTTCACCAAGGTTGTCCAGCCCTGGCACAGGCTGTCCAGGGCAGTGGTGAAGTCACCATTTGTGAAAGGATTTAAAAGACATGTGGATGTGGCACTTGTGGATGTGGTAGGCTTAGCAGAGCTGGGTTAATGGTTGGACTCAATAATCTTAGAGGGTTTTTCCAACCTAAACAATTCCATGATTCTCTGACAAGAGAATCACACACAGCACTGTGTGTAGTCATCAGCCTGCAGGTGCTGCACAGCACCAGCCATTCTGTGAGCAAACATAGCTACTATAAAAATAAGTCTCCCAGGACAGAGCCCAGCTATCTCTAAGCTCCCTAAGGGAAAGCTTGGGTCAGCAGGTGGAAGCATTTGACTCCTGTTTCCTCTTTATTCATTCCTAAGAAGACAAGTCTTTCTCCTACATGTTATGTACCTTTCACTTTCCTTTAACTTTTAAGCCTCCTGGCCAATTTCAGTGGAACACGGTAGAGGTAAAGGAAAAACATGCTGAGTATTAACTGGCTTTGTAAAGATAAATGTAAAACAGAGAGTAAACAAGGAAATGCCTGGAGTCCAGAAGAAATCAGGCTTTGCTGACTGTGGAGTCACCTGCTCATGCACTGCCCTTGCTGAAGCAGCACGTTACCTTCGATGCCAATGCGAATGTTCTTCAGGCCCCGCTCCTTCAACACAGCTTTTGCCACGTCCCGGTTCTCAATGTACTTGAAGAATCTGTACAGCTTGGAACTGTAAAGGACTTGAGAAATAAAAGGGGTGATTAGAATCAATAAAGAGGAACCTTCTCCCTGCTTCTGGCATGCCCTGCTGTGCCACAAGCCAGGTGTAGATTCCAAGGATTATTTCAGGTGTCTGTTTTCCTCGCTGGGATTAATTGCACTTCCTTTTGGGAGGGCAGAGATGCAAATCACAGTCTCGATAGACTGGGTGGTGATGGGAGTGTAAAGCAAAGAATATTCCCTCATTAAGGAGCCTGGAAAAGGCTAAGGGGAGGCAGAAACAGGAGGAAAAGTACAGTGAGTGCTGGGATCACTTCTAACCAGCCAGGCATCCTGCCTCCAGCAGCACCAGCTCATGCAGAGCACACAGATCAGGGCTCCACGTGCCAGCATCTCCTCCTGAAGGAAGCCAGATTGGGAATGTGTCATTTCCTTATGGCTGGGTGTGTGTGGAACAGAGTGCAGAGCCCTTACTTTGTGAATACTCCTCTCCCATGGGAGGTGGATGATCCTCATCCCAGTCCACGGTGTCCTCATCAGTCAGCACGACGATGTGACACTCCCGCTCGCCCTTCCGCGCGCTGTCCACCATGATGGGCAGGATCAGCTCCTCCAGGTAGCTGTCAAACTGCTTGTGAGCCCCATCATTGGAGAGCTCGTGTAACAGAGCACCTGAGGAGACACAGACCACAGCAGCTTTGCTGCAGCATGAAAATATCTCAGCTCTGCACTTCCCAGATCCATCCAAGAGCACAGCCAGAGTTCTTCTTCAGACAAAATGCTCAACATATGTTCAGACACATCAACAGCCTCCAGATCCAGAACTGGCAAAGTCAGAAGTGCAGACTGCATTTCAAATGGGATGCAAATTGCACTGCAGAACCATTCCATTCCCATTAAAAACCCACCAAGCTCCAATCAATACAGTGAAACAGTAATAGACTGAATAATTAATTAATTATGATACTTGAATTTCCAGCAACGACCTCTGCCCTTGAAAGTACATTGAAAGTTGCTGCCTACTCTGTGATCACTCACCAGAGAACAGGGCAGGAAATTCCACCCACAGCTGTGCTATGATACCACACACCCCACTTCAGTAAAGTGCCTTTCACAGACCTGCCTGTGTTAAAAGTAGTTCTTTTTGCCGGCATGCCCACCAAAAAGCTGCTCCCAATCAAATCCCTTCATGACCAGGAATTCTACTGCTCTCCAGATTTGGTTCCTGCTCTGCCCATCAGCCTTTAGATTAAATTATTCATGATTCTCTGGTACATTTTGGATAGGGGTTATAATCCTGCTTTTAGCCTTCATTTTGTTGGCAGTAACAGCAAGCTCTGCTCAGCCTCTGTTAGAAGAAGAGACTAAAATGTTTATAATTTGCTTTTGGAGCAAAGTGCCTGTGTTCTGAAGGATTAGGTCACTTCACTTGGGATTGAAGCAGCCAAAAGGAAGCTGCTGAAATGCAACTTGAGCCCCAGTGAAATCCATGTGTTCATGCTTAAATTAAAACTCAAGATTAAGAACTGCACTGAATCAGGATCAGAGTGCTCAATGCCCTGCAGATGATCTCTTAAGAGCTGATTTCTCTTCATACTTACTTAAATCTTGACATTTGATTGTGTTGAAATCAAAGTTTATGCAGAGGTAATCACATGTGTCTCGAAGGTCTGGGATGGAAATCCCATCGGGGCAGTTAATGATTCCGGTTTTGTAATAATCCTGTGAATAAAAGGACAGTTTTTGGAAAGGAAAAATTATGAACATCTTGGACTATGATAATTCCTAATTAGTTCTTTATTTTGTTTACTAATATTGGAGAGATACTGAAACTATTTATAAAACAGCCCTGCTTGTCTAGAATCTACATCTTTTTGCAGATCCTCTAGGGTCTGATAAATGATGAGCTCCAGTTAAAACCTTTCCATGGTACAAGGTTTCATAATATCATAATATGCAATATGTATTTATATGCAACACAAGGTCAGGATACAGCTCAGGAATTACAACAGCAGGACACAGAAAAGGTAAAAGGCAACACAAGCAAATATCTGAAATGTGGATTATACCAAAGCCTGCTATATTTTTTCTTTAGAAATCACAAGGCAAAATGTAAAACCAGAATGTCCCAGGGAGTGCAGCTGCCTGGAGGTGGCTCAGCTGTGCACAGGTGACAAACAGATTGTTTCTTTTCCCCCCAGCTGCAGAGCTGCCCTTACCAGCACAGTGCGGAACACGGCGGAGCTGATCCCTTCTGCGATCTCGTACTCGCCCTTCTCGTTTGGCCGGGTGAAATTGTATTCTCTGCCTGGCCCAAACATTCTGAAAGGGGTAAAGAACTGTGTAAGTGCACAAGTACATCAAAATGCATTTATTCCAGAGACAAACAGGTGCACTGGGGTTAAAAAATTCTTTCCAGTGAGGCTGAGGAGGGCCTGGCAGAGGCTGCCCAGAGAAGCTGCAGTTGCCCCAGCCCTGGAAGTGTCCAAGGCCAGGCTGGATGGGGCTTGGAGTAACCTGGGACAGTGGAAGGTGTCCCTGCCCATGGCAGGGGGTGAAATGAACTGAGCTTCAAGGTCCCTTACAGCTGAGGCCATTCCATGATTCTGTGACAAGCCCAGCAGTGACACAGAGATACAGTAACTTAAACCTCCACCCCAATCTCTTCCTTAGAAAATAAGGAAAAGACTTGGCTCAGGGAGGCCTCTGTTGCTATGGCTACTGCACTCTAAGGAACAAGCCAAACCAACAGATCGTCCAGTCCTGGGGCAGAAAATCCCCTGGCAAAAAAGCCCTTGCACTGACCCACACCAGATAACTCCACATGTCTTTAGATGCCTTGGTTTACACAATAACCCATGCAAGGGTCAGCGGCCCACCAGAACCCTTTGGCCAGAGAGGTGGAAGTGCTGGCAATACAGCACCCCTGGCAACACAGCACACAAGGATTTCTTGGTGCAGCCACAGGCTCCAACCTCTCAGTAGGAGCTGAGTAACTTCTCAACTTCTCAGTAACTTTTGGGAGAGCATCAAGAGGTGGCAGCAGGAAGGGATGGAGCATTATCATATTCCCCATTCAGGAGGAAGGTTATCAGCTGGGGACAGATGTACAGCTGACAGACAAGGCAAACACTCGGGGAGAAGGAAAAGGAGATCACCTAAAAGTTTGCATGTTTTGATGGACATGGAGACTTATCTAGAGAACCACTAACTCTCCATCTGGTCAGGTCTTTTGGGCCTTACTCACAGCCAAATTCTGACTGAGGACACCATGTGTTACAGATGAGATCACAAAACAAACATTACATGTTTATTCCATTAATAAAAAAATTTAGTCTGTCCTGATGTACCTTGAAGGTAACAGAAGTGACCCACCTTCCCAGCATGGTGTCAGGGTGAGCAGTGAAGATCTGGGGATTCACTGCAAAGCGGGTGCCATCCACCACCAGGGTCACTTTCTCTGGAGCTACTGTCTGGGAACTGCTGCTTGAAGACAATGCACAGCATCCATGGCGTTCCTGGGTACTGAAATATTCCAGCTGTCTCTTATTTCCATCTGGGATATGGCAGTTGTGAGGCTCTTCAGGAGCAGACAGCATGCTACAGATCTGGGGATTTACTGGGCAAGTGTTGTGTCGGCATTCAGAATCCAAACCTGAGGGACACAAACAAACATTGCAAGGGGAGGAGAGAATGTATTGAAAAACATCATTTCATAGTAACACTTCCTACTGAAATGAGAAAACTGAGTCATGCAATAATTAAGGATGCTGTAACTGTCAGGGTGATGTTATATGACATAAAACCAGGCTGTTATTGAACTGAACCAGCAGCTGGATGTTTTGGTGAGCCATGGTGTTTAATGATCCTTGTTAAAGCAAGATGGATTCAGCTGAAAAGGACAGGAATTAAACAAGGCCAGAACTACAGACCCAGCCTGCTGGCAGGACTCCCACAGGAAGCTGAGCAGCAGCACACACCTCACCAGAGTGCTGTAAGGCAGCAGTGCCCAGGGCCAGTCTGTGGTGGGCACACAGGACTGCCCAGATGCCTGCAGTGAATCTGTTCAGGGCCAGCTCCAGGCTGGCCAGGGCACTCCTGTGGGATGGTCTTGCCAAGATGCTGAACTCTGCTGTGAACTTCTGACCTTTGGAGCAGCCTGGCACAGGCAGGGCACATACTGCCCAGTGCAAACTGCCCTGTGATGCTGCAACATTTTCCAAAACATTACACCCCTTAAAGCCCAAAAAATAACCTCCCTCAAAGATTACAATGTTGAGGGCATTATCCTTACCCTCAGTCCTGGGAACTGCAGGGCTGTGACCTCCTAACACCACAGAACTTTCTTCTGACTCATGGGCTGCTACAGTTCTGTTTTCCACAGGACAACTGGACTCCAGATTTCTCAACCAGTCTGTGCCCCCAGCACAGTTCCCATTCATGCTGGGCCTCTGTGCTGTCAGGAGTTGGTGGCGTTTCCTAAGAGAAGAGCTGGAGAGACAACCCAGGTTGTTAGCTTTGGAAGAAACTCCCAAGCAAGGAAGTTCAAATCTCTGTATCTGGTACCACAAACAAGGTCCCTCAGGCCCAAAAGGCATTTCTTCAGGTATTTAACTGTGTTTCAGAGGCTTATGGAACTAGTTATGCCCCTACCCTCACATGGAAAAAGGGGAAAAAAGATTTTAAAGTAATCAGGGATCTATTAAATCTATTTAATCTACAGTCCTTCACTTTTTTAAAGCTAAGTCTAAAGCCACTGGTGTATTTAGGTCACATATGTGTTCCTGCAAATACCTTCCTGGCAACTCCTCCAGACCTCTACAGCCCTTTAAAACTGTTTATATTCTTGACTCTCAGTCCTGGCCAAATGAGCTCTGTAACATGGTTACAGCCTGAAATAACATTTTCCCAGTTAACAGCTCAGGCATTGCCTCTTAACCACTCTGAGGTTTGACCAAGAGGTTCCCTGCTCCCAATCACTGCTTGGTTTTGGTTCTTTCTTCCTGATTTATGCTGTGCTGTCACACAGTGCTCCCCCCAGAATCTAACCCACTACAGTCCCACAACAAACACCTGGATGGTGCAGAAGAGCCACGGCTGGAGCAGCCCCACACACGATGCTTTAACCACTGCCACTCACATCTGGAATGCTCTTCCAGCATATGCAGAGACACAGATCCCTTTTTTTTCCAAGTAAAATTCCTTTTCCCTTCTATCTTTAAGACCCACTTCACTCCTTTGTATCTCCTAACAGATCAGATCTCTTTGCTGTCTCTTTCCCACATTCTCTCTGGCATTTGCTTTGCTCTGGACAAGAACCAGCTCTCCTTTCTTAGCTTCAAGTGTTTTCCTTTCACTCTCTCAAACATAAAACACCAATTTCCTCATTAATGAATTTTTCCAATTTCCCCCCTGCAGAACAATTGTGCTGTGTCTTTCCCTTGGCTGAATGATGACTGCAGGGCCTGCGGGTGCCATCTCTGACGCCTGGCAGAGACAAAGCAGCTAAAACACAGCACTAATAAAACAGCAAAATGCCAAGTCAGAGTTGCTGAGTTTTCTGGCCAGCACCTGCTGAGGGTGAAGGCTTTAATGAGCAGTTCAGTGATGGGTTTCAAACCCATCGTTACTGGCAGTCTGAATTAAGCATTTTATTCCTAATGAGAATTTTAAAAAGGAGTAACAATGCATTCCTTTTGTTCTGTAAACCCAATTCTAAGTTGCCAGCATTATTATATCTGTGTATTTTTAGAAAATTTGCTGTTTACACATCATGTGATGGTCGTCCAAAGGACGATTTTTGGCAACAACAAAACAGTTTCTTTTTTTAAAGGCTCTGGCTGGCAGCACAGTGACACAAGGAGCCCCCAAGGGTCATCTCAGTCCCAGCAACCTGAACAGCACCCAGAGCACTGCCTTGCCCTCTGCTCTCACCAAAACACCCAGTGTGGGAAAACTCCCTCTCCCCACACCTTCCAGGCTGCTCTCCTGTCCTGGCTGCCCAGACCCTGGAGAAACCCCTCAGCAGTCCCAGAACCCCTGTGAATGCTGCCTTGTACCTGGGAACAGACTCATGGAATATCTTGAGTTGGAGGAGAACATCAGGATGAGAGCTCACCTCCCTGCTGCTTGCAGGACCACCCACAACTGAACGGTGTGACCAAGCATCCTCCAGGGAGAATTATGGAATATCCTGGGCTGGAAGGGACCCACAGGGATCACTGAGTCCAGCTCCTGGCCCTGCACAGACAGCCCAACAATCCCACCCTGTCCCAGGAGCCCTGGCAGCTTTGGGGCTGTGCCCTTTCCCTGGGGAGCCTGGTCAGTGCCCAGCACCCTCTGGGGGAAAAACCCTTCCTAACATCTTAAGTGGGATGGATGTGAACAAATCTTTTACCTGATCAAAAGTAACACAAACTCCATGTGAACAACCTGAGCAACCCTCTGCCCTCTTCTCTCGTGTGCCAGAGCAGCAAAGGAGGGGGGGAGAATGTCCAGCAGTGCCAGGCAATGGGACACAGGGGTGTGGAGGGAAATCTAAATATGAAAACCCACATACTCTAAAACGCCCTGGAGGGAAAAAAGCCCACCTCTACTTCTTCCCCCCAAAAGCCTTTAAATCAATTCCAGAACTGACAATGTCCAATGGAACAAAAAGTCAACTATTCTCCTGTTTCATAGCATGGTAATTATTGTGAGGAAATGGAATTTTTCAAGACTGCAAGTGTTAAAGTATTTATACAACTAACAGTGTAATTTCAGACACATTCACTGAATTATTACATTGTATGTTTTGACCCTGAGATTAGCTCAGTTGGCTGGAGCATGATGCTGATAACACCAAGGTTGTACATTCAATCCCTGCATGGGCCATTCACTGAAGAGCTGGACTTAATAATCCTTGTGGGTGTCTTTCAACTGAGAACATTCTGCAATCTGTAATCTGAACCAAAATGCTTTAAAATTTGGTACCTGCACTGAAAGCCAAAACCTGTTTAAATGCAGTTTGATTTACTTAGGGAAAAGTATTTTGAGAAGGGAAAAAGAATATCCTTGTTGAGCAGATATATAATCATAACCCTAATCCTAAGAGAAAGCCCTTAAAGAGAGTCATTCTTGAGACTTGCTGGCTCAGGAGGAACCCCAGAATGCTCTGGGCTAGAGGGACCTTAAAGCATCTCAAGGGACACTTGCCACTAGCCCAGGTTGCTCAGAGGAACAGACACCACACTGGATTGTGCTCAGGAACTCTTTTCCCCCAGCATTAACTTTCCTACACTGAAACAATATCCCTGACAAAGCTGATGCTGCCACACTCACCAGGGAACAGGATTTGCTCAGTGGGCTGACAAGAACTCCATTAAGAAAACAAGATAAGCATAAAATTTACTTCTTGGGCCTCTTTCTTCCAGGAATGCTGAACTGCTGCAGCTCTGCCAGCAACCTCCCTTTGTGGTGCCTGAACAATCTCTTGATTATTTAATGCATTACTCAGCAGAGAGGAGAAATCAGGCAGGAAATCAGATCAATAAGTAGAGTATATGAAGGCAAAGAGCAGAGTTATTCAGGGACACTTAGACTCCATAACTTCCCCAGAGCTCTGCCTTCCAAGCAGCATTTAAGTGATGTCAAATAGCACGAAACACCAACTGAATTTCACAACAACCAAACTGGGCTGGGTCAAGGCTGAAACCTTTGTTCATCACCTCAAGCACTGAACTAAATGCAGAGACCCTGCACACCCTTCAGCAGAGTCCTTAACTACAGCAGCTCAGAAATTATTTACAGAACTATCACCAGTTACTCAGGAACTACAATACACCAATTTTCCATTGTAATTTCCCCCCTTCTGCTGCTTAATCTGTTAAGGATTGTCAGGGAAAAAACAGCCCAGCTGCTTTCTCCTCTTTCTTTTCTGTTTTCTTCAACAAAGTTAAGCACCAGCAAGACCTGCTGAAAACAGCTGCTCTTTGCAATGTGGTGGCTCTCCCAAGCATAAGATCTGACTTTCCTCTTTCCTGGAAGTGGAACATCCAGTCCTGCTGATCATCTGGCCCAGCTCAGGCTGATGGCATTTCCCTGTCTCCTGGCCCCTCCTGGCATGCCAAAATCCTGCAGGTCGTGTGTCAGCAGAATTGAGGGAAATGAGTAAAGATCTTTTGGCACATCTGGCTGGTACAATAAATCCCCAAACTGGTCATTTAACGTGACAAATATACTACAAACACACCCAGAACCCAGTGGGGAAACAAGTACATAAAGACTTCAAGGCCAAACTCCTGCCTGACCAGCTTACAAATGTCCTGGTTTCCTTTCATGCCCAGGATCAAGGAGAACTACCCGTGGTGAGAATGAATGCCTATAAATAATAATTAGCACCATTCAGCTTCAAAGCTTTTTACAAATATTAACTGCTCATTGCTCCTAAGAGCCCTGGGAAGCACTGCAGGGAAGTGTTTTATGAGAGAAAACAGGGACACAGAGGCAGAGACCTAATCCTCAGGCTCAGAGCAGCAGGCCCACTGCCTGCTCAGGTGTTACTGACTTGGAGCACGTTCACTGCTCAGCTCCTGGCCCTGCACCAGCAGCTCCCCTGTGCTAGCAGGACAAACACTGCCAGGTTACCACCCTCCTTAGAGGGCTCCTTCCATGCATGCTTCCAGCCTCTGGGAAGTGTAAATTGGCTGGTACACCAGGATGGCTCAGGAACAGTGAACAGGCACCCTGATGTCTTTCCTCACTTCTCTGTGACTTGTTTGCATGCTCAGATCCCGAAGGAGCAGGTAAGGACCAGTCCACAGAGGAGCTGAAGCCTCACAGCTGGATTGTGGGAGCTGGGCACTCAGGAGCAGCAAAAGCCCCATGTCATATTCAGCACTAAAGATCAGAGAAAGAACTCCTCCAGCCAGAGAAAGGCTGGGTTTTTAGTTTTTTTAAAGGGAATCAGTATCAGAATCAAAAAACAAAATTCCCATCTGGCTCTGGCCATATATGGAGCACGTGGGACACTCCTTCCTCTGGAACACAACAATGTCAAGAATGAGCTGTGCAACTGCACAAACATCTCTGCTCTCCAGACCCTGTGCTGGTGGTCCCACTGAAATCATCTCTATTTAAACTTGTCTAGAGCCTTGTCTTTTGTTGAGGGAAAAACACGGAAGTCATATTTAAGTTGTTTTAAATCACAAAGTGGAAACACTTTAATTTTGCAATGTGCCATTGGTACAAACAATTCATGCTGCAAACGTTTTGCAGAGATAAAGAGGCTGATCCCTGTTCTTTGCAATCCTTAAGGAAGTGTTCTGGAATGTGAAGAGGCTGTGACATCTTCAGTACATTATCCTTCCCCACCCTAAGGGATCTAAAGCACATCCAAAGCCACTTCCCAATGCATGCAGCTCTCACCCCATTACTGGGAGAGCTGAATGGCTTCACTTGCACAGAGCACCATGAACAAGGTGATGTGTGCCATGAAAAGAAACTCAAATAGTGCAACGTGGCCAGCAGAGAAAACCCATTTAGATACAGCACATTTATTAAGCAAAAGAAAACAAAAGCATCAGTACAAACGTGCTGGTTTCTACTTTTTATTTATTGTATTACATAAATACAATATTTTATTATATTTATAAAGACATACTTATTGGAATTTTTTAAACAGAGCCATTATAGAGTATTTTAGGTATGAAGAACTTCACAGAAACTTCAAAGAAAAATCATGAAAAGCCTAGCTGCCAAAATCCATTGAGGAGTAAAGCCCTGACAGCTTATCCAGGGTCTCACTGTCACCTGGCATGGCAAGAGAGAAGGTGTAAGAGAGTATGAATAGTAGAAATGAGTGGCTTTACTTCACCTTTTGGTTTGCAAACAGTGAAGAAGCACCAGCAGTGAGTGAATCAGCTGGTGAACAATCCTCCCCTCTTCCTAAACCACAGCCTGACCATCACGACAGAAATAAAACTCCAAACAACTCATTTTTAAGGTGACAACACTCCTTTAAGTCTACAAAAACATTCCCATGTACAATTATTCTCAGAAATATGAGCAAGCAGGAAACACGCACACGCAGGGTGTGCCTGACCTAATTCCAGCCCTACTCTGAGAACAAGATGGATTTCTAATGGAACTGCACATCTTTCCACACTGGCTAAAGCCTGGCTTTAATTTGTGTCCTGGTTTAACCCCAGATGGCAACTGAGCCCCAACCAGCCACGTGCTCACTGCTCCCTGGTGGGATGGGGAGAGAACTGGAAGAGTAACTCGTGGGTTGAAAGCCAGACATTTCATAGGTAAAGGAAAAGAGAAGGTTGTGTGGAGACCTCACAGCACCTTCCAGGATCTGAAGGGGCTCCAAGGAAGCCAGAGAGGGACTGCTCGTAATGAACTGGAGTGACAGGATAAAGGGGAATGGCTCCCCACTGTCAGAGAGCAGGGATGGATGGGATACTGGCAAGGAATTCTTCCCTGTGAGGGTGGGGAGGCCCTGGCACAGGGTGCTCAGAGAACCCTGAACTGTGGCAGCCTCTGGATCCCTGGCAGTGTCTGAGGCCAGGCTGGATGGGGCTTGGAGCAACCTGGGACACTGGAAGGTGTCCCTGCCATGGCAGGGGGTGGAACTGGATGAATTTTAAGGTTTCTTCTTCTAACCCAAGCCAGTCTGGCATTCTATGACTCTATAAAAGCCGTGCATGCAAATAAAGCAAAAAAGGAATTAATTTCTCACTTTCCATGGGCAGGAAGGTGTTCAGCTGTGCCCAGGAGAGCAGGGCTCCATCACTAGGGAAGAAAAACACCATCACTCCTAACATTCCCCCTGTTCCTTCTTCCCCAGCTCTGTATGCTGAGCACGATGCCATAGGGAGTGGAATATCCATCCCTGGGTCTGCTGGCCCGGCTGTGTCCCCAGCTCCTGTGCAGCCCCAGCCCACTGGTGGGTGGGCAGCAAAAAAGGCCTTGGTTCTGGGTGAGCCCTGCTCAGCAATAACTAAAGACCCCTGTGTTATCAACCTCTTTTTTTCCAGCAAAAATCCAAACCACAGCCCCCCCATAAGCTACTAGGAAGAAAACTGTATCAGATAAAGCCAGAATAAATTCTTAAAAGGTCTCCTTAAAATATTCCAAAAGTTTCTCTAAACATAAAAGCAGAGAAACAAATTAGCCATGATGGGCTTTCTACTTTGGAGAGAAAAAGGGCAATCTCACAGGTTTAAGATAAATAAGAAGTGTTTCCTATGCATAAGGAGCAGGGGAATCACTGTAAGGTATAAACCACAGCAGGGAATGCAGCACAGTGATAATGGATCTCCCCTGGGCTGGGAAACACTGGTTAAGTAAAAAAGCAGGCATCAAACTTGATCTGAAAAATTCTAATATTGGCAAGTAGGCAGCAATCCAACTTCTAATTTTCATAATAACTATTTGCTTCTGATCATCACATGAAGACTTTCCCAGAGAAAGAGAAAAAACAAATGATTCTGCCTGTCAGCTCAGTTCACCTGCAATAAAAACTTCCCAGTGGCAGGGAGTCATTCCAGAGGGCTCTGCAGAGTGACAGGAATTCATCCAGTAGAAAGAAAGGCAAAAAGTAAAATGTTATCCTCCATTAAAAATTACACCAGACCTGATGGCTCATTCTGTAACTATGAAGGATCTTAACCCCCCTCAGTGCCACCCCCTGCCATGGCAGGGACATCTCCCACTGTCCCAGGCTGCTCCCAGCCCCATCCAGCCTGGCCTTGGGCACTGCCAGGGATCCAGGGGCAGCCCCAG